>OZ026835.1:30130494-30562726 GCA_964023205.1 Lutraria lutraria
CAGCATGGAACATGCCTTGTTACGAGAATACAGTCATGAATGTAGCGTTCATAAGCCAGACGTACAACTTTTAGGAAACTTAAAGGAAATGGCGGTCCATGCAATCAAGAAGTTATTTACGTCAAACTATTTCATAGAAGCAACATTTTTTGTTCAATTTAGCAATTAATGTTTGTTGTCTATACAACGTTGGCTAGTTTATTTCTACAAGTCATTTTTGCCCATTTTGAGAAAATCACATTTGAAGTTGTTTTTAGTTTGGCGTAAATAAGCGAAATACGGGTCTGTAGAATTTGTATTGAACCTATTCAGGTAAGATCCAGAAGTAGATGAACATGTTCATTGTAAAGAGCTCATTAAGGCGAAAGAAATGATACCAACATTACAATATCGCCAAAAATTGAGTTACGGGTTGTAGAAATAAGTCGTCGACATGTACTAGTATACGTTGAAATCCCATTCAATACAAACATGTCTGTATTGACAAACGTTTTTATAAGAACAAATTACTACACGTGTATTTTCGGCGTGGACCATTGTGTTGTGCGGGCTACATGTTTGGCGATTTTGGGAAGGGTAATATTTTGGCGAATGTAGGAAGGTTTTGTATGTGTTTTTCTAGAAATCATTTTCTCAGCTATTGACACTTAAATTTTCGCTGGATTAGTTGAATATCATGAAGAAATGATTAGGCTTATTTAAATCGCTATATAGTAACTTCGCTTCAAATACACAAATATAATAGTCATTGCATAAAGAGATGTTGCTATTGACTGTTGTAGTTTTTGGAACTCATGAACTTTGCTGGTTCAGCAGACCAACGCATAATTCATAACACCTTTGCCAAGGAACCACTGCAAGACGTAAGTAACGGACTATACAAACACGCGTAATTTTGCACTTTTGTTGCATGTGCTCAAAAATTGTCAATGGTTACCTGCTTAGCGCCAATCGTATACATAATAATAGAGCGAATATGTACGTTATAATATCCAGGGATGCTATATTACATAGCATCCCTGTAATATCTTACTGTTTAATTGACTTTTATGTTGTGTTACTATTGTTTCAGCAAACCGGCCATGTAACAAAACAAACAAACAATACGATCTCGGTATAAATTCTAACAATTACACTTTCTTGAAAATTGTTGTTTTAACACTTCGACTCGAACGGATATTTCATAATCAAATTTTATGCCTTTACATTTTTGTAGAAGAAATCACTTGATGAAAAAAACCTTTGTCGGAGTTAATTTCGGCACGTATGGTAGCTGTTTTTTTTCAAAGAGACAAGTGTCTTTTTGCTTCCAAACAGCAGCAAACACTAAAATCGAGGGTGTGGTTTGGTTTTTGTCATTTTGTGTGTACCATGTGGGATTTGGAATGTAAAGATTCAGTCAAAACGAGGATAAGATGAAATGATATTAACAGAAATCCCAATGTACCAACGCTCGCCAAATTATTCAATTCGAACCTCATGTACCATCAGGCGTTCGCAATCAGCTAGCTTTAGATAGTATACGTCCTTTTAAAATGAAACAGTTCAGCCAATCTCAATGAAGCACGAATTCTCACGCGAAATACGTAGTAAATAGCTTGCGTGAATTGAATATATGTATTGACTAATAGTTGTATGTACCTTTTCCATACTGTGGGACTATGCGGTTTACTTAAACTCGGCATAAGCTCTTATCGAGAAATGGAACGGATCGACGTAGAGCGAATTTCTGTGTCAGTTGTTTTCTATTTTTAGGCGAGGGTAAAAACCCACTATCGACACATTTATGCGATTACAGTAAATAAGACGATATTGTACTGTACGCGCTTAAAACTGTGATGCGTTTTACAGACGCCGGTGGGAATATGCTATATAATATTATGGATAAAAAATCCTGTAGATCTTGTAGGCCCAGAGATTTGGTCAATTTAATTTATACCTGAATTTCTATATCAAAGTAAACGCTTTTGCTTTTATGAAAGGGTAGATTAAAAATAATTTAATATTCAGTTTTTACAAAATTTGAAAATATTATTTTCAGTGGGTCGTTGCTTTTGTTAATTAGTATAAGACACTTTTATTCCAGAATATCGAGCGCCTCTCGAAATTGTTCAATGTTAAATCAAATTGTGCTTATTACTTAAAAATATGTGCTTTTGAATTTCACTTAAAAATACATATATATAGATATTCTTGATGCAGACAGATTGTCATACGAATCCCCCATTCAAATACGTTACACGTCGGACCGTTTACAATGTCGCGTAGTATACCAGCTAAACACGCTATGACGTCACAGACTACATTACCTGTAAAGAAATACACACGCCAGTAACCGAAGTACAAATTGCCAAATGGTATTAAATGTACGCGGTTTGGTGGTATTGATAGTATTTTGCATTTTCCGAGGCATTCATGTAAAATTGAACCAACGAATAGCCGGTAAAAACTGATTAAGAAACGACTTTTTTCTTTGTTCCGCGCATGAGCGCCGACATCTTGAATATTTTGTCGGGATAATGAGCAATACGCCCTACCCCTCTAGCGAGAATTGATTTTTGGCATGTTCATTATGCTTTTTGTTGAGAAATTTTGGTCGATTTTTATTCGCGAACGGTCAAATATGTGACTCTAGTACGGAACTATCTGGTTGCTGTATAGGAAAATAATTCCTTGTTTTACCGCGAGGACTTATATTGTATATTGATCGCGTGTGTAGGATTTGTTCTGTTACACGGTGTGTTTACTGTTCGACTGCGGCTGTCGAGTGACTGAGCGATAGAATATTCCTTTCTAGTTATCGTGGATTTCCCCCTGCGTGACCAACAAGGTGGGATGTTTTGACTATCGCACTCGTTGTCACCGGTTTACGGATCACCTGAAGCAGCGTCTACCACCAGAAAGTTGCGGAAGGACAATTTACGTGAGCAATAATGTCTAAAAACTCAAACAAAGACTTGCGTCGTTACGAACAGGAAAAACGAGAATTCGTTGATGGCCTCAAGAATTTTCATTACAACAGGGGGTAAGTTGTAACCGTTTCTTTTGTTTACTATCTATCTTTACGTACTTTCGCTTTAAGTAGACGTATTACTAATGTATTCGTGGGATTATTGGTCAAGTATTATGTTTGTGTTTGTTTCAGGACACGATTTCAGTATGTGCCCAGATGTGGGAATAAAGAAGTTGACCTTTATTGGCTGTATCAAAAAGTGACATCCCTAGGTGGCTGGAAAAAGGTTTGTACTCAAATTAGTATGTAATTATCATCCTTTGTTAGTGAACTGTTGATATTGATGAGAATTCATTAAATATTTTCCATGTTTAATGAACTGTGACCTTGACCCTTCTATGTTTGTCTATTTTTGAAATAGGCTGATGCCTCTAATTTTAAAAGTGTTGTGTTATGGGTCTCTCTCAAATAAATTAATAATATGTACATCAAATTCAGTTGTAGTTTTTGTAGAATGTGTCTGAAGTTAACCCTAATGTCTTGTTTGTGAGGCAGAACTGATATTATTAATTTGAGGTTTTGTGTATTTAGGTAGGATCTTAACATTGATTCAATGACTGTGCAATCAATGTTCTAACTTCTGGAAACAATTCCAGGAAACTGTTTGGGAAATTCATTTGTGATGTAATTTAGTAAGATTATTTTCTGTATACTTGATTATCGAGAATTTGAAACTGAAAAATTAAACCTAATTTACTTTATAACCAAACACTTTCAGTACTTACTGTTTTTAGTTTTGGAAAATGTAGCCATACTAAAAATACTCATCATTTATTAATTTCAACATAGTTTGAGATCTTAAAATGTATCATTCATACCCTATTGATAATTCAGTAAATTAGGTATAGATTTGTATATTAAAAAAGAAACTATTTTAAGTGCTAACCCAAACTAGTTGAACTACAGCGGTCAACAGAAAAAATGCCACTAACCTGAATGCATGGATTTGAGAAAGTTCACTAGCCTGAATAGGAATTTTTAGCCCTGTTTTTTTTTTCGATAGTAAGTAGGCATCCAACTGACTTCCAAAGTTAAAACGTACATATTATGTATGATGATCATGAGAAGGACTTTTAAACTTAATGAGATAGGATTAGGAGCTTAAAGAATTTTATGTTGAAATTTGTCTATGTTGACTAAATTTTGATTGTACTGGACGTAGATCACTAACCACTTTGTTGGTTTAACTTTTGATCAACTTGGATAAGGGTCCTGGATTCATTCCCCTGTTACAACAAGTGTTTTTCTTTTCATTAAGTTAACTTTGACCAAACTCATTTGCGATATGCTTCCTTTTGTGTTACTGTTAAAGGAAATGATGGATGTTTATTTTTATTCAATATTACAACAATAAAATGTGATCGATACAATGGAGATTTGTTCACACTGGTCAGTTTGTAATTTAGTGTGGTGGGGCCTTTTTTGAGGGAAATTTTGCTTTAAAAAAGTAGGCAAATGGGAAAAATTACTAAGTAAACAAGCACATTGTAAAAAGATATTTCGGTTGGGGAATTTCTTTTCAAATTTTGGGAAAATTACATTCTATTCAGTTTGGGGAATGGGGCCCCAATTTGCCATAAAAAGGGCTGGTGTTGAACGTTAAATTAATATACATCACATGTAGTTCAAAAGTGATTTCTGTGAACTATGGAACATAGTCTCCTATGTTTGTAAGGCAATAAATTGTTTCAGTTGCAGAATTTTATAACACTATTAACAGTGCGGTTTATTTTATTTCAACGATGATATATTTTCAAATAGTGACTTCATAACTTGCTAGGATCACATTTCGCATTCTCAAGGGAGATTCAATGTATAGTCTAGTCTGGAAATCCTGATACATATACATTATTTCACAAGGTTGGAAAACTAAATCACAGAAAGTGGGGCAATGATTCCAATGAACTCAAAAAATTACGAATTATTACATGAAACTTTGAAAGAAATGTTAGTCAATTTGATTGATCTTTTATCCCATGTGATAGCTAGTGTAACTACTTGTCCTTGTTTCTGCTTGAACAAAATATTGGTAACATGAAGAATCAACAATTAAGGCATCCTTTGAAAAATGTTTGTTTGCAGTCATGCAACCCCATGTTTTATTAGTGGGTACAGTTTGTAGGAAGGCTTTTATTATTTTGAAGTGTTGACATTTATATGTTTGGCCTGATAAGTTGAAAACGAAAAGCTTATATATTATTCACAATGTTTTTTGTCAAAATTGCTAACATTTTTACATAAGCCTGGGGATTTTTGGATGAGTGGAACCTGCAACTGCAAGTCGACAATTTCTTAGGATGGCATAATTTCTGTGAGACTGGTGCTTTCTTATTGTGTTAAATAATCATTGTATCCTACGATTCTTAGAGTAAGAGTCTAAGACAATAACAATATGTCCATTAACTGTTGAAAGATTGTCTTGGCTTTTGTTCCCGTATACTTCTTAGTTTCACAGTGTGTCTACAGACGTTTTTATGCTGTTTAATCCCCTGTCAATGAAAAAATATATTTCCCCTAAATTTACTCCAAAATTTCCCAGTTTTAAAGGAAAAGGATTGGCATGAATCTATATTCACTGCATGTTTAACACATTTAATATGGTTCCCAGAAAATTTTGAGCACACACTTGTAAAAATTTTGTGTTTTTATAAATATTTTTATTAGTATTAAAATTTCCCCTATTACTTGTCCCCCCCCCCCCCCCCCCTTTCACCTGCTACCTTCCCCTAAAACCCAAAAAGGGATGTTTGAATTTTGATTGATGTGATCCGTAATGATACCATAGTACTGCTCTATTATCACCTGTTGCTTCGGCCCAGCCATTTTTATTGCATTTCTGAATTGCTAGCCACTCTTGAGACTGAAAGTCATCTTATATTACTAATACTTTGTCTGATACTTGCTGAATTTTAATCCTACATGTATACATGTTGATATAATTAGTCCTACATATGTTTCCTGTCTGCATCTCACCATCTGGTTTTGAAGTATTCATTTAAATTACATGTACAACTTGTTTAAATATCACATCATGGTTTTTCAACCCAGATTTAAGTTGAGAAACACAGCATGTTTTACATCTCAAGTTGAAATTAAAATTTGAAGTTTTGACAAATGTTTCAGCAAAGCTATGTTGTTGGTGTTCATATGAATTTACATGCGTTAACAGTTTTAATTACCAATATGTTTATAATGGTTTTATGTTAAAATTTCTTGAAATAATTTTGACAATATCCCCTGTTTGCTTTATGTAAGGGAAGATTGCTATGATAGTATGTATAGCTAGGCATTGATTATTGACTTCTGGTGTTATCAGTCAAGCATAGTATTCTATAAATAGCTACAATGGGAAATCCAGACTAGAGTGTATACATTGATAAATTTGCATATCGGCACACTCAGTGGCCTTCTTATTCAGTGTACTTGCTTGGCCCAGTAGTGCAGTATTGGTTTTCCCTAGGCCATGCTATATCAATGAAAACTTGTACTTTTATTATGTCATGAATTGTCTGGGCTGGTTATTTTTGAGGGATATATTTTTGTTCTAGCTGTTGTTAATGATGACGGAAATTATAGTTTTGTGTCGGTTGTTGTCTGACAAGTTTGTCAACATCATTGTTAAGTAGTCTAAAAATTATAATGTTGTTTTATATATAACCATAATGAATACATAACATGGTTCATTGTTATTGCAATGTTTTAGTATTTTATTTAAGAAAAGTTAAGTTAACTTTAATTTGCATTTTGTTTGTGTCTGAGTGACAGTGGTGATATATATATATTTACATTGTATGTTCTGTTAACAATGTTGAGAAAATGATATCAGAATTCTTACAGAAATAATACATTGCATTTTAAAATATATTTTAATTGTAATTAAATGAATAATCTTGTATTACTAAACACTAAAACACATGACAATTTATTTGACAAACTCAACATAGATGGCATAACCTCCAAATCAAAATGTAACATGTATGCTTTATTTGGAATATTTATGTTCAATTTAGGGGCTGATACTAGTGATAGGGGCTTGTAAGACTTCGAGTCCTTGATACTACGTAGATAAGTGACTCTGGTTGTTAATATTCTATATGATTAGAGTTCTGAATTCCAGATTATGATAATATCTCCATAGTAACCACATTATTATAGAATGTTCACATTATGTTCATTTTAATGGCTTTTTCATCCTTTGTTTGGTAATATTGATATAAATCGGTCCATTTTTATCAACAAGTCCTTTGTTTCACGATTTAAGAAATTGATAAATTATTCAAGATCCAGTCTTTTAATTTTAATATGTTCTGTTTATTTAGTGATAATTTTCTTAGATATTCAATATTGTGCTTTTAAACTTGTGAACAAAGGCCACCAAAGAACAAGCCTTTATTCTAAAGGTAATTTGGTCGTAAGACTTATATGGTAATTTATTATATATGTATTATACTTCTATATAGTATATTTTCAAACTACTGTAATGGTGGGCTAAGTTTTCTATGGGGTTTTATGTTGCACTAACAGCCTGTGTCATTTAGCGACTTCTCCAGCTCAGTAGGTTGTGGAGGAAGACCCCAGGCATACTCTGGGAAGAACCACCGACTGTTCATAAGCTAGCTGGACAGCTTCCTCACATGTGGTATTGAACTCACAGCGGTGTGAGGGTGGTGATTCCTAGTCAATAATCATAATCACTTGACCATGGAGACCCCAGATGCTTAGTTCACAGGTGGCTTGTAATCTTCAATCTTGGTTAGATTATAATGTGCAATTTTGATATGGTTTGTGTTTATTAGGACATGTACATCTTAGACAGTTTCCACTGATGGTAATTAAGTCAGCAATTCCAGTACAATAAAATTTCAATAATACTCTTAATAGTTTTCCTATTTTAAAAAACTGCACACTAATCCCAAACTTTGTTCTCTGCCCTTTGACATCTATGAAAAACCTGTATGAGCTTATGAATTAAGTTTATATATTGTACAGGGCTCTCCTTTGAGTTTGACCCTTAAAATGGCATTTTGACTCTTAAAATTAGCAAAAAAAAAGTTTTTTTGACTCTTGAGAATTGGAACCAAAGGGTCAAATTTACTATTACATTAGTAGGAAATTTTGTTGACTTTAAATTTGTATCAGCCGAGGGTCATTTTGACTCCCAACTTTTAGTTGTATAGGGAGCGCTCTGTTGTATACATTTATTACATACATGTATATATCCTAATTCATGGGGGAAGTTACCTTTTTGTTTATCTATAATTTTTAGTCTATATATAGCTCTTACTCTTATAAGTTATCAATCATTTTTAATAGACCATGAAACCGAAAGGCAGTTAAGTGTATTAACATTATAAATATTTATTCAATAAATCTTTTAACTTAAGTCTGTTAAAATGTAATTAGCTATTTATATGACATTGTTAATATCTTTTTTTTTATTCTCCTTTGATTTGGAATCAGTTTTTAAGAGGAAAATTGAGAAAATGTTGTGTTTGATGTGGAATTTTTATCAGTTTTGAAATCTAAAAAGAAATATGTACAAAGTTTGCCAGTGAACTGAGTGAGCACCAGATTTTACAGAAAGCTGTTGCATGTCTGTGAATTGTCTGATCAATACCTAGATAGTTGCGAGATCAAAATAAATTTTAGCTTTGATTATAATTCATAAATCAGGCTTAACTACATTATTAAAGGATGATAAAAAGATCTGTGGTTGAAAGTGTATTGAGCAGACATCCAATGTTGAACTCCAAACGATTCAGACTAGCAGACTAAGTTTAAATTGTAGCATGTTTTATTCACAGCTTATATTCATTTTTTGGGTGTAAATTTGATTTGGATTGAAAAAATTTAATGTAGCCAGCGCTAGGTTTTCCGAGTAGATAGTGTAACCGCCTGCCACCGGGCATCTGGAGAACACTCACAGGACACCTATTGAATTTTCCCTGATGAAAGACCTACATTAATTGATGCCCTTTCTTTTTCCTTCATTACTCTGTCAAATATTTCATCGCCTTCATCCTAATAATGTTTGAACTTAAACATGATAAAATGAAAACTGAAATGTAACATCCCCAGGTGCATTTATTAGGAAATTATCAGTATATATTATATATTCAAGTCTGCTGTTGATAGTAATAAAGACTCATTGATTTTTCCAGCAAGGAGAGTTGGCTATTTAAAGTAGATGACCGGATTAATGGATTGCTTGAAAGTTCTTATATTTCTGCTACAAGTATTTACTTTGTGTCAGTTAAACGTCTAGCTGAGAAATGAATTATGCATCACTGTTTTAGTGTTGTAAATTTACATAAATGTGTAGTTTAGAAGAGATTCATTGTTTCCCAGATATTTATTGCATTCTCGACGAAGGCTTACATGTATTTTATTGATAAACTACTGTTTGTATAAAGTTGTGTAACCTATATATTATTTGTAATTCACATTGAATGAAAACTATGTCTGAACATGTAAAACTTGTATGTGGCAGATGGTTTCTTAATGATTATGTCAATATGTACAGTGTTGTGAACAATTAAAATTTTAATATTTTAATATTTATCATAGGCACATTATGAATTGTGAAATTGGACTGGGCAGTTTTTCTTGTTTTCACTGGGGTTAAACATCCTACAGTGACTACCAGCCAGGGTTGTTTAGAGACTTCTAGTTGTAACAATAGAGGAGGCCCCCTGGTATAAGTGCTGGGTACAAATGTGGAACTTATGGATGACCCCTCATGTCCTGATCAGATAGCTTCCGCTTCCTCACAGGAGAAATTCAAAATTTCACTACTCCCATTCTACATTGTTGTTTTAGAAATTAGATGGAGATAAAAATCTCAGATGAGCAGCGGCTACTAGCTTTTAAATCAATTCATACTAGCTTTTAAATCAATTCACACGTGTGTCTGAAAGCTTTTAGTAATATGTCTGCACTACTTCACATCAAGGAAAAAACTGTATTTTATTTATAGTGTATAAGTGGTAGTCATTCACAATCACTTTTATATCAAATTTATCAAACTATATTTTGATAGCTAGTTTCAATGTTTGAGTTCTATGTAGACGTTAGCAAATCTTGTCTTTAATTTTTTATTATATAAAATGTATTAGGTGATTGTATAATATGAAGGCATAAAATATGTGGATTATTTATAATTTACCTGAACCAGTATTTTGTACAACCAAATTCCTGTTGATACAAATCTATAATTTCACTGGTTGACAATGAATTCATATACAGTCAAACCTGTGAACAAAGGTCACCACTGGGAAAGACACAATGTGGCCTTCATTGACAGGTGGCCTTTATTTGGAGATCATTTTGTTCTACTTAATCAATAATGGTTTTTCAAGAAATAGCCTTTATTCACCGGTTGACCTTTATTTGGAGGTGGTCGCTAACACAGGTTCCACTGTAATTATTCATGCATCCTTGAAAGTTCTTCTCTTCTATGTCTGAATTACAAAAACTTTTTGATCATTTTTATGTTCTATCACCCCATAACATCTAAAAAAATAAATTGCAAACAGATGTATGCTATATGCATGTCATTTGATTTATACAATATTTTATTTGAATTAACCTGTGTGCTGGGTACATATTTTCATTCGTTCGTTTTCGAGGTTTTCAGAACATTCATTGTACTTGAAAGTTGAATACAGAATGGTTTATTTGAGTTACAGGTTGAATATATTCACGTTTTTCCATTATTGGTTCTCCTCGTATTTCTGTCATATATCTTTTTTCCCTATGTTCACTCCTTGTACTCTGTATGGTCTTTGTCATTGGATATTACTGGAGTATAGAAATTGACGTTGGGATAAATCAATACCGCACACACACGCTACAAAAGGCGACTTTTCATTAGATTGGCACGTTTGTTACGGTATGTGACCTTCTTCTTAATTGCTGTAGTTAGGGATTTCAAAATCTCTGTGTGTTATTATTTCTGTGATAACTGAATAACAATAGACAATTCTTTTGAAAATAGTATTCATTGTCGCTTTTAATTCACATCTCATAGTTTTTTTTTAGAAAGGGATTCTTGTGTTTGATCCCTAGTTTGTCCGCTTTAAACTTAGTGCTATTTATTGCTATTTTTTTTATCCAAATAATAGCGACTAGTATTGTTGAAGTATTGATGACTATATAAATTCCTAGTTAAATTCTGGATGTCTCAAACTCAGTTAGCTAGTACTGTAATAATTAATTTTAACTATTCATTACCCAGTTTTAGGAATGAATTTCTGTCTTATTTAATTTGAAAATCATGAGTATTTAAGATTTTGAAAGTTAAATCCTTATCACATATAGGTGTTATGATAAAAATATGGTTATAATGGTTCTTATAACTGTTGTTTGATCATTTGTAAAAATACCCCCAATAAATAGCTTATAGCTAGTAAAGATGTGGACTTGCAAGAATCTGTTATCTTGAAATGTCTGTGACAATGAGTAAGAAGTATGAAAAACAACCTATCTGTACAATTTAATGCACAAACTGCAGGTGCTATCACTATTTTTGTCACATTTCATCTCGTCGAGAACTTTCCCAAATGAACTGTTTTTATCTGACAGGCATAAAAAAACGACTTGTGTGTGGTTTTCAATAGATTTCTGCACTACTTAAAACAGTGCTTATTGATTGAAAGGCAAGGATCATACGAACACAAAACATGCTAATTTTACTCTTCCTGTGGATTAATTCAGGAAAGGAAAGCCATACTGCTGAATCTGTCGCAGAAGATAATTGCAGACTGCAAGAAATTTCTGATCACAAAAACCTGTCTAATTCCCTGTCAAATGTTGATACTGATTATTTACAGTGAATTTTTATTTGAAGGTTTCAATCACAGCACCATGCAAACATTAATTGTTACACGCGATAGGACCCCATGATACCGAAGTAACACAACACTTGCCACATTTTATTTATAGTGCCAAATACATGTAACTGGTAATTTTCTGACAAAATTTGTGTACTTAACCCCCCCAAAAAATTTGTATATATATCACAAAATCTGATGTTCATTTATTTTAACTCCCATTTCGTTCATTTGATTATCAATTCTGTACTAAAACTAACCCTAGCTTTCTCATCTCATTTTCAATTAAATGAGACAGTTCTGTTTACAATCAGTCAGTTAATTAATGACATCATAAACCTATGAAATAAATTTTAGCAAGTAAATATATTGATGCAATTAATTTTATGACAATCACATCTAATTACTCATGCACAGGCACAGGTTGCATAGAGACATCTCCTTACACAAACTACAAAATGTATGTTGATACAGGGCTGTAGGAACCCCCTGTCTGTTGTAAGACAGAATCTAGAATTAGACCCCTCTCCAATCTGAAATTGCTTCCTTCTATATATTAATCAACATAGGATATTGCAGAATTGTTTGTAATAGTCTGTCTTAGATTAAATTAGTAATATCATACTGAGAAATGATGTGTTTTGTCCGCTCCCTCTGGCATGTATGATATCTTTAGCTTCACGTTTGTTATATCTTCTTTGGTACACCATACCTTACAGATTTGATATGATACATGTACATACTTTTTGTGAAATCGTTGAAATGTCATGTTTGGTACTCCATAATCTATATATATTCAGATCGTTAAAATTTTGTTCTATTTTGCAGCTTTCTGTGTGTTCCTTTATTTATTTATAAATGCCCATGTTCGCATGTGTAATTCTTTGTGTCAGATTTGACATTTGAACTCATTCTGGATTTATTTGATATAAATTGAAAGATATTTAATGTATTCTTAGAGAGTCTTGAGTTTTCAGTTATATGTAAAAGATGGTGGTGGGGGGTCATTATTTAGAAGAGGTTGTTTAATGTTGGGGAACATTTCAAATGGTTTTATTCAAATGAGACACTTTTGAGTTAGAATAACTTATTTATGTGACTGTCTGCATAATTATGTGATTTATGGTATGTGATTTATTACAAAAACTTTGTTGTATTTTGCCTTCAGAATTAGTGTTACTCTTATGACTCATACATCTTTCATATTGTAAAATAACTGATGCATGTTTAGTTGATTACTGTGAAACATTTACTACCACTTAGTATACTGAACAGTTTAAAGCATGTAAAACTTTAAAGCATGTCACTTACACCATTGATTTTTCTCTATTTGGTTTAAGGTCATTTTTAGCGCAATATTGGATTTTATAGAAGCATTAATGTTTATTATTGTTAAATATGGATCACATAATAATACCTGCAGTGTTTGTATTGTGTAAGTAATTTTGAGGTTTAAACACCGGTACATGGCTGTCAAAATGAAGTCTTCAATGAAAACACTTCACTCATATTAATGTCTGAGCTACGGAGAGGAAAATGTATTTCCCTTGGCTATTTAAAGTTACTGATGTTCATTGTACTGGTTTATAAGCAGACAGAGTTAAAGTTTACCTTCTGTTGAATAATAGAATCTAGGTAAACACAAATGCATTCTTCACCTACTGACATATATATAGTTAACAAAATTGTAGCTCTGTATCACTGTATGTCTGTTAATAGGATAATTATTAGATAACCCTATCTTCATTTATCATTGTACTGTCAATGTGACAACAGTGTCTAAATAATATAATATCATTGTATAGCTATTGGTACCGTTGTTTGAAAAGAGTTGAAGTGAAATAGGCCAAAGTGCTTATGTAAGTTATAGATGAATTTAATGTAGCATTTGAATAATTTTTATCGGCAGAATTAGATTATACCTAAAAAATTCTTAAATCAGTCAGGATGAGTTAAATGTGGGTTTATGCACAATCAAATTTATGAGCATATGTGACCAAAGGAGAGAATTTGTCTTCTGTATCATAACAGTGTTAGAACTAATTTTTTTAAAGCACTTACCCAAACTATAAGTGGGCTGTTGAAAATACATGTTTCCCACTAGCTCAAACACATGATTTAATTATTTTTAGAAAGTTCACTTGTCCAAATAGATATTTACTAACCCTTGGCTTTGGGCTACTAGCGAGTATAAATTTGTAAATGAGGTTAAAATACATTGACATTAGAATATTTAATTAATTTAATTACAGTTTAAAATATATGAATACCATGAACAAAATGAGGTCAATTTTAAATTAACTAAGTGATAACTGAAATATTGTTTTTAAGAAGGAATGTGGATTGCTATGTGACATATATGTGTTATTTGTATGCCACTATGGAGAAATGTGTCATTTGGTGCTAAAATTCCCAAAATACATGTACCAGGCAGAAGACGTAATTTGTGGAACATTTAAGCATTTATGTCATTATGATCCTAAGATTCAGTTTTCTCATTTGATTTGCATGAAGCCTGAGGTATGAGGAAAACTGTCTGGGGTATGTTAATATGAGGCATAAACATTGATTGGATCTATTGAATTATTTTCTGTCTTCAGTATGCTGTCATTGTGGTTTGTTTCTGATGTTAAGGATTTCTATATTTTCAGGTGACAGAAAACCAGAGATGGGATGAAGTGTTAGAAGAATTGAATCTCCCAAAAAGATGTCTAAATGCTGATCAAGCTGTGAAGAATGTATATTACAGGTAAATGTTCAACCATTTTACATTAATGTGATGCTCTAATAGACTAATACAGTTAAAAATAAACAATTTGCCACAGGCCGATTCACAATTTTTATAAAAAATAAACTAGTCAGAAACTTGGGTTAATGGGTCAGCGTGGACTGCTTATAGATGATGCTATGAGATGCTGATTAAATAATGTCAGTTGATCATGAAATCGGTCATCATGAGTAATGAAAAGAAATGTAAGCTTCAACATATTATTTCAGTGAAAGTACATTTACAAATGCACATATATAGCTGCATTGCACTTTTATTTTCATAGGTGAAAGTTTTTGCCTTCTTCCTGTATTACTCACTCTTTCCTGTCCTGTTCTGTATTTACTTACAAGAACAGACTATACTGGTTTGTTTTTGCACTGAGCATAAATTTTCAGGCTTTTCAAAATTTTGAACTTTCATCTATATCTGTAGTCTGTACAATGTACCTCCTCCATGTATAAATAATGATGGCTGAAAAAACTATATAATTTTAAAAATGAACTACTTTCAGGTACTTGAATATTTATGAACAAATTCACTTCCTTGGTGAGGATCCTAAAACGGTTGACACAAGACGTGATGATGAAGGTCCAATCAGAAAAAAGATGTGTGGTCCACAATATGGTGTTCCAATGTCATATAACTATGCACAACATGATGTTGCTGGTAAGTACGGAGGGTTAATCTGAATTGTTGACTTGTCCAAATTAATATTTTATTTTTTACACCCCCTCCCACTTGTGTTTCAATTATTACTTTAAAGTGCTATAAGGTATTCTCAAAGTTCTGAAAAAGATTGTTAGTTAATGTAATGTAAAGGGGATGGAATTACGTCTACTTCTCCTCTGTCACTTTAAAGGCAAGATTACTCCACTTCAGGGCATTTATCACATTACTGTACAAAGATTATTTTGTTCGAGCAAAGGTTTCTGTTTCCTTATACAAGTTCATTTTCATTTCAGCTAATTTACGTGCTGGCTATGGTCTGTGTACGACCTATGCAAAACACAGTAACTATGATAAATTGGAGAAAGCCTTGTTGTCAGGACTACCGAATGAAGTGGACTTCGTCATCAATGTCTGTACATTATTGTCAAATGAGAGCAAACATACATTACGACTGGATAAATGTGCTGTTTTAACTGACCTGCTTTTAGCTCATATAGGATTATTTGAGGAAGGTTGGTAGTACAAATCATGTTATAAAGTTTAAATGTTAATGAGTAAATTTTATAGACTTCATATTTTATATGCTACATAATTTAATAGTAACTACTAATGTTTTAAGTGGACTGGTACAGAAGTGAATCATGACTTGTTCGCTTTGAAGTGTGTCTCTGAAAAGAACTGTTTTTGCTTTGTTTAAAGTAAAACATGTACCTAGGTTTCTCTTTGGAGCTTATTAAATGGTGATTCAAACACATTTGTTAATTGTCAGATAAGATATGTTTTGCAGCCTCCATGGTATGTTGGTTATGGTCTCTGACTTGTTCCCCTGTGAAAAATTTTTTTATAAAAAAAAAAAATGCATATTCAACCATTACACAATGACTGACATATACATTTGTATATATAGATATTATACTTGAATAAATGGTTCAAACAAAAGATTTATCTGGTATGTTTGGTCCTGAAGAGGTCAATTGTTATCAAATTTTTTTTTTGTATATACTTTCATATTATCAGAAGACAAAGGAATGGAAAAACTTTATGAAAATGGTTGGAGAAAAAGTTCTGACAGGGATTTTATACGAGTAAGTTAAACTTAGAATCAATTCTTTGCACCTAACCAATGAACTAGATTGTATTTATGGAATAAGTACAAAGGCTTCACATCTGTGCCAAGACCATCTTTACATAAGCTGCATACTGCAAGAAGTTAATGTCTGATAAGACATAAAAACTATATGGTATATTATAACATAATGTTATCAATGATATGAATTCAGATGAGATTTCAATGCTTTTTAGAGTGCTATTTATTGATGCAGTGTTATGTCATGGATTGTCGTGACCATTTATACTATGATCAATAATTTGAATGGACTGGCTTATCATATAATAAGGCTGTTATGAAAGTCTAAGCATGAATTTATCTACAGATGTTTATCTAGTAAGTACATGAGTATTTGTCATGTCTTTCAAACATCTTATTTCAGTTTTGGTTTGATACAGTGGAAAATAAAAAAGCGAGAGACTTAATCTCTTATACACGTGAAGACTCAAGTAAGTCTCAAGTTTACTTTACAGACCTTAATATATTTTACTGCGGAATTCCTGATTCATCTGTTCTGATAGAGCTATGATTTCTATCTGAGCAAAATAAAAGTTATTTGACGAAAATATCTCAAGAAATGTTATGATTAATTTAATCTGTTCTGAAGGATTTTCTTTAATTATACAAATTGAGTTAAATATGGAAACAATGTGGTTGAAGGCCTCTAGTTCCGCAAAAACGGTTAGCCACATATGATTTTCAGGATTTTTATTTTGGCTCTATTGACACCCCTGAATATATCAAGAGTTTATAACTGAAGGTCTTGACTGGAGGTTATTAGGAGATCTCTATGTTCGATTAGATGTATTTCTGACTAAAAATCACTTGCCCCTCGCTGCTGTTAGTTTGAATCCTAACCCCTACCAGGGCTTTTTTTCGTTCTATAGCAGGGGCCGTTAATAGGCGTCTTCCCCTCAGGAAAATTCTTTAAAATCATGCAGTTTTCCCCTAAAATTCAATTTACATCAAGTTTTTTCTTCCCCTTTTGCAAAAATTATGTGTTATTTTCCTTCAAATTTAAAGAAAAGGCCCCTTCCCCTACCTGTGAACAAAAGTCCTGCCTGCTGTAGGTGGATGGTTCTACCCAGACGTATGCTTGGGGTCTTCCTCCAATTTTAAATCTAGGAAAGTCGCCATATGACCTTGACTGTTGGTGCAGGTTTAATCTTTATAGAAAGCTGTAATTAAAGTATGGTCTCATACTGAGGACATTCTGTTTCTTTCTATGGCAAACATGTTGAAAATGTGTGTGTGCCTGATATGGAAAATGGGAAGCCTCATTTTTCTAGTACAGTGAAACTTGAAATAATAATCGCATCTATTTCATCACCATTCATCTCATTGTAACAACAAATTCATTTTAGACGGGTTGTCAGTATTTCCTTTATATTTCAAGTTAATAATGAGACTGCTTCAAAATAAAGACCCTATGTTATGGTCTGATGGTTGTCTTATTATGGAACCTGGAAAAACTGCTAGAATAAGAGTTGGGATACCAACCCCTAGCTCTCCTGTATGTTACCTCTTCCCCTCTTTACGGTGTGGATCAGAAATGACCATAGCTGTCAAATAGGCAGTTAATAAACTATATATAAATGAATGAATGCCTTGTCATGGGTTACGTTTTACTGTAATGTGTGACATTTGCTTTTATTGAGTAAGTTAAATGATTAATATTGATTAACTGTTATTGGATCGTTTATATTTTATCTTTCAGGAACCTTCAGTGGAAAAGAGGTGTTACAGTTAGGCAGGAATCTCGGTGTAGAAGATAGAGAAGGCATTAGAATTACTCAGGTATGGTTGTAAATTAGACTCAGTTACATTTAAAGAAATTATCAAGTCTCTTAACATACCATTTTCATCATCTGTAAAAAAAACGTAGAATTCTTGAGACACAGGGGTGACAATATTCCGGATGTGTCCTGAAAGAGCTATGATTTCTGAGCAAGTTAAAAGTTATTTGATGAAAATATCTCAAGAAATGGCGAAGTTATGGTCAATTAATTTACACTGAAGGATTATTTTTAATACAGACCAAGTTAAATATGGAAACAATGTGGTTGAAGGTCTCTTGTTTAACAAAAATGGTCAGCCACATGTGATTTTCAGGATTTTTAATTGGGCTCTATTGACACTCCTGAAGTGAACATTGAGTACAATATAACTAAAATAAATGTTACTAGGTTGTATTTTATGATAGTATTTGATTGATTGAACCATTGTTGTCAGACCTGACATAATGAAATCTCCATATTGCCGTTATACCACTGAAGAAATGGTGATTATCTGAAACTTTAAGCTTTTAAAAATTTATTGCTTTGTTGTTGATACTGCACTTGATTTTAATCATAATGCGTTTGTATTTATTTATTGTTGGAAAATGTTTTGTTATACTTTATACACTGAGTTGAATTCTAAACATCCATCTTGTATTTTATAGCACTTGTAGAAAATCATTGAACACACTTGGTTGATTACCAGATGGAATTTTATTATGTGCAATCCAATATTACATTAAACACTTGAATTCAATGGAAGCTTTGTAAAACACTTATGGTTCTTTGAAGAATAAAGTTTTATTGATGGATGTTTAGAAATTAGACTCTGTGTTGTTTGTTATGTGTTGTCTCAGTCAGTCAGTGCTTCTATTAGTCAAACGTTTTTTCTGTATTTTTCAGATCGCAATTATTATTCGTAATTTATCCTTTGATTTGGACAATATGAAGTTCTTAGCCAACCATAATAATGTATTCAGGTAAGATGTTCATTTATGATCTTCCTCTGTATATATCTATAAGTATTTGATCCAGTTGTAGCATAAGTCAGATGTGGCCCATTAGCTATACTTATGTGGCATTAAATTTTACTCAAAATATTTCCTTATCATGTCTACTATAGAGAAATCATTTTCTTTGCCAAGGATGATTATTTTTGACTGTTTATACATATGTGCTCCTTGTTAAATTAAGATAATGATAGAGTCAAGATATGTATCGCTTTAAGTGTTTGTTACAATTGAAAATCTGTTCACCCGTATTTGCTTCAATGAAATAAACATCTCAAGATAAATTGTTGAAACTGAAATAAGTACTTTACCAGATGTAGGTTGAGGATTATCCTCTTGAAATATCATAAGGTTATAGTTTGATGTTCTGTGTATTTGTTCTTGAATCATTGTATACTTTCTCTCCACAGATTTATGTATTTATGTCTACATTGTTCATATGGGACGTTACGACAGTTAGCTCTCGACACGTTAGGCAATCTGGCTGCACATATTATACTTGATCCGGCAGATTCTTTCAAGTCGAAGGCATTGTTAGATTTGTTAGTGACATGTATCACTTCTACGGATAAACTAGCTGTTGTTAGTGGTATGTAGTGTTAAAATCATTTGAAATGAAATACTTGCAGATCTCAGTCCTCTCACAGAAAAGTTGATTGTTGACAGTTGAGGTCTCGATAAATTTTGAGAATTACTATGAATTAAATTTCCTTGATTTTTATTCAATACTTTTAATATATATTGTTGATCTGCCGCCAGTGATATTTTGCTGGTCTAGTGATGTTTTCAAGGTTATGAGTCGTCTGGTCTAGTATTAGTTCATTGTCTTTTTTTTCTGTCATTTGCTGTACTGGTTGTATTCGACAGTCCTGTGTACGTGTACAATTTCAATCAGACCGATTATAATGACTTGTTTTATTCCTAGGTTTGGAAATGGTCAGTAAGTTAAGTCAACAGGAAGAGAATGAGTTTGTGATATCAGAACGTTTAGACAGCACTCTGTATGAAGAGATCGCTAAATATCTTACCATATCAGATATACAATTGATTGTATACAGTCTTGAGGCATTATATCAATTATCTGAGATAGGCGAGGAGACTAATAGTAAAATTGCTGAGGTTTCCAATACAGTCGGTAAGTTGTACATCATGTTTAAGTCATGCATTGATACATGTATTCAGAAATGGTTTGTCTTTCTGTTTTGTTCAGGCTAAGAATTTCTGTTTACTGAAGACGTCTACTTTGTGCCACTGAGGCATTAACTGCCTCTGTCCATATCTGACCCTTTAACTCATTTCTAAAGTTTTGACTAAGATGGAAAAAAATATTTGAAACAAGGAAAGCTTTCTTGACAGTTTAGATGTTAACTTTTTAACATTGAACCTTCATTTTGCAATGAGAAAAAATTTATGTTTGAACTTTATTTTTGGCTTGACTTTGAATTGAACATAATTTTCAACTGGCTGCAAGAAGGGTTAATCTTTGTATTTTTATAGGAGACCTGTCAGTGCCTATTTTTGATCTTACAGGAAGTGAGACTTGTTTATGTGTAATTTTTTTTTGTATCTTCAGACACATTGGTTTCACTGATCACTGTAGAAGCCCAGTCATACGGTCCAAACTCACTTATTGGCATTAAAGTAGTTGAGTACTGTCCACCACCTCATCTGACTGGTGGAATAACAGAAAGTACTGCTGGGGCTGTGGGTCCACCCCCAGGAACAGGGACACCACAACCCTCACAAAGTCAGCCTCCAGGTCAGCATGGCTCAATGGTACCAGCCCACACATTAAATAAAGGTAAAACACTAAACATACATAAAAACATAAATAAAATTCAAAAGTTGTAACATTATGATTCAGGGTTCTCAATATGTGGCCAACAGACCCAAAAGCTAGACTAACAGCCTGCTAGAGGGGGTCTTGGCATTTTCTAGCAATATTTTAGTTATGAGATTCCTAACAGGCCCAAAGACATTTCTAAGCGGCTGAATTGGCCTGCAGCCTGCTGTTATTGAGAACCCTGTGATTTAACAATATCTTCAAAGTCTGAGACTTGTCTAATTCATTTGTAGCTAATAACGATAGGACAACTACCTTGTTATGTAGAGTTTATTTGCTGTCGGACAAAAATGGAAAAACTAAATGAACTCGGTGTTATTCTGTTATATTGATGTATACATGTTTGATTTACTTCATATGTTTATAATTTTAGGGGAAAAAGGATCTGCACCAGAGGCTCCTGTTGGACCATTGCCTATGGAAACTACATCATGTAATTGGTATGTGATCAGAAAATTACTGATAACTTCCGAGTTGTGTAGATATTAATCATTTGAAACTAATCTATATGATAAATTACTTTAATACCTGATTTTGTTGTCAATAACGAAACTACTCTGCCGGTGAATTTGCAGAAAAATTGCTTTGTGAGTGTTTTGTTTGATAGCAATAATATGAGGCTGTGTGATTAATCAGCTTATGTTAAATCTATTGCTTTTAGTTGTTACCAAAATGACACACTTGCTCCAAAACTCAATACACAATTGTCTTCGTTAAATTAAACATCAAATATGTGGAAAATTAGTTTAACATAATAAAAGTTTGTGAATATACCAGAGGGGGCCTCTGTGGTCAATCGATAGCCCATCACCAGTTTGGTTTCCCTCACGTGACTAAATTTCATACACGAGGAAGCTGTCCAGCTAGCTTATGGTCTGTGTTTCTTCCACTGTTAAAGCTAGAAATGGCCAAATGATGCTAGCAGTTAATGAGATATTAAACCCCAGTGAAAAAATTGTATATATATCTTAAGACATTTATAGACTGCTCCAATTTTTTTTCACATTCTGTGATGTGTGTGTTGTTGATAAATTCATTTCTTATAATGATGATTTTAGGATGAAGGCCACCTATGATATGACTGAGTCAGCTGTGACATCACACATCTCAATGTACAGAGAGTATTTAGCATTCTGTAAAAAGTTCCAGTTGAATGAACCATTGGCTTCACAAGAATTCCTCAAATGTTTAAGGTATGTATGTTATCATGTTGTTAGCTGTAGTGTCATAATTACTGATCAAAGAACAGTACAGCTATATCTAGACACTTTTCCACAGTAAAATGAAACAGAATTATAATATATTAAGTTGAAATATTAAGGAAATATATCAAACTAGTTCATAGATGACTGTGATTAATAGTCTTAATAATAAATTTTGAAGTGGCCAGTTACTAAATGAAGTTTAATGATCTACAAAGAATTTCTAAATAACAGTGTCTAAAGTAGACAGGTAACTTTCTTTTTGAAATCTAACTTAAAACTTGACTTCTGTGCATCATTTTAGATTTAAGAAGTTCAATGTAGGGTGCATAAGAGCTTCTAGTGAAAGAAAATAATTGGTTAGGGTGTAAGCAAGTAAAAGAAATGAAGTTCTTAGAATTAATAAATTTGCCACTGTTAACTGTATTACAACCCCCCCCCCCACCACCACCAAAAAAGGTTACCAGTGATGGCTTCTTGCATAAGATTGCATTTACAATCTTACTACTGTGATAAATTGAGACAGGAAAATATATTTAATTCAGTAGATAACTTATTATCTTTTGGTATAATAATGAAATATGAATTGATTTGATCAGTTTGATCTAAAAATGTTGTGGGCTATAATGAATTTGCATATTGCGTTCACAGGGTGGTATTTCCAAAGAGTACAAACTGCATGGCTGTAAAGGAAGGTGGAACTAGGGAAATGTGTGTTTTGGGAATCAAAAAGAGAGATCAGCAGTTACAATTCTCAATTTCATGTCCAGGTATGTCTCATTACATTGTACCGTTTGACTACATTTTTGAAATGAGGCTTAGTCTGTTATTTAGATAAGAAATATATGTCGAACTCGGTGTTTTTCATAAATTAAACATTTCTGTATAATACTATTTTATCCAAATAATTCTCCTGTCAGTGTAAAACTATGATCTATGTTGAAGACAGTAAGTTTAATGTCTTGACCCATCCCATGGAATTTTCACGTCACAGCTGAGAGGTCTTGATGTTGTATAGTTTATTGTTGTTTATTGATTTGTCTGTTTTGAAGTAAGCACTAATTCTAGCAGTGAATGTTTTTCATTACTTTGCATGTGAACCATTGATTGATATTATAAAAGGTCAATGTTATTTATTCTAACATGTCAAGAGATGCCAATCAACTTTTTTTCTTCACTTTTTTATGGCGTGTCATTGATGATATCTTTGTGCAATGTGACTAACGATTTTCAAAAATTCATTCTTCATATATTGTATTTGTAAGTCATTGACTTTTTGGTGAAGTGATTTTTTATGGAAGATTATTTTTGGAAGAAAAAAATGGCACTAATATGATATGTTAATAAAACCCTAAAGTAATGAATTTATGGTATAAAATATTATCAGTTGTTGATTCAGATGTATACTTTTGTGTAATTATCATTTCTGTGTTTTATAATACCTGACAATCTGTTAATTTTGAAATTATTTTTCTGAATTTATTTATTGGAATATATATCAATATTGTAATTGACTACAACATACAAATCTTAGGTTGACTTGGTCTTCCTTCCTTTTATCATATAATACCAAAACTGCATATTAACCTTATCTTGTCCTTAACATTTGACATTTTCAGAAGATTAAATTTCTCTTGGGTGTAAAACTTGGGAGTATGGAGGCATAATTTAAAGGGTGCTATAAATCACACCTCTGTCTAATAAGTTTTACAAATTTGATGTCATTGTAATCTCTTGTTTGTATTTGCTGTTGTATTAATGCATGCTACATTGAAGCTACATTGTCAATGAAGATAAGTTGTAATTCATGATAAGAAAAAAATACTCCTATTCCCAAGAATAATTTTAATTTTGCTTAGTTTTGTAATACGATGTATATATACATATATGTAGCTTATGGAATGTTAATGGTTATACCTAGGTGTATGCCTGGGTATTTCCTCCCCTCCATTTTCAAAGCTGGGAAGGTCACCAAATGACCCTGGCTGTTGGTTTGATGTTAAATCCTAGTGAAAAAATGTTATCTGACCAAAATGGTTCATTGATGAAGTAGCTTCTTGTTGTTTATTCATTTTATTAATGTTATTGAGTTTCTTTTTCTTCTTTGATTTGCCTGAATGTTGTGTTAGTAGTTTTGTGTGCTCTGTTTTCAGTTACAAAACCTGCCTGTAGTGTTACTCTAGCTCCTCCTCTACCCTCTATAAGACCTCCCAGCAGTGCTGTACATTCACCAAATCTTGCCCAGAGATTGGCCTCACCTCTACCACGACCCGGTCTGTCAATGCCAATGAGACCGCCTTCTGTAATGCCACATCCTCCAATTTTTAACCTAGGTTCACCAGTTCAGCAACAAGGACAGAGCCTTATAACTCCAAGTAGGAGTATTCCAGGCAAAACCGTCACAGCACCAGTGTGTACAATAAGTGGAGCTGTGCTTGCGTCGGGATATATGTCTACGCAAGAGAATACGCAACCAATCATAAACACGCCAACATCCAGTAAAACAAAAGCTAACAAAAAGAAAGCTATCAGTAAGAAAAACGCTCCAATTCTTCCTCGACCAGATCAGAGCAGCGCTGGAAACCTACCAAACATAGTTCCTAGGATGGCAACAAACACAGGGGTGGGGCAACAGACCGTTGTCCAGCAACCTGTGTTTCAGAAAGTTCAGTATACGACCCAGGATGTTGTATATCAAGATGCTCAAAATCCGGAAGCTAAGGTGATGGTTAAAACCTTGTTGGCTAAGAAGTTACGCCAAGGGAATGTTATCATACAGCAACCAGTTCAGGGTGTTATGAATGTAGAGTTGGGTGCTGGTGGTGATGGACAAGCTATTCAGTATCAAACCAGTTTTCCACAGAATGTTCAACAAACCACATACTTTCAGTATGCCCCACAACAAGGTGCTGTGCAAACCAGTGGTCAAACTTTCATTCAATCTCAACCAACATCACAAGTACAAACATTTGTTGTTCAACAGGGAGATATGTATGTTCAAGGTCAACTCCCAGCATCTAGTCTTAATACTCAGATTGTTGCCCAGCAACAGCCTATTGTTGTCAATCCTCAACAGCAGATAATTGCCCAACCACCTGTCATTGTCTCACAGCAGCCTATGGTCATGTCCCAGCAACAGTATGTTACCCAGCAACCAGCTCTCCAATCACAAATCATCCCTCAGTCTCAGTTTGTCTCACAACATCAAGTCTATATGCAGCCATCTACAGAGCAACTTGCAGGTCAACCTCCATTACAGATGTCATCATCATCTTTCTCATCAGTACCAACAACCATATCTACATATTCATCAGTAACCTCATCTTCGGAATCCATTGTTTGTGTTAGTGCTAGTCAACTAAATGAGCATTCCTCAGACATAAATAGTATCTCAGACTGTAACAATTTGCAATCTCAAGAATCAGCCGATTTTGGTGTTTGTGGTCAAATTCAGATGGATAAGAACAATGTTAATGGTAGTGAAGCTGTTGAGAAAAGTAATTCTTTGAATGAGCATAACTCTGAAAAACCGTCCAGTGTTGATAGTAATGTGAACAATTCAGCTTGTGTTATGAATGAGTCAAGTGAAGCTGTGGAAGAACTTGAATCTGCTGTTGGTTCAATTATGGAAGAACCAAATGATGAACAAGATTCACAAGAGGAACCAGTAATGATTGAAAATGATGGAAATGAATTAATGTTTGAACAAAATCAATTTGCTAATGTGAATAGCACTACTGAGATATATGAAACTGATGAAACAGCAATGGCTGTTGAACAGCTAGAGCAAATGGATAACTCTGGTGAATTGAATGAATGTGAAAATGTAGTAATGAGTGAACAGGTGGCAATGGAAATAAATGAAACCAATGAAGAAATAAATGATAGTTGTGCAATGATATCTGACCAATTGAATAGTGAAAAAACTATAACTAATGGAATTGAAGAATACAAAGAAGGAAGTGTTGAGAAGGAAACTATTGTAAGTGATGCTCAGTTGATTGCTAAGTTCAGAGCTGAAACACCAATAAATGTACCTATAGTTTCTGAAAATGGTCTGTTAGAGCAGGATTTTGAAGCAAGAATGGCTGTTGAAAATCTATTGAAGGATGTTGAATTTAAAGTTAGTGGAACTGATGAAGATAGTTTGGAAGGGAATGTGAGTATTTTGATATGTCAGCAGGATAACCCAAGCTCAGTGAAAACAGCTAGTTCTGTTGGGGAGACTGAGAATATGGGTGAAGACAGTCGGGATAGTGTCACTTCAGAATCTCAAACCATTTCTAAAAATACCATTGTTAACCATAACGGATCATCCATCACCACAAAATCATCAGACAATAATTCTCATGGGCTGCATAATGGCATAGACAATGATCTTAGTAAGCCTTTACTAAATGGTAATTTAAGCTCTCCTGAATGTCCGTCAGTGCCTTCTCCCAGTGCTGTAAATGGGGGAGAACCAACTAAACTAGTCAATGGAATTAGTAATGAAGACTTAGAAAAGAAAGCCATTGACAAGCTTATCAGGATCAATGGTGTTATGAATCATAAAGTTGCTCCAAAACTGGATGAAACCAATATGGATTCATTAATGTGTGAGGAGAAAATGGAGGAGGTTTGTGAAGATCAGCCAGGTGATATCAAAACTCAAAATGAAGAGGTAACTAGTAATAAGACGGAAGATATTCTTGCGCAAAGTATAATTGACAGTAAAATAGACAAAAATAGTAATGACGGAATTGATCAAACTTTGAAAGTGGAGAATAGTGAGAAGGCCAAAGACTCTGTAACTGAGGAGGATATTCTTGCCCAAAGTTTATTCGAAAACGATATTCAGCCTAGTGATTGTGAGATGCCTGATCCTGAACCAACGAGTGTCACAGCTGTTGTCAAGCAAATCATACCAAGTACTGTGTATGGTAATATTATGACTGTTCAAATAAACAACAGCACTATACCAATTACATTCACTAATAATGCTTTAATATCATCTAAGAACACTTTAGGTAATCAAATCAATGTGTGTAATTCTCGACACATCCCGACACCAGAAGCGGCGAGGGATGGTGAACTGAGTTGTGATAGTACAAATTCTTCAATTATGGCATCGGACATCAGTGTAAGTGTTAGTGATAAGCATTCCATTGCTGTTAATCAATCAAAGAGCAGTCATAAAGACTCTAAGAAAACTCTCACAAGTCCTAAATCTAGTGAAAGCAAAAAATCCAAATCCAAGAAGCGGAGTCGAAGTAAATCTGGAGGCAGTGGGTCCAATGACTCCAGACCTTCATCAGTTACATCACCTGCTGCATCCACCACTTCACTGCCAGAGTATATGTGTGAATGGACACAGTGCAGACAGTAAGTGGTCTTTCTTGATAGTTTTCATGTCTGAATTTTTCTGAAGTTCATAATCTTTAATTATTGCTGTTGGCACAAGTTTTTGTTATTAAATCTGTGCTTTGAGAAATTGCAATAAAGTATTGATTCTGGTATGTATTTGTTTACTATGATTTAATTCAGAAGAACTTGTAAGTAATTGTGGATATGAAATTCAATGTTATGAGAAATATGGAAAGCTGAATTTAATGTGCTTGCCAAATTAGTTGAACAAGTAAAAGTTGACCGGGAGTTGTATGAATGTATGCTTTTTGTAATTGGTTGAAATTGATAGTAAATGAAACAATTTTTGAGTAAAACATAATTTCTACTTCAGATGTTTCAACAATGCTAGAAGTGTATTTCATCACGTATGTAGTGCTCATTTGAAGACAGAATATGATGGACTTTGTAAATGGGAAGGTTGTGAAACTTTGGTCCGTAAAAGATGGTCACTCTTTACTCATGTTCAGGTAAGAGTTAAGAGTATTTACATAATTTATGCAAGTATCAGAATTTAGTACTAGCTAGCTATCATATTAAGTTTTGTAAAAAATTGTATTGCAAAGATTTCTGCTTACTCAATTCTAGACACAATCATAATATGTAATAGCTAAGATATGGGATAATTTATTTTTGACTGATGTTTGAAGTTAAATCAGAAATAAGAATTCTGTGTTATTTAATTCCCATATCTGCATACCTGACTGCAGTATAAAGGCCACCTGTCAATAAAAGCCACATTATTTCTTTCCCAATGGTGGCCTTTGTATACAGGTTTAACTGTGTATCAACTTTAGTCTAAGAATTGCATTAATAAATTATATATTGGTTAATCCAGTCATTCTGTATTGACTGTACTTGATGTTACAACAAGGTTATGGAGAAAATTAAAGATATAAATGATTATTTATATCTCAGAGAAAATAAATTTTGAATGAAATTATTATTTATATATCTCATTATCTGTGAATGTAAAACATTTTGTGTATTATCCTATCCTATAGGATCATCATTGTTCAGAGAGTTCTCTCAGAGTGGCAGCTCAGCGTAGATTACAGTCATTTCAAACCGGTCAGAAGATCGCAGCCCCTACCATTCCTGCCATGGTATACCCAAATGATGCGGCAAATCAGGCCATTAAAAGATTTCTACCGAAGCCTCCTTACCCAGAATTCATGGTAAGTTATTATTCCAGTGGAATGTGAGTTGTCTCCCTTGCTGATGTTCATGTGTTGTTCTGTTTTTGTTTCTTCGAAACTCAAATTAAAATTGGCAGTATGTTCAGGGCTTATTTGTGGCTATATATGAATTGTATACTCATAGTCATATAGTCTGGTGGGAATAAGTCTGAATGTGATAAACTCAAGCTTTATGTGGTGTAATCATTTTTACATAGTTTGCTTTGGAAATGATATTTAGTTTAAATTAATGGTAGACTGACTCCATAATGAACAAATGTGGGAGCATTACAATGTATATATTTTTCAATATGTCAAGTAACATTTTTTGTGATTTAAAAAAAAATTGATAAAATTGATAGGATAATTGAAGCATTTTTTCGTGAGTCAAGATACACTTTAAAAAAATTTGGGGGGTTAATTAAGATTTGGCATTTGTTATGAGTTTAGAAAACTTTTTAAAACTATTGTATGAAATGATAATCTGTTAAGACAGAAATTTACATAGTTTACTACCTACTTCATATGTGCAATTCTTTCACATTACAGGAAGGACGAGAAGGTCCAGTCACCAAACATATACGTCTCACCTCAGCTCTTATCTTGCGAAACCTAGCGAAATACTCTGCCGCCGGAAGAAGGTAATTATTTATTTTTACTAAGAGAGATTCCAGCTAGCCTCCCTTCATGTGTAGTTCAGAATTAGTATAAAAATGTCATCTTTTGATTTATTCAACTCTCGTATCAAGATGATTATTAAAACAAGTTAGATAATATAAAAAACATCAAATTAATGATAGATTGTTGCATGAGAAGAAGATAGTAAGTTCTCTGTTTGTCTGTGTAAGATCATCTACTAGTGTAACTTCCCTATGAAAGATGTAAAGTTTATTTGTCAGATTACGAATATTTTGTTTTGCTTTGTCATTAATTAACTGTATGTTGGTTGGAATTGTGACCTTTGGCATCGGTTCTTACTGGATTTAAACTATGATCTTCCTTCCACTATTGAAGCTTGAATGTCACAATAACAAGCCTGACTGTTATTGTGATGTTAAACCCAAGAGAAAAAAGATAATTATGTATAAATTTTACTTAATTTTTTTTTCAGTTTATTGAGAAAACACGAGCGTGTAATTAGTTATACTTGTATGAGTGCTGTGGAATCTTCAACAGCCCTTGCCAAATGTTTACATGAGATACTGCATGACTAGTGGTCTTTAGAAATCACCACAATGACGATATACTTCAAGATGAAGGAAGTGGACTTTCATGATAAGTTCATATCATAGAACGAAACTGCGGCCAGTCAGGGGATGACAAAATACACAGCTACAAACAATAGGTTGAAACTCTTGCTGGACTTAAAATCTGAAGCAAAAAGGGTGATGAATAAGTCTAGAACAAACTTCTGGGAATAAATGTATCATGTGTGAATGGAATTTGAATGTGGAGAGGATTGTAAAAAAACGTTTTGGCTGGACTCCTTGAATAGTTTGTAATGTGTGCACATGCAAGACGGAACCTGTTTGAATAATTCTCAAGACATCGACTTGATGAAACAAGATAAATATGTATATATACATATATATGTTCATCAAAGCATTGACTGTCTTAAAGTCAAAACCTTTGTTTTTTTGTAAGTTTCCAAGTTGGTTAATGAGATGGTAGCTTTGAGTTTTCCTCTACATATTTGTCAGAATGTTGACACTAAGAGAATTTAGAATTACATCTTTATCTATTATTACATATTGTTGTAAATGTTTGACCGCAGAATTCATTGTAGTCAAGTGCTGTTTAATGTTGCAATATAATTCGAGATGGTATATAGAGCCTTTATTTTTGTGAGAAAATTGTGGTATTTTTTTCTACTCCCATTAAACCTACATAAAAAATATCATTTTTTTGTCTGTGGATTCCTGCTTGTAAGTGTTACATTGTTTCATGATATTGTTTTTATAGATGGAATTTCTCATCAGATGGCTTTTTCACATTTTGAATAAAATGTATATATAAAAAGAACGTATATTTCAAATGTTGTGTACTTACATGCAGATATATAGAATTTATTAACGCAAAGGTTTCAAACTTTTTTCAATTTTTATTTATGAGAACTAGGTATTTACAACTTATACAGAACTTGGTACATTTAACTATCTTGCTTCCTTTTATTTTTTTTGGCTTTTATCCACATCTGATAAGTCTCATAGTAAGGCATCAGTTGATTCTCTGTCTTTACAATGGAAATTGGCTTATCTCTATTTCAGTTCAATTTTTGTGTATATTATAATATTATACATTATTGGCAGAAAACATTGTGTTTTTCTCACAGATTTTTTTCTCTCGCATAGTTAGGTTGTTAAAAGCTCAGGGGATTTTTGCTGTGAAGTAGCTATATCAGTGTACACTTGTATGGAGATATTACCTAATGCTTAGATTACTAATACACTTACATACTTTTTGATAGTAATTTTAAGATCAGATGTTTCATCACTGAACTGAAGCTGTAACAATTTAAAAGTTCTCAGACTTTTAACTTGTTGACCTGATCTGATTTGTGTTGCTTTTATAATCAGAATCAAAATAACCACATTAAGTTTTAGGGGAACCAGACACTTGCATTTTTCTCTTCAATATACCCTTACAATGTACAGATTGTTACTTTTTTTTTTGTAAAATGTCTAGCTACATGGACTCCTGTTTTTTTTCTTTCTTTTTTGCCCAAAGTGTTCATATTCTGGTAAAATTGAGTACTGTGTATATTTTTCTCTATGTTGAAGTTTTGTTGTAAATGTGTCGCTCTGTACATTTTTTTATTATTTATTATTACTGTTGATGTCATTGAATACATTTTTATACAGATTTGAGGAAGATGGTTTCGGTAGAAAAGTACATTCTAGGAAATTTATTGTTTGACTAACCTAAAACTTTAAAACGAAGAAAAATATATTGTTCATTAAGATGAAGCATTGCTTTACATAGTTCCATGCTAGTCCCTTGTATGCATTTTTCCTCTTAGTAAACTGCTTTTTAAGTGTCTCGAGTAATTTTGTTTGACTCATTGGTAGTCAGATCAGGAAATTTAAAGGATAATTTAATAAGTCTTGCAATAAAAGAACTTCACTCTGGTTGATAAGTGAACTGATACATGTATATATATCATGATGACTTACCGAGTCCATTTTATACTCCATGATATGACATATCATCTTTCATACACTATGACATGTGGAAACTAAAATACTTCTTCAACTTAATGTTTTATTTGATTGTTATATAAAATGAATTAGAAAATATAAAATTTCCTGTCATTTCATTATTTGTATGCTATTTTAACTCAACAGAGGTCTTTAGTATTGTTTGAAAAGACAAGTGCAATATATACTATGTGTAAATATGTAATAAAAGATTTTTGGCATATTTTACCATGTTTCAGATGTAAGAAACTGGAGTTATACATATTATATATATATTTTGTCAATTGTTACAAAAACATGAAGGTTTTCTCTGGCAGAAAATTGTACCGAATTACTTGTCTTATAAATCTTGAGATAGTAGGTTTGATTCAATCCATACTTAAACATAACTGAAGGTGCCATTTATTTTTATTCATGATTGAAATTTTATAATATGCCTGACAATATCAAATCACCATTTACAGAAAAATGAACATGTCTATTTGAATTAAATGTAACAGCAACTTAAAAAAAATTGATTTCAACGTGTTTTCTTAAATTCTTCATTAGTTTGTGAATATCCTTAGGTTAGGATAAAAAATGTTTGAAAATGGACAATGAATCATGTTTGGTCTTTTTGAACAATAAAAGTTCAAACATGTTGGCTCCTGAATTTTGTATGAGTGCAACTTCAGATGTTAATTGGCACAACCATTTCCTTATCAAATACTGGTGGTTAGTTTTACTTAAGAACTCGGCTATGTTTGTTACGTACATCTGTATATGTTTATATTTTTACCCTAGTATGCCTGATGGACAAGTCTCAATTTCTTGACACAAAATCTTTTCTCATTACGTTTTGTTACTATGTTTGATATGAATGAGTTTCTATGTTATTTACTCAATTATTGTCTGTCACCCATATTTTGCATCATTCATTATGTCAGAATTGTCATTTTGTTTTACTTAACTGTAGCATAGACACTATGATGAAAATGTTTCTAAATATAGAAAAAATAAACCGATCATTGCATTTACTTCATCTTTTCTTGTGTTTTCGTGTTTTCACTTCCAGCATTGTACATTGTAATGGTAAAGTGTGGTTTAGAGATGGTAGAATTATCAGCAAGTTTAGTGGCGCATACTTGGCTGTGAGGACAGGTGTATTTTGATGTCTGGAGGTGAATCTCAGGGAGGAAACTTCTAGGATTACTGAATATTTAACATTCACTGTTCAATGATATTTATTTCAAGCCTTGATCAAAGTAATGGCACATTTTGTTCTATTAAACAAACAAAAAAAGCACATACAGACAAAATAACAATGATGGTAGTGTAATTCAGATCAAAGTGAGAAAGATCAAAAGATCTTGTAATATTTGACTAGTAAATGACTAGTGGATTCCACATAATAATTCAGTCTTAGATTGAAAACAAAGTGTCGCAGTACATGTCAGTGTATACATATGTATACTTGTAAATATTACATATATCATCACAGACGTAGGATACAGATTGAATCACAGAATTTTACAATTCATCACGGACAATGGCACCATTGTTGTCTCTTATTTGTAGAACTATTTTCCCTGTGTTTTTATTCTCTTCCATGTATCTGTGAGCATCAGCTACTTTATGGAATGGAAATGTTGCATCAATGATGGGTTTCAATGCTGGCTTACCTCCCTTTGCGAACAATGGTAACGCATTCTTAGCAAAACCATCATTAACGTTCTTCTTGTACTGAAAAACAACATTGTATTGAATAAAATCAAAGTACTTGTGGTGTAATCAGTCTTTGAATTAGTTTTTTGTGACAGGTTGCCCACCAATATACTTTATGAAGAAAACGCTCAAAAAATAGGTTGTCCAAATAAGGACTTAAAGAAGTAAATAAACTTTCGGGCAGCCAGGCAACCAACTAATTCGAAGACTGTGTAATGATCTGTTCTTACACAAAGCTTGAAAGATTGCTTTTAATCAAAACTATTACAATTGCCATACGGCAAACTCATTGACATATATTATTATACTCAACGGCTTAAAAATTTAAATTTATTATCGCATGAGAATTCAGGTAAGTTGAATTTAATTTATGGACACAAACAAATTACTATTTTATCATATTCCAATGAAATTCATTGACAAATCACTCACATTCAGTTCAATGTTCTCATTTTGTAACATTTTTTAAACAAGGTGTCAAATATCAACTGTCAGTTTAGTTGTGCACAAAAAAATGCAACACATTTAAAAACTTGTGTTTTAGGTAAAAAAGTGAGGAAGTGAATGTACTGTTCCTCAGGCCTAATGAAAAGTCGAGGGTTGCGGGGGAAAATTAGGGTAGGTTGGGTAACCAGAGACAAAATTGTTTTTGACGCCTTTATAACTGCAAATTCATAGTCGTGCATTCATTTTATGTTACTTTCATAATTGATATTTTACATACTGGGAGTTGTCTGCCTCGAAGTGTGGTAGCTGTAATTCTGATTCTTTTTCTCAACATTTTACTAAAAACATCTCCTGACAAATTTCCTCCACCTGAAATATGAACAATGAGATAATAGTGGACTTTTTTGTTGTGCTCAAAATCTGTTACAAAGGAGAGGATCAAGTTTCATGTTCAACAATTAAGTCATTAAATATTACATCCAATCAGTATTTCCTTCATCAGTTTCCTTCATCAAAATTAATGGGAACTGTAACTGCATGCGTAGAACAAGGTACTAGTTAGCAAACCAAGGATCCCAGATTCTATCCACTAATCAATATTCATTATTAAGTTCCCTTAACCAATCATGCACAATTAGGCATGGTATAAATACTATGCATATATGCCAAGTACCAGATCAGGGAGTCAGGAGACAGCCCTAAGAGTAGGGGCAACATTTATAAAACAACCAATTAACCGATATAAACCAACTTATTCTCATGTTCTTTCTACTGTAAATGTATTAACCCACTAGGTACACATGTAACAGACAGCGTCACAAATAATCAAACTTACAAACAATATTAAGAGTTTCGTTACTAATTCAGCAAAAAATATTTTGAAAAAGATTCTTCTCCAGATAAATGAAAAGGGAATTTTTATTGTAAATAGGACATAACACTCATTTTGAATGGCAGGGGCATAAAAATCAACATTTTTACCTAGCAGTCCATAAAGCACCCATCTTCCATCAGTTCTGATTGCCTTCATGTTTTGTTCATAGTATGAAGCTCCAATACAGTCTAATATCAGATCTACACCTTTTCCTGAAAATATACAGTGACTCTATCCTAAGTGACCACCTCAACAATATGACTGCCTCATTACAACATCCACTAATTCTTTGGAGCTAGTTTTAATATTTCCTCTCACTTTCAACAATTAAGCCCATTTTTCAGGTACCAAAAGTGGCCTTCATATCAAGGTTTTACTTTATATTTAGAAGATTAAACAGTCAAACCTGTTAATAAAGTCCATCAGAAGGTAGTGATAAAATGTGACCTTTATGCACAGTTCGTATTTATTAAGAGGTATATTTAAACTATAATATCAATGAATGGCAGAATAAGAATGGTCTTTATTCTCTAGAGGCCTTTATTCAGAGGTGGTCATTCATTCAGATTTGGCAGTACTTCTGGTTTCATCAATAATCTCTTGTCACAATTAACATACAACATAGGTAAGACCTAGAAGAATTGTTTGTTTCTGATTAAATGCTCATTAAAGACAGTGTAGATAGGTAGGGATCTTTTGCGGAAAGCTAAAAAAGTGAGGAAGTGGATGTACCATTATTTGGGCCTGATAAAAAGACTAGGGTCGCAGGAAAAGTTAGGGTAGGTCATGTAACCAGAAAGAAACAAATATTTTTATGCTTGAACTAAATGAAGAAAGGTTTTATTTCCACCTTAAAGATGTATAGGAAATATTTTGTCAACTCATGTTTAAAGTCTTCTCAAACAAGTAGAAAGTATGCTTTGTGAAATAAATTAATAATTTGTGAAAATGTCTGACCCTACATTACGTACCTTGAGTAAACTCCAGGACACCATCACTCCAGTCACCTTTTTTGTAATTAAAACCAGCCACAGCACCAAGTCCCTTTGCAGTTTCGAGTTTTTCTTCAGTTCCAGCAGTAACGATGGGCTTGCATCCGGCGATTAAACACAACTGTGTCGCTGCTGTACCCACACCACTTCCACCAGCATGAATCAACACTGTATCACCTTTTTTTAACTCTCCTGTGAAGGTAAATATAGAACCAGTCAGTGGCATAACAGGTCTAAAGTAGTAAAAGATAAAATCTGATTAAATTGGCAGTTGGTATACATGTTGTTGAACATGACGGAGAAATAGTCAAGAAAAACAATGGAAAGCATTATGCCAAGAGAGTCAAACCTTTGACTGAAAGGGTTATAGGTCAAAATTAGGTGTAAGCAAGTATTCACATGGTTATAACTTTTAATTATACCTCCGTAATTCAGAAGTGAGCACTGGTAAGTAACCAAGGAAGCAGTCATTCAGAGTGAGATGTAAAAACATGTTTTGTGATTAAAATAAATTAAAATCAATCAGTTTAAGCTCGAGGCATTTATATAACAGAACAATATAGACCTGCAACATGTAACAGTTGATATGCAGTTAACCAGACTTCAGGTATCGCACCAGCTGTCGTCATGCTCATAGCTTCAGGAATACGTAACAACATGTCTTCTGGTACCGCCACATACTCAGCATAACCTCCACCTGTAAATGAAAAGGTGTTTGCTAATCAGTCTAGAAAAATTGGAATACAAAGATAGCAGCTACCTCCAAATAAAGGCCAACTTGTAAATATAGGCCATTCTTTTAAAAACAGTCATTGATTATTTAAAACAAAAAGACCACCGAATTAAGGTCACCTGTCAAAGAAGGCCACCATTGGTCTTTCCCAAGGATGGCCTTTGTTCACAGGTTTGACTGAATATCTTTGAACTGAACAAAAATGCAAGGGGAATCACACATATTAACATACAATTACATTCAAATAATGAGATAATCATATAGATGTTACCTGCAAGAAGGGCCATTACTCTGTCACCTACTTTCCATGAACCTGTACAATCAGATCCAATCTTTTCTATGGTACCAGCAGCTTCAAGACCAAGTATAGTACTCTCACCAGGAGGAGGTGGGTAAAATCCTTTCCTCTAAAAATAACACAAAAATGATTAGCACTGGCGTAACAAGACGCCTAGAAATCATTGTACAGTGTAACCTCTCCAAAGCAACATCCTTTGGGAGTAACAAAATTATGTTGTTGTAGAGAGGTTGTTGCTCTAGAGAGGTTAAATTGATAGTTAAATTGTACAGTGGTGAAATTATGCTGTTGTTGAAGAGAGGTTGTTACTCAAGAGGGCCGCTCTGGAGAGGGTAGCACTGCATTCACAAAGGATCTCCACTACTTGGTTTTGTGTCTCTTTTTTAGAAGTATTTCAGGACAGGTGTTTTCTTTATGTTTTGGGGAACACGCCCTAATCCTTAATATGGAAATAAATTATGGGTTGAAGCCACTTTTGGGGAAATCTTTTTTTTTGAGCCCATACAGGGTCACTCAATTAGAATTCATTTAAAAGACATACCCAGCAGAGCCTGATGGAAACTAGTCCATTACATAGAAATTAAGATGTCAGGGTATTTGAACTTGACAGCCAACTGCTAAACGAAACCAGTCAGAGAGATTATCATTTATGTCAGGTAAACAAGAGAGCAGGTCCTCCGTTGCTCCAACACAGCCAAATCAACATATTCACAGCCTAGTTAGCCTGTCTCGCCATCACAGTCTAATTGGTCATTGTTGGACTAACATAATTAATTTAATTGAAATAGGTATATATATTCACCTGAATTGTGTCAGCACGATTGACTGCTGAAGCGTAAACCTTCATTAATACCTCTCGTTCTCTTAATGCTGGAACTGCTGTACTACCAATAGACATTTTTTCAGGTCCACCATTTTCAAAGTGAACATATTTCATCTGAAAGTATGTAGAACATTTTATTATTTTATTGTGTTTTTTAGGAACAAAGTTCCAATAGGTATACACCTCATTTTGTTTTAACAAAACAGTGACGCCTCTCATCCACCTTGAAAAATAGTACCATTTGTTGTATAAGTATACATTGCAGACTTTACAGTTTTGATAAAAGTTGGAGATATATTGCAGAATTCTGTTTATTTTGAAAGCATGTGAAATATTTTGGCGATTTAAACTGTAAAACTAACAAGTATGATAATTAAGTATTCATCCACACCAAAGTTCATTCATAATCTGTCCAGGTAATAAGATTTACTACATACTGGAAATAGTTTCATTCACAAAAGTAGTGCCACAATCTCAGTGTAGAGAGATTACATTATGATACAGGGTCAGAAGTTGAGTACAACCGGTTCATATACAGTTCAATGTGTGTATACAAATCAAAGCACTGAAGGTACTGAATTTGTTTGGGTTTTCAGCTAGTAATTTCTCACTGTATGTCATGACTTTTCGAGTGTATAGCTTTTCCTTGATAATTGTGGTTAATTGGCTTAAGATGTACATTTTTCAAGACTATATACTTTAACTTGACCCTAAAATTCTAGTTCATAATGATGATAAAACCCGGCCGGCCCTTATGAGAAATTGTTCATGAACTGATCATGTTCATGAATGGTTCGTGAAGTTTCATGAATAGTTCATCAAAGTTGATTAAATCAAGGACTTAAATACATACATGGATTCGCAACTTCCGTATTAACAGTTTAAAGTAATCAAATCCCGCAATAATAAGATGTGAATCAACGGGAATACATGCTATTGTTTACAAAAGCGAAAATACGAAAATATCCGTGATAATCCGAATGTTAATAACAGCGAAAATATCCATGGTATTCCGAATGTTTAATCTCGGAGACGAAAGGATTATAATAGATGTCCGCCATCTTGGAATTTAAAATGTTCGACTGATACCATTTTCAATGCTTATACTTAGACTTTGTGAATTATAAATGTATCTCAATATCTTTAAGGATTTTGTTGCATCCTTAAAGTACCAATTTCCCATGCCCAATTGCCAGAGTTTTTTTAGTATAATAAAATTTGTAAACACCCAATTACAGCTGTCGGGCATTGCCGAGTATATAGCAATGCATTGTGGGATCGTGGAAAGATATCGTTTGAGCTATTTTTAGCAGTTGCGAATCCATGTATGTATATAAGTCCTTGATTAAATGTAATGCAATTAATTCATTGATAGTTCATGGACCTAAATTTCACAAACTGTTGATCAACTAAGTCCATGAACAATTAATGAATTTTCACAATCTTTTCATGAACATCATTAGTTCATAAATGTTCATGAGCTTATTCATGAATTGTTCATCAAAGGTTTGTAGGACGTTTGTGTACAATTTGTGGGTCGTGAATAAATTTCATGAACTATTCATGAATAAGCTCAAGAGCATTTTGTGAACTGTTCATAAGATTGTCGACAGGGACAGGCCTTTAATCTTTTAGGATGGTTTTGTCTAACAAATTTAAACTTTGTTCCTGACAGTACTCTCAGTGCTTTGATTTTTTATATAATTATAATTGATGAAATTAGATTTGACTTGGTGGTTCTGTATAACACAACTTAGTCCACATAAATTTTTCCAAAATTCAAACAAATTCTTGACTGAGATGGGTTTAACTTTCAAAACGTAATCCACTTTGACAATTTAGCCTGGTATGCACCTGATACCCTAACTAACCGGGTTTAACATTCCGAAATCGGATTTCTGTATATTTACTATTATTTAGAAATCCGTTTTTCTATTATGATCGAATTTCAAGTTCGAAATCAACTGGCAGCATCTGTATAAGTCGCGGTAATTAAAATTATCCGAAATCTAAACTATCCGAAGTGTTTTGCAACCGCCTTACAAAATACTAATTTACTTACTTGAGAAGCCATGACAAGGGTATTCCTGACTACTACACAATAAAGTGGAATGAAAAGCCGAAAGAGACGTGTTCCCATTTAATATCACCAGATAAAAAGTGATAAATAGAACGATCTAATTTTTTCTGGGACTCAGGTGTTTCATGTCAATAATTAGTACAGCTTCAAATGGTCAGGCTAAATCTCAATATACGGTTCAAACGAAGTGTATGATATTACCAAAGACCTTAATTGTATATACATAGGTCTTTGATATTATGACTGGTAATAAATAAACTGCAATCAGTGGTCGTCCTTAATCGTATTTAGATAATATTTCAATATTCACTTAGTTCTATCTATAGTTAATTAATGATTTGCCATATAAATAATGATGTTGCTTGGTGAAAACTAGGACCAATTAATATACACGTGTGTATTGGTCCCCTAGGACAAAACTGAGGAACGTTTGATTAATTGGTGACAGTAAATTAAGGTGCCTCCCTGGTCTAGTGCTTATGGTCTCTGACAAATAGTCATAAGCATTAAAAACAACTAGAATATAAAAAAAATCTCATTATAACCGATTTTTTAAAACTTAATTATAAACAATCCGCTAGACTGAAATCAAGGCGCTTTTATAATGATCTTAATTTGAAGGTGGCACACAGGTTTGACTGTATTATTATAACTGTCTGTATTTAATGTAATAATGACTGTGAAATTATGTCACATATTGTAATATAAATATATAAACATGTTTTACACTAATTAATGTATGTTACTTATACAAGAAAATCATTAACCTGAACACTTTTTAGAGACAAAATGTATGAATGTCTGGATTGTCCCTCCTATGCGATATGTTATGGTATTGTTTTTTTTTCCAGTTAATTCTCAAAGCTAATAGTATGATTATTATAATTACCGGTAATATACTGCTGGTAAAGACTACTTACAGTTTGTACACATGCATGTAGAGTAATAACAATTTTTTCCGCCAAATAATTTCTTCATAATCATTTTTTTTCTAAAATATTTATTTCATTATCAACAATACTAGTAATCTTTAATAATTTGCCTCTATTAAGTGTATATAATTGTAGTCTGCTATATTAGTATCCCTCTATGTCTGCATTTTCCGATTTCCTTCTATTTCTTTGTTGTCTGTGTTATATACCTCTATTTCTATATTGTCTGCGCATGGCGTCTGTGTTTCATACCCATACAAATGTACTGTAAGAATCTTTATCTATAGGACCCGCCTCCGTGGTCGAGTGGTTAAGGTCGCTGACTTCAAACCACTGTAACCTCTCACTGCGATAAATTAAGGAGCGTACGTGGGTTCGTGCCCCGCTACAGACCATAGCTCGATCTTTATGTGAGAAAGTATTGTCTAGTACGCGTACTGGTTCTTCCCAGGAGCAATGCTTAGGAGAACTGTCCACCTCATATGACTCTGACTGTTGAAAAGGTGCATAAAACTCGATATATACAAAAAAGAGAGGCAATATATTCTCCAAGCCGATTTGGGATGTAAACGAGCCAAGTGGTTTTAGTACCGCCTTCAAACACTCATGAATTTGACTTTGGATATGTGTTACACTACTGTAAGTCCTTGACTACTACTAATAAAAATTTAAGTGCAGTAGTGGTCGACACTATAGTTAGTAAATATAAAAGGGAAAACAGATAAACTTGATCATTAAGAAAGAAAATTTGAATCTTTTTTTCATGATCTACTTTTCCTCTTTCTATTCTGTATAAATTATGGATCATCATTCAGTAACATAAAGTACTTTTGCAACTTAAAATGAAGTACATGTACTTGACATCAAATGTTGTCAAATAAGTTACCCGGTGCATATACCAGCCACATGTCAAAAAATACTATAAGTGAAAGCTGTCTTATTTTTCTCATGTGTCACACATATATTTGTAGTATTAATTACAACATCAATGTACTATTGATTCTGGTATAAATAAATCATTTTCATGTCAATTTGCATTGAGGGAGTGAGAAATGTTTACTGGTAAATGTGTTGAGAATCAAACTTTTCAGCATGATACCTTTAAACAATTTATAGGTTATGTGTCCCACATGTTTTTTGTGTTATCACTATACAATTGATTCTAGTATAAATAAATCGTTATGAGTATAAGTGCTTTCCATACATTTTAGTGTTAATGTTTTGGACCCAAACCTGGTAATCTGCACTAAGATGTAAGGAAGATTTACTCATGCAGTGTTTAAAACTTACAGTATCATAAAGAAACGATTTGGATAAGCTCAAAAAAATCATATTACCCAACCAAGAAAATGAAATGAATATATATGGCAAAGATACAATGATAATTAGTGAATTTTTATATAATTGAGATCAAGTACTACTGTCAATTTAAAAAATAAATTTAAATCTGAAACTTGCATGTGAAATAATTTATCTGGAGCATATCCAATATGTTTCCATGAAGAATTCAAGTATACAAATTACAAACACATAAAAACATTCATAAACTTTACTAAATAAATAAACATACAAAACAAATGTACATGAACATAATTTCAATTAGTCTAATGATACCAAAAAATGATTCATGCTTTTTTAACAAACAAGTCAACCATTTAACTTCTTAAATAACTACAGTAAGCAACTTACACAAGAACGTAATAAAGCCGATATAATCATGCTGAAAAAGTAGACAATATTAAATCAAGAGTTTTGAGCAAAGGAAGCTTTATTGTAAGTTTTTTTTCTCAGATTTACCTGCTATTATATTCATGATAAGCTAAAATATAGGACAAGATGGAGACAAGTATTTTGACTGGAATAATTTAAGCATCAGGATTTTTAAGAATAATATCAATAGGGTAGGGTAGGTCAATTATATTGGCCTATTTGTGATCACAATAGCTCACATTGAGACAAATATACTTTTGTTGGCATAGCAATATAATGGTTATTTATCATATTTCTGTAATTCTAAGACAGGTTAGTCTGTTAAGTCATAAAAACAAAATTTGCATTAGTAATCACATGTGGTATGCTAATTTTGTATATATTTCTGTAAGTAATTGCTTAAGTCATGTAATAAAGTATCTGTTCTGTTCTGCTTCACAGTGTGATCTTTGATTTTACTATATCTATAATTATACAAAGAAACTAGAGCTGTCACAGAGGTGACTAATACCCCTGCTGCCGCTTTGACACTAAGAAAGTGATAGTCCACTATGTGGCTAAGTTCAAGGGGACATAACTCTGCAATGAATGAATCGCTGGACGCTGGGCATGAAAATTGTCTTGCACATCTACACTTCATGGTGATAACATATTTCAAGTTTCATTGCAATCGCTTTAAATACATAATGTGGAAGTAGTTCACTCCAAAAACTTTATGCGAACAGACAGACCGACAGTGACTCCAATATACCACTCTCAAACTTCGTTTGCATGGCCCGGGTATAATAAAAATATTGAAATAAACACAAAATTCAGTCAATGAATGATAAATATACATTAACACTTTATAGATGTGTCCTAACTCATTGTTACTAAATGTTGATAATGGAATTATATAGTTATCAATAAAATAAACATATTTCAACAACATGAACCTATGTTCACAAAGTCAATTTTCATTTCATCGGATTTAACGCCGTTTTCAACATTATTCCATTTATATCGTCGCAGGCAGTTATCCTAACCAGCTTCCCTGGACTTCATTTATGTCTCAACCAGTACTAACAACATTCTGTCTGCAAGCTATTGCCAAGCTACCCCAGAGGTGGAGGACAATTTAACATAAGATCATTTGGATGTAATATTTTCAGTCAAATATGTCACAGACAGTGTTCAGGCCTCGACCTGGTTTGAACTCACAACCTCTTGACTAGTAGGCCAACGCTCTAACCACTGAGCTAACCAGGTGGGTAAATACAGATGCTGCTTTGTGAGACCTGTCATGACTTTCAACATCCTGAAATATACATACATATAATCAATTAAAACATGAAAGTAAAGTCACTAAATGACTTAAACTTATGAAAAAAGTACTTTTATTTTCTTCAACTACATGACTTTGTAGTAAGCACTAATACATTTAAAAATAGCACTTATTTAAGCCATTTTGACACATGTATTCAAGAATGAAAATATCAATCTAAGTAGAAAGATATTAAACTTAAATCTAATTAAGTATGCTGTCAAACAATTGCTTAATCTGAAACATCGATTAGTGTTTCAAAGAAATAAAATACATTATTTTGTTGTATGGGCAATTTCTGGGCCAGTAAATTTAACATGCAAAGTGATCAAACACAAAAAATAAACATTAAATTAAAATGATCTGTTCCTTGTTGACTCCAATATCCACAATCAACAACGGATTTGAATAGTAACAATTAAAACTTAAAACCTCAGATGAACATAAGTAAGCCTACCAATCAGTGACACCTGTATGTTATGACATTCAGCATAAACTTGAACAGTGTGTCTTTAAAACATCGGACTTGTAAAACAAAGATACTTATTTTATTTATAATCAAAGTTTTTATCAGAGCTTCTATGAAATTCATAAAATGTGCAGCAAAATTAATTCAAAAGCAATAAATAAGCTTACGTAATTGTGCTTTAAGCAAAGGACATATGCCCTAAATTATTACAAATTTAACATACAGTGTAACCTCTCAAAAGTAACACCCTTTCATGGGTCCAACTCATTAAGGGCGTAACCACATTTATTGTCAAAAATGACTTTTAATGAAAGAAAATATTCCATTTCTTCTCAATTTTGTTATATTGTCAAAAGGGCATAACTGAGATCGCCTGATGTTTTTACATGCAATATGGAAGTAAATGGACTTATTAGCATATTGCATGCTAAAATGTGTTTGTAATTAAAATCATCTTTCCTGCAAATAACAGAGTTTTCCAGAGTTCTAGACATTTGGAGCCAAACATTTACCTCCATCAAGAAGAACTGTTTTCCTTGTGTACATGATGTTGTGTTCATGTTGTTTGTAGTGATATATCATAATCATATAACTACATGTACATTTAATATGTAAAATATAATGTATTATTGTAAGAAATAAAAAATTTGCTGGGCTTACTTGTATATTGTGAGACATAAGTTTTACACTTTGTACTCATTGTTGCTTTCTTTAATCAAAAATAATCTTAAAGTAATCACTGATAAACAATCATGTCACATTTGTTCGAAAATTAATAAGTACAATAAATTACAAATTCAAACAATTGATCAAGATTGTCAAAGTTTCCAATGTTTTCTTCAAACATGTGTCATTATTATGCCACGCATCATATCAAGGAAATTGTGAGTAACTTTGAAGTTGTGAAAATTTATTGTCTGACCTATTGAGCAGGGGACCAGATCATGCATGGTGCATAAATACACAACATACAAAACAAAAGAATTCCTGCAATAAAAGCACAGGTCAAATGCTTTAATATAAACTCTTTCTTTCTTGAATGTCATTAAATTAGTATATGTTTTATGTACAATGTTCACTTTCAAAGGTAAAACAAAAGTTAATTTGTCAAAAATTCAAAGTGGAAGGAAATTATCCAGTTTTAATCTCTTTCTGAAGTTTTCAAAAATGCAGCTACATCCTTATTGCGTTGAATCCTCCCTTTGGAAATTAAGTAGTTGTTGAGAGGTTGTTGCTCTAGAGAGGTTAAATTTATAGTTAAATCATGCACTGGAAAACATCATGCTGTTGTTAAAGAGAGGTTACAGCTCAAGAGAGGGCCACTATATGGGAGTGGTTGTACTCTATATACTTTCTGAGGCTTTCTGTTTGGTTTTCATATAAGCCATTTCCAAAAAAATGTATGTTATTGATTATGATACTCACCTTTTAGTCATGCTACTCATCAAATAAGTTCCATTTTGATGATGACTCATTGCACTGCATTACCAATTAGAGAAACTGAGGTCCTATAAAAGAAAAAGTAAGAACTTAATATCCCATTTAACAGAATGTTCCATACCTAAATGTTACATTATTTACATCAGTTAAATTCATCTGCAATAAATACGGATACACATAACCTAGATACATGACTTTAATCAGAATGAGCAACGGAACAAATTCTGATAAAAAAAAAAAGTTTGAGAACAGAACCTCTAGTGAGTGAGAAAATCTTATTATGTGAGGAATTTGCCAACTCCTTACATAACAAAATGTAAGTACTGGCAAGAATAAAGTCCAACAGACATAAAACTTGTAGTAAGTGAACGGGACCCTAAAATGAGTGTGGAAAATCTTAAACAAAGTGCAAAATAAACTTAAAGTGAATGAAAAAGAACTGAAATAAATGGAATTACACTAAATAAACGACAGAAAAAACCTTTAATTGAGTGAAATCTTGAAGTAAGTTTATAAACATTAATGAGAACAAGACGAAAGATGAGATGATTCTATTTATGTGTTTATATGAAGTCATACGCCCCTTTTCAACAGTCAAGAGTAATATGAGGCAGACAGTTCACCTAACCATCTTTCCTGGGTGGAACCAGTACTAGACTCCTAATCCCATTCTCTGAAAGCAACTGCCTACTGTCTAAAGTGATGAGACAGGTGCTTTTGAGAATGGAATTAGGTTAGACATAGTAGGTCAGATCAGTGGGCACTACCAATCATCGTACAATGCAAAATTAAGCAGAAAAAAACAACACATAAAGTCAGTAAAAAAACAACTTAAAGTAAGTATATGAAATCTCTATGTGGGTGATAAAAAACCTTAATGCCAACTATATATGTGAGGAAGTTGTCAACTCCTTGCAGAACAATAAGTTAGTACTGGCTAGGAGAGAGTCTATGAAAACTGACTAAAATTAAAGTACGTGAATGAAAACTTTAAATGAGTGATGAAAACCTTGAAGAAAATGATAACAAAACTTCAGTAAAAATACAATTCAAGTCAATGAGAAAGAACTGAAAATAATGGAATTATGTACAATAAATAAGAGAGAAAAACACTATTAAGTGAGTGAAACCTTAAAGTTAGTTTTGGAAACATAAGGAGAATAAGACGAAAGATGAGATGATTCTGTTTGTTTGTATCAAGTCATAGTACGCCCCTTTTCAACAGTCAAGAGTAATATGAGGCAGACAGTTCACCTAACCATCTTTCCTGGGTGGAACCAGTACTAGACTCCTAATCCCATTCTCTGAAAGCAACTGCCTACTGTCTAAAGTGATGAGACAGGTGCTTTTGAGAATGGAATTAGGTTAGACATAGTAGGTCAGATCAGTGGGCACTACCAATCATTGTACATCGTAAAAATAAATTTAATGTGAATTAAAAAGAATTGAAAATGTGAGTGAGTGAAACCTTAAAGTTAGTTGGGGAAACATTAGGAGAATAGATGAAAGGCAGGATAGACAAAAAACACAGAAACTCTTACCTCATACTTGTTCTTGATAAACATCTTCTGATATTCCCTCAATATGTAGTATGTCCTTCAATGCTCAACAATGTTGTTACTAAGTTTATGGGCAATAGTTAAAACTGTCTGACCTCAATGTGGGTACTCCTGCAATATTACAAATTACAATAGAAAAGAATGTGCATTCATAAATAAGTAAAAAGAAGCACATTTTTTAATTGAGTTGCCCTGCCAAGTATTTTGGCAGTAGATTAATTTACAGCTAAGTATATTTTACATTATTGTTGGTGACAGTAAAGTGACACTCTGTCGGTCGTCAAAAAGGGGGGATTCAGTCAAAATTAAATGATTCTGGCTCAATGCAATTTCTCTCATTACTCTCTACCTAGATTCAAAGTTTCAATTTCAAATTTTCATTTTTCATGTTTTTCCATGTATATATTTATTTTAAACACAGTCCCCAACTTTCACATTGTAAAAAATCCTCCACACAAGTGTTTACACTATAATAGTCTATATGTAATTTACACAGTAGCCTAAACAAACATGGAAGAAAATTCACTGTGTGGAAGTTGAGGACTGTGTTTAAAATTGAATTTAATAAACTTGGAAAACATTCAAAAATGAAAATTTAAAATATGGAAACCCTCAATGACATATTGAAGTTATTGTTGAACATATAATAGTTTAAATTAATTTTGATATTATGATACATTATTATAATATTTTGGCCACTGGAATTAACATAAGTTCAGGTGAGACTTATATAGATACTTGTTAATCATCAAATATTATTTTACTGATGCAGAAATGTACATGTAATCATTATAGCTATTGATAAAACCTCATCATAATTACCTTAATGGCTAAATAATATATTATTAGAGGTGCTACTACACAAGAAAATAATGGGAAGAAGTGAATAAAATCTAACACAATATACAATATCAGAGTAGATCTAAGTAAATTTATCAATCCGGGTGGGAAGTTTTAATAGGGGAGACAACTAGGGTTTCTATAGCTCAGTGCTGCTGAAGGCACCCACAGTTGCCTCCCCTGATAAAACTTCCCATATTTTTGGATGGAAGGTCAGTGGTTCTGCCCAGGTGTTTTCCTGATGTTTCATTCAACGGTTAAAACTGTACGTCACCAAATGACCCTGGCTTGCTATGTTAAAGCCCAGTGAAAAGAAATGACCTCATTATGTTGTATTTGCACCTATTAACACCAAATAATAAGGCTTAAATCATTAATCTAATAATCATATCTATATCTTATATTTGTAATGTAAATGAGTAAACTGATAATTTATATAGTTTATAAACATATTCATTAAGAAAGATTTAAAATCATATATCAATATATACTTAATAATAGAATTTATGGATTGGGAAACAAGCTATGTATGTGCTTAATAATGTAAATTCCTTTCCATATTAATCATTTATTTCAATGTGAATCAGAAAATGACCAGTTATGAGTTGCTTTACAAACAATTAAAGAGACAACATCACAGGAATTAACTTATTAAAGAATGTCTGCACCTTGATTTGCAATATGCCAGCAATGTTCTGAAATATTCCGATGCTAACATTTGATTAAATTACACAGGAATTAATCTAATGATGATTATCATTTCAATTTTACATGAAAAAAGGAATAATTAGGTTATTGTTGTACAAAAGAACACAAGACATGATGATTTTTGTAATTTATATTTATATATATATATATACGTTCATTGATAGTCATTTAAGCATTTGATAAATAAATGTGTTTCAAAACATATACACACAATATATAACATAGCAACTACGTAAAACAAATACATGTTTTTTTATAATATATTTTAGATAGTGTTATATATGTAAGGGAGATAATTCAATATACAAAGGTTTGAAATATATTTATTAATATCTCCATTTGCAGAAAGCTAGAATCCTTGTAACAATGCCTCATTAATTGGATTTTTAAAAACATTTTATTCAAAATATCAGTACTTTATTGACATAGGTCATTGGATACATTTAAAAAATGAAAACCTACTAAGGATGGTTTCATGAAAAATCAAATGAAAATTATCGAAAATAAAAGTAATCCAAGCTACCATAATTTTATAATAGTAACCATCATCATAAGATTCATCATTCTCATTGAAGCAGTGAATTGCCATGTTCTACTGAGTGATTTAAGCAGCCATTAGAAATTGGATGGTAAGTTTTGATATACAAAAAGTCATAGGCATTAAGATAAAATATACCAATTGATTAGAGCTCAAACATCAAAATTTTGTGTTTACTATATTTAATTATCATATTTCTGACAGATTTTAATTTAAATAATAAAACAATAAACAAGAGTACATAACAACAATAATAAACACATTAAGAAGCATGGGTGCAAGTTTGCAAAACAGAAAAACTTGAAACGAGAGCTGGTAGGGGGTGGGGGGAGGGGAGGGCGAAGTTCCTGGAAATTAGCTTTTTGAAGACCTAAACAGGGGGACTTGGAAGAGCTGGAAAACTTGCACCCTTGCAGAAGTGATTTCATTAAGTGGAATAAAGAAAGCTGATTTATAAATAATTGATTTGCCATAAGTATTTAAGTCTTTAAGCAATCACCAAATGGCAAGATACCACAACAATACATGCCGCTTCTATATGTATAAGTACATTGTTTGTGTAAGTAAATAAAATTTACTCAAATAATAAGAGAAATCAATAACAAAAACCTTTAAATAAACTATGAAGATAAACACAATAAAACAAGTTTAACACAAAAATATTGCACATAGAAAACCACCTGATTTAACCATGCACTGGGTTTTGGCAGTAAAATATTGTAACTTTTTAACGCGAAAATTACAATGGCTTTAAGTCAAACTCTCAGAATGTATGGAAACACTAGCATTGCCAATACTGGTAGGTGACAAACCGTAAGAGCATTTGTAATAAATTAAAAAAATTGAGAGAGCAAATAACAATTTTATGAAAAAAATAGCCAACATTAAATTTAAAAATGTTCTCTATTGTGTAAGCAGGACCTACCTAGGTTACTTTAGTAAACTACGCTTGAAAATGACCCCAAAGTAAAGCATGAGGGAATCACAATGACCCTTTGTAAAATCGCCATAAAAACAAATAGTGAAAAATATACATTGATCAAATTACATCATGGAAATGACCCTTATTGATTTGAAAATAACCCTCTATGTTATACAATAAGGGGCCAATATGACCCCATAACAAAACCCTTCAAAATCAACTGTAAGTTAAAATTAGTGACTGAGTAAGGCAAAAGTACAAAGTATACCAAGAAAAGTTGTGAAGAATGTAAAACAAAAACTGCTATGTGTCGAAGAAAAACAAAGCTTTTCTAATTTTAGTAAAAAATAGTTTAAGTGTCATGTTTTGACTGATCATGTCAATGAATAAAAAAAACACCAGCAAATTTTGCTGTTTTATGTCATGGAAATTTTTTTAATAAAAAAAGATAATTAAACGAAAACTGTAAAAAAACAATCAATTAAATATAAAAATACGGATTTCAGTATGGATTAAGAAGAAATATCACATTTTATCAAACAAAACTTACTAAACTTTACAATAACATGTTTCCATGGAAATAACACTAAAAATAGTCACATTTACTCTTACATTACTACAAAAGTTCTGATAGGTGGAGTGCATAACTTCTATTTTTTCTAAACCATTATTTCCTACTTTGGAGGTCATACTTTCATATTTTGGATTTCAATGTTAGAAACTTTGTGGTTTGTCCAAGAAATAGGTTTGATCAGGCAACTGTAAACACAAATATCTTTTTTTCTGGCCTTAACTTGATTTCCATTTTATGAGTTGTCAAGAACATGTAAAAAATGTGACCATCAAGAAAACATGAAAATATCAAAAAATGAATCATTATGTCAATAAAAATGAAAAGAAATACAAATACACACATAATCTACAAGAAAAAAATATCTTTTGAGGTATGAATGTGTTTTGGCAAAATGAAATATTTACCAATTTCGACAAAATGAGGAATAATCATAATGCATGCAAACTAACTGAAAAAAGTATGAATACTTCTACCCCAAATCTCACACAATCCAGAACACAGTTGATTCAAACCAATAAAATGTCCAGTTAATGAAAATACTAGACTTTATTTACAAATAATCGGAGATTATATACAAGTAGAACAGTTGATAGTGATTCATTCGGACATCAATGAGAAGCTTTAAAAAAAGCCAGAAAATTAAATATCTGTTAATTACAAAAAATTATTAAAAACCAAATGATAAAACTTGATTCCTCTAATATGTAGATCCGAGGGCATGATAGATCACTTTTACACCATTTATTACAACTATTTGACGTATACACAGAGAGAGAGAGAGACATGTGTTTTCGGAAAATATAGAAGATTTCAAAATAGAACCGAAATTCAATTAACACGAGATGATATAAATTCAACTATAGTAGAATCATTATATGAACAAGCCAGCACTAATAACCAATAACTTCATTCATTCTCTTCATCCTGATAATTTATTGGTATATGACTAGTAATTACAAGTAATTAACTTACAATTTATACTTGAAAAAAGCTTTATATCCATAAATAGAAAACCTTTCCATGGTCATTTTTTAGACAGTGCTAGAAACCCCATAACATTAAACTTGATCAGCAACAAATATTTTTACAGAATATGATAACAACTATGACTTTGTTTGACAGGAGAAAGTAAAAGTCCTCTCAAACAAATAAATACACATTTCACAATAAAAAATATACTGCAGTGTCTGTGAAGCTATAAAATGAGGTCAGAGACCATTATTAGAATGCAAGGTCCCCATTGGTCAATTTTGAGATTGTACTCAACGTTATCCAATCATTGTAATGAAACAGAACAGCAATTAAATAATAAATAGCATTGGTCTCAGTGAATGATTCAATGATCATGAAATGATGTACAATACTTTTAATACGTCCAAGAATCAGATATAGGCAATTAAGAAAATATATCACAACAGAGCATGTTAAGAAATAATAAACACCCACAGCAACTTAAGCCATTTGTCCTATGTCCTAACCAAATTCACTAAGATGAGCGCTAAAATGCCATTTTGTGTAAAAAGTTTCAAAAACTTAAATCACACACTAACTCACAACTTTGATGACACAACAAAGCTGAAAGGAGAAATATTTACAAACTGGTATAAATGACTGGTACCTTCATACAAATTATATACATATCTCAAACCATATTGCTAATGAATACGCTTACACAATAATCATAAGCACCATGATGTATTGAAATATGATAATATATAAAGTGCACATGAGAATATAATGTCTTTACTCTTTAGTGCATTGTGCAATATATACACAGGGCCGAATAAATAACTGATCATGTTCTTGGAAGAAAATCATTGAACGTGCTTAATTTATTCATATTCACTCCAACATTTACCTCAAATAGTCAATTTCTTTTTGCAGGTCGATTGTAACTTGTAAGTAATGTAAAACACTTAGAATTAATCTACTTATTTGGGTTCTTCCAAGACGGACGTATAGAAATTTGTCTCAGTGTATATGTACAGTATATGTTCACTTGGTCCATTACAAGTATAAATATTTTGAAGCTTTCTTGGTAGAATGGTTATGATCTCTGACTAGTACCGGTAATCACTAGACTTTCATCACTATGAGATCAAATCCCATCTTGGATCAAATTTCACAAGTGAGGAATCTTTCCAACTAGCTTACAGAAGGTCCCTGGGATCTTCCTTCATTTTTAAAGCTTGAAAAGTTGCCAAATCACGCTGACTGTTGCTGTTAATGCTAGACGCCATTAGAAAAATCAATAAATTGATAAAATGATCATGGTGTACGGGTGATCATTATTTGCAGACAGCCTGTAACTCAGCTTTGATTGTGCATGTACACCTTAACATCTCACATTATATGATCTCAAAAAACAAAAACAAAGAAGAGAAACAGAAGTCATTACATCCGCATAGTAAGATATTTTAAGCAAATACCTAGTACACGCAAACACTCCATACTCTTTATAGAAGGGAGCTAACTCTGTCATGGATAACTGTCATGGATAAACCATATTCCTTAATATTTCAAATTCTTCTTAATTAATCTCATTTATGTAAAGTTTTTGCTGAATCAAGTCACAAATTGGATCAAGCTTAAATATAACAAAAATAAACCACCAACAGTTATTATTAGACAAATAATCATAATTTTATATGCCACTAGCCCATATATCTACTTATAGCTCTAGGTCTAATTCCTCTAAATCTAAAATGCCCACATCTAAATTTAACAAAACGAGAGGTTCACTAAAACACACTATATTGTCATAATATACAGTGCATATACATGCAAGTAAACACAGTTTACAGATAGAAACTCAATGACTGCTCTCAGTGTGGAACCAAATCAAGGTGCACACACTCATCCATGATTAACAATATAAATGTTGTGATAATTCAATGGTTAACAAACATTTTATGGTTTACAGTGTAACAGCTAATCTATGATTCACAGTGTAACAGCCGGCCAATCATTCACAGTGTAACAGCTAATCCACAATTTACAATGTAACAACTAATCCATGATTCACAGTGTAACAGCTGACCAATCTATCAGTGTAACAACTAATCCACAATTTACAGTGTAACAGCCAATCCACCATTTACACTGTAACAGCATATACATGGATCACAGAGTAACAGCTAATCCATAGTTTACACTGTAACAGCTAATCCACAATTCACAGTGTAACAGCTAATCCACAGATCACAGTGTAACAGCTAATCCACAGATCACAGAGTAACCGCTAATCCATGATTTTCAGTGTAAGAGAAAATCTATCATTTACAGTGTAAAAGTCAATCCACAGATCACAGTGTAACAGCTAATTCACTGTTCATAGTGTAAACACAGGAATGCCATAATTCAGTGTTCAAATGGTGTCATAAATATAATGAAAGAGCAATTCATAGAAGAAATAGTAATGTTAAACATGAAGTAAAATCAGATCCAATAAAATACAAGTAGTTCATATTTTATAAAGTCCCACAATGATCCTAATCACTGTCATATTTACCCACAGCCGGCTGTCTTATTCTTGTAAGTCCAACACTCTCTGTGTCTGACCTGAAGTAGAGTAATTACGTGTATCAATTAGTTATTACCCAGATTTCCATTAATAACAGCAGAAATGGTAACAATCACTGCAACCTGTCAGCTTAGCTCAGTAAGTATCTATGGACCCCAGATTCATAAATTTAAAACCTTTAGTGTGATATATGTAAAGCATGTTTTTCTGTGATAAGATTTCTAAGACTAATTGTCCCTAATTGCTGATTTGGAGAAGTTGGCAGTCAGGTGCGGAGAACAAGGTTAGTACTGGTACAGAATCCAGATAAAACTAGTAAGCTAAACTGCCTGTCAGTATATAACTAACAAAACAATATCACTTGAATTTCTTCAGTTTAGTCAGAATTTACAAAAATCAAGAGCACCAAATCTTACCCATAATGAACCTCTTCATCAGAATCATTCAACATAGAAAGACCAGGGTTATCCTTAAAATGGGTTTCTGAAAGATAATTGAAAAGCCTCATGAGTATAATACTAAAATTATCTCTCAAATATCCTGTATCCAGAATTGAAACAATTATTGGAGAAAACCATCTCAGAAACTTGATATTCTCCAAAAATTATGATTTTTTTCCCCCAATTTTTTAACCTTCTGTAAGCTAGATGGACAGCTTCCTTATATGTGAAATTTGTCTTGTCCAGGGTATGATTTAAACACACAGTGGTGAATGGTTAGTGATTACTAGTCAGAGACTGTAACTACTTAACCATAGAGGCATATGTGCCCAAGTTTCAATTGTCGTAACAGCTGTTGACTAATCAGTGGCTGTGAAATAATAGATACATTTGCAATTCCAATCATATACACAGTAGGAGTGTCTTTTAAACATAAATCCAGAACAATAAACGCAAGTCAACAATTGAAACTAATGTGATGAAGACTTCTTTCATGAGGATTATAATCCATGCTAGTCAAAAGTGTCGTAACTCATATTGAAATGAGAACAAGTTACTACAGTGTTGCGCTGAGCCCTCAAAATGCTCTGACCCTGACCTCTGACTAAAATTACCAAATATATGTATATATTTTGAAAGAAATCAGATACATATTTTCTTACCAAATACAGCATTAGAAGCTGGTGAATACACAAAAGCCATTGTGTACATGTATGTATTCAACAGACCATAAAATGCGACAAACTCTGCCGAGTTCTCATAATGAGTAGATAACTCAGCCACAAAATTATCCTGTAACGCAGCTCGACCAAACCGTAATACTGTGATCGTAATACTGATTGTCAATACAATTAGCATCAACAACGTCATAAACTTTAATCTTAAATCTGAAATATTAACAAAAACAGTGTTATATTCTTTAAGGCACTTTTTAAAATTCTACAGAATACTAAAATATTCAAAGATAAACCAGTTAGTAAACTTGTGGACAATTTTTTTACTTTAACAGTGGAAGAAAACCCAATGGGTAATCCTGGTTAGAACCACTGACCTTACATATAAGCTACCTGGACATCCTCCTCACATGTGACATTGTCTGGTTCCAGGAGGGATTGAACTCACAGTGGTGAGGGAAAGGTTATTACTGGTCTGACACTGTAACCACTCTACCTCAGTGGCCTCCAAGACAAGTATGGTCTCTAACTACAGTTAGACTACATTCTGATGTTTATCTGGTGTTTTTCTATTACAAAAATAAATATGAGCTTAAGACAGGCCTTTATTATATATACAGGTGACAGTTAAAATATGTTTGACCATACTTTTGATGATTCAGTTTGACTACACTTTCGCCATATCCTTAGAAATGAAAATCTGTTATAGTATCCTATTACTTGAAAGTAACATTCTTACCAAAGTATGGCATGGATCGTAACTCAGCATACGCTCTCACTAGTAGATACAACAAATACAGCAGATATAGACCTCCCACAGTGAAGAAAAATATCTTAAAACCCTGGAATACATAAATGACATACTGAATAAAAAAAATCTCCCTTTCCTTAACAATTAATTAAAAATGGGTGCAAGTTTGGAGGGGGGGGGGGGGGGGGGGGTAGAAGGAGGGCAAGGTTCCTGAAAATCTGAAAATAATTATTTTTGAAGACCACAACAGCACAAGGCTAATAATGACCCCTTTTAAAACTGGAAAATTTGGTATAAATTGGACAACTTGCACCCTTGAATTAAATCATGTGATATTATTAATGACTGAATACATCATTTTATTTTTTTGAAATAAGGTACGCTTGAAGAATTTCAACTTTGAACACGTTTTCTCATCATCTATAAATACAAGTGTTAAAGATTGACTGAAATCCAATGAATTTGTTAAAGATTTAAAACTGAGACAGAAAGAAGAATCATCTGACTGATATAATATTATAATTGAGACACAAAATAATTCAGTCTGATACATTGTATCTAACTAACAGCTTAAAGACTTAGGGTCATAAAATAGGACATCATGAAACATAGAAGGGCTACATATGAGAATGAAAATCATACCATGAAATTACTTGTATCCAGTCTATAAAAATATGTTGGGTCTTGCAGCTCATTGTATTCCTGCCATGAAGCAAGCGTCACGGCTGATATCCATATTAAACCAACAATCAATAACTTCGGAAAATAAAACTTCCAGAATCTTCTATCAGTCTGTGGATGAAAAAAGGTACATGTACAATAAAATAGGATTTCTATCAATCTGAGATGTCACAATGATCTCAAACAAGATTGTGGAATTTGAGATTGATCTCAATATTCAAATCAGTAATTTCTTTCACACCAAGTATAATTATGCTGGTTAGAATGTGAAGTCTGTATTTAACACAGTATTAAATAAAATGTACAATAATTTCTTAACATGAACAAATTTACACAAAATTTCATTATGAACCAATATAATACTTTTTAAACATTGCTAGCTAGGTACCGGTATATAAGCAAGCTATAGAGTGATGCATTCATCTTTAAACACTGTCACATGATAACATTTAAAACTGCTATCAATATGAAGGATTTAATATAAAACAAATAAAGAATACAAAACAAAATCACTATAGGACAACAGAACATTAAGATCATTTCAGGCAGCAGACGCATCGGCCTTGGTTAGTACACTGGATTTGTTCAAATCCCTCTTGCAACAAGACCACCATCTATAAAAGTTTGACAAATATGTTGGTTTTCTTCCATGTGTTGAGAAGTTGCTGGTTCCTTAAGCTTGCGGAAGGGTAAGTTAGTTTTGGTGAGAATACAATCCAGGAAAACTGGTTAGATGGACCGAAATTTCGTTGAAAAAAAACACATTACACCATCCACTGAAAAGAAAATACTTACCTGTCTGACACCGTGATATATACACAACCAGAAGAGAAGTAAGGCACAAAGAAACGACGCTTGGAATAAGCCATCAAACATACCAGGTACCCAACTATCAACCAGAAACGTCAGCGGAAATATGGGATCTGGAATAAGTACATGTAACGGTAAATAAAATTTGTTTAAGTAAAAAAAATTATCATAAAAATGCATACGTTTAAATTTTCAAAATTACAAAAAAATACAAACAAAGACACAATGATAGAAATTTATGGGGGAAAAAAACCCACAAAAGGAAAAACCATTCTCAATTTCAATACCTACCATGATATTTCCACCCATGGAACTACCATACAGTTATATTACAGCCAATAAAATAGGACTTTTGTGAAGTAAAAAAACACTTAGAATATATTCCTACAGGCTGGGATAAAAATCTCAATTTGAGAAGTTCTCCAAAGCTGGGTAACAGCAATATCGAGCATAAAAAACATTTATAACACCAGGTCTATTCTTAGATGCTACAGACTAGGTGACACTTGATCCAATTACTGGTGCATTGCCAGCTCACCCATCCTGACTTGATACAGTTAAAAAATATTTTGATTCAAGATAGTCAAAATAGAATCCACCATTACTTACCATTGTATAACAGAAGTAGCGGCAATAAAACTGACATCCACTTTTGTTCTATAGACCAATCTCTTAATATGAATTTTCTCAACGAATGAGAAAACATGCACTGAAAACAAGAAAAGTTCCAATACAGTAAGACGTCACTTAGTGTCAAACCTGTTTTCTTAACTTCCTCACAAAACAATAATCAGTGTCAGATAATTATTTATTTTTTTATTTCTGTCTGGGATTTAATATCACACCAAAAACCAGGGTCATTTGGTGACTTTACCAGCTGGAATGGCGGAAGACAACCCAAGACGTACACCTAGAAAGAACCGCAGACATTCTGTAAACCAGCTGAATAGCTTACTCATTTGTGAAGTTTGTCAGATACAAGGTGGGTTTTGAACACACAGCTGTGAGGGGCTAGTGATTACTAGTCTGACAGCATAGGTAACGACTCCACCACTGTATTTCAACATGTATTCTCAGTGAATTTCAAATGATTACAATATCATGTCAACGATCAAGGCTTCAATGATTTAATGATGCTGATAAATAGGCTGAGAATAGGCCTAATATATATCTTCTTGATAAATTATCCAAAAAAAAGTACTCAGACCATCATCGTTTACATTCCACCTTTCCTTTGAAATTCTTCATACTTAATGCTAAGTTTGAAAAGTCGACTATCAACATTGCTTCAACCAAGCTATCATTTTTTTATTTGTTAAAAATTAATTAATTCATATACTTACCGTAGCTATAAAAGTGAACACAAGGAAAGAGAAACGCAACCAGATCTCAAGTTTTGTAAATGATGTGTTGTAACTTTTAAACTAAAAACAGAAAATAAATACAGTAATAACATAACTACAGTAAACAATTATTAATGCACTGAAATTAAATTTAGTTGAAGTAGCAATAATGTCTGAGAATTTCTAAAAATACTCAATTCATCATTATGCTCAAGACTAATTTCTGCTAAATCTCAATATACATGTACAATGTATTAAGTATACAGTATAACCAAGTTTACTTCATTTATTGGTAAGTACTCATACTTATATAACTGAATACGACCACTGAATACCTTATCAATTTAAGTCAATATTTTGACTTGCAGAAAAGCTTATGATCACTTTCAGTAACATCAAACTTAACTTATTTATTAATAGATATAGTTTAACCTTGATATTAAGACCACCTTCAGAATCAAAGAGAATGATCTCAATATTAAGGTAGTCTCATATAAATCAAGTTGAAAAAAATATAGACCATAAATACCAGTCAGAAAATTAGAGGTAGTTATAAGAAGGTAGATTTAATATTGAATGGACACTATGTAAAGGTTTCACTGTATTAAAAAAAATTCAAATTCAAGGGCAGATAACTAAAAAACGAGATCAGTGACCCCCAATTTTTGTTCACTTAAAATGTTTCTGTTATCATATGGTACGAATATGCAAAGTTTAAAAAAAATTCCATTGATCAGTTTTAATTTTTCCTATATGTCTTTGTGAAAAAATGTAGCGAACTACCGAAAACGTCTTTAAGTTAAAGCTAGGACTGTACTGTTGAGATCAATCTCAATTCCCATCATGATGGAGCCAATTCTCTGAAACATTATATTCTTATCTTATCTTAACCTTAGCTACAAGGCTCTGCATTATGAGATCATTCTCAAGTCCTATTACATTGGAGCCAAGTCTCGGAACCATTATAATCTTACTTATATTAACCCTAGATACAAGGCTCTGCATCATGAGATCATTCTCAAGTCCTATTACATTGGAGCCAAGTCTCAGAACCATTATAATCTTACTTATCTTAACCCTAGATACAAGGCTCTGCATCATGAGATCATTATCAAGTCCTATTACATTGGAGCCAAGTCTCAGAACCTTTATAATCTTCCTTATATTAACCTTAGATACAAATCTCCATACCATGAGATCATTCTCAATTTATTGAAGTCTGGCATATAGGAATTCAGTATCTGTCATGTTAAAACTTCTCACAAATAGTTTAAACAATGCTACAAGCAAACAATTGCAACTTGATACAGATAAGTTTCATGAACATAGCAATGTTCTGTCTATGAAACCTTTGTAGTTTGTGTGATCAACACATCTCTACATTATCACATTGGGCCAGATCAATAACTGGCTTCAATATCTAGTCAGCAAATATGTTATCTATACTCAATCTGTTATTTCTCCTATATCCTGTTTGCAATAAATGGTGTACTTAATTATTTTATTTTCGGGATAAAAAATATTTTTATTTGATGATATGAATTGTAAAATTAAATCGTTCATTGCCAAAAAAATATAAACAGATTTATGAATAAAGAATTTCTCGATAAAGACCCTATCATAATACAGTAATACAGATCTGGATACTTAATTATATCCACCATGTCCACATTACAGTCAGCAATATAGACAAAACGTACAAAGTTCAAAGGTTAAAGGACTTACAAGACCAATCTTCAGACTCAAGTTTGTGATTGGTTGATTTTTCAGCTTTAATTAAAAATTTACCAACAGCAAGGCAGTATTCTGAGACATATTGTCGTACTTATAAGAATAAACTTAGACCCTGTAATTTATCAACAGTAGTTCTTCTAAAGAGAGACTGGACTTCTTATCATGAAAGTTACAGTTGACATGGCATTACAGGTAGCATGCCTAGCTTGGTTGGGTCTCATAAATTTGAATACGGATTTATTATGCATAGAAGAACATTAACTTACATAGAAGATGATGTTTTTGATATTGAAGTGTGCTTGTTGCTCCAAACCATAAAAGTTGATATTTATAATGTAGTATGTATAATCTAAATAACCAAGATGTAAGAGTATAAGGTCATTGCATTCCTGAAATAAAATAAAAACATAATGTTAGCTTAATACTTAGACAAAAAAGAAGTTTAAATGGAACAGGGGCTGCTTCCAATTTTCTGAAATCTGACAAGCATAATCAAGGGGAAATTTATACCAGCCATAACAGAGTGGATAAATCATGTTTAAAGTTTTAAAAAATACACAACCATCTAGAAGGAATCAGCTTCTGTGTCTGATATTCGCCATGAAAATCACTCCAACTTCAGAATTTCTAAAATTTAATTTTTCACTTCTGGTGCCATCTGGAAAGCCCCATAAACATATATTTGTAAATAAAATTTGACAAATAAATTGAGAGAACTACTTCAGTTCTAGTTGTACCTTTTTACATGTTAACAATCTTGTTCTATTGTGTGTTAAACCATCTAATTGGGGATTTTCTGATTGGATAATACTTTCATCCTCCCCTTTAATTCCACCAATGAAAACACTCACAGAGAATGATTGCTCAATTTTTGTCCCTACAATAAAATGGAAAAAATATAATTATGTCAGTGCTTGCTCAGTACATGTGGTTAAGTGGTTATGGTCTTTGACTAGTAATCACTAGCCTCTCATGCCATGAGTTCAAATAAAAGTAATAATTATATTGCAAAAATGTCTTAACCTTCACTAATAAATTATCAAAAACATTAAAAATATCATTATTTCGGCAGAAAATTTTGGTAGAAGCTAAATAGTAAATGTTCGTATTTCAGTGTACGAAAAAAGCTTTGTTTTGAAATTATTTAAAGAGACATTGTCTTGCTTCAAGTTCTGTAAAAACTGAATCAATATCAGCTATAATTCAATTTGTATATAACTTACTAAACCAAATTATTTTAACCAAATTATATTGAAAAAGATACAGTCTTGTGTTAACAAACCTTCTTCATTGTCTGTGATGATATGAGCAACCAACCAGAACTGTTGGTGAAATGTTGAGAGAGGTGGAGTTCTCAGTGTGAATGGACCAGTCTGAAATAAAATGTTAGATGAAATTATGCTTGTGTCAAGTTAACAAGGGAGTAAACTTTTACATGAATTGACAAACACTGAATAGTGTAATTTGCATATGAGAAAAGACAGGGACTGTATCAAAGATAAAACCATGTTACAAAACTGCATTTTTCAGGCCGTTTAGTCTATTTTTAGACCCTTATCGTGGCACACCACTTAATACTAATGCTAATAAACAATTATATTTGTGATAGTTAACCAACTTAATATTTTTCTAGGAATATGACCTTTAAGTCAAGGACAGTACTATTTTAAATCCCAAGGTCTGGGGAAAAATCAGAGCTGGTTGGGTAACAGAAACGGACACATTTTTACTCCTTATGAGATGCTTCACTAAAACAACAAACCACTTCTATAGACACAAAAATTAGCTAAAACTAAAATCAGACAGAGTTAAGTATCGATATTTGATATCATGAGTAGTACTAACACATTCTTCATGATATTCTACATAGCTTGCAACAGGTGTAAGATTCAATATCCACTTCTCATACAACTGTCTTAGGAATAAGCCAGACACAAAAATGATGTCAACAAGAAAGTGAACTACAGTGTTAGTAGTAGCTGTCAGGGGAATTTATTAATGCAAGAAAATTTATGTCCTGTGAAAATTCTTAATTTAAGCACTTTACCTTCATGTTAATGTTATTGTCTGGTTGTGTTAATCTGGTTAAATTATGAGAAACTGAGTCTATAATGTGTGGTCCTGAAATGAAACAAACATACAATAAAATTAGAACAAAGAGCCTCTGCAACTACTGGCCTGTCACCTTTGTGAGTTCGTAGTACACCACCTGTAACAAATTTCGGCTAGCTTATGGTTGTACCCAGGTGTGGTATTCTTCAGATGTCATGATAAACATTTCTATGATCTATTAGTCAAAATCTAAGATTTATAAGTTATATTAATAACAGTATTAACATGTCACCAAAATTCTATGAAAATACCATTTGGAATTCAATATATACAAGTCTTTGAATTAGTGGGTTGCCCCCTGTCCGAAAGGATTTTTTCCTTCTTTAAGTCTTTTGGGGACAACCTAGCTTTAGAGAGTCTCCTTCATTGACATAAACTTATGTATATATTCGGACCACCTGTCACAAAAATTAATTCAAAGACTGTTCAAACAATATACTGAAGTATAATTCATATATAGAAAGAGGTGGAGAAATTTTGGGAACAGGAAAATAGCTCGGATTTCAGAAGTTACACTGAACATGTACTTCTATATAATTCTATGACATATGAGTTAAGAGTGAGAAGAGAGCTCAGAGAATGTGAAGAGTGCTGAGAGATATATGGCTGAGACTTTGGGCGAGTTGTTGTATGATCATGTAGTTCATGGATTTAAATACAAAGTTTTACTGTAGTGTTAAAATAGTTACCGGTAACTTGTTGCTTATTGTGATTATAATAGAACTACTTTGTACAGGCCTAGGCCGGGACAATGATGACAAGAGTGTAAACAATACTAACCTGCTATTCCGATAAGGACAGTTATACCAAAACAGATGAAGAATATGATAAACACCATAACAAACTGTCTCTTATTCAGTGAATACAGTCGCATTTGAACTGACCTGAAGTAGAAAAGTATGAACATGAAAAATGCAGTAATTGAATCAGTGTACTGGACTTAAAACTATATTCAAAGTTCTCAATAACAACCGCCTGCCGGCCAATTTTGCCACTTAGAAAGAGTTTGGGTCGGTTAGGAATCTCAAAGTTTTAAAAATATTGCTGGAAAAATGCCTGGACCTCCCAAATCAGGCCTACTAGTCGCTTATGGGCCTGTTGGCCAGAATTTAACTTACTGAGAATGCTGATATTATAAAAGTCGCTTGGTTAACTTCTCACGCCGAACTCAGACAGAAATTGACACTGTACATTCGACAAACCTTGTCAGGTGTTTTGTCAATCAGTTACAGATTTTTGCAGGAGTGCTTCAAACAGGTTACTTTAAGGGGTCACCAGAGATTTCAATGCGGAGGATGTTGTGACTGAGTGATCTATACATGTATACGTGCTGTATGAGTGTACGTACAGTATCTCCATTTAGTCTTTTCAGGTATGATTAAAGATTGCAAAAAAGGTCATCTCGAGGTTATACTGAGTATATTCATCGCTACAAAATCATGTAATAAACAAGATCAATTACTTTTCTACAGCCGGAGCCACCATTGTGCTCTTTTTCTTATGATAAAAGGTGATTGTTTTGATTACGACGAAAATCGATTACGAATTTGGCTTTCATTCGGCTTCATACATTACAATGTTGAAAGTCTGGGAACCAGTAACGGCGGTGGTCCGTGATTACAACACGTTGCACTTTCCACTACAAATTAAATTAAATTGGGTTTTCGATACCATTTTAAAGCATTTAAACACGCCGTATGTGGAACGAATACAAATAAATGCGGAACTGGCATTTGTTTCTTACAACGTGGTCTCAAAGTTATGCGGAAATAAATCATAGCTACTCTTTCCAAAACTTAGTGATATCAAAGCACTGACAGTAGGGTTTAGAAAAGTTGTTTCGCGGGTTTGGACTTACAAATGTATATGTACACGTATACATACTAAATATATACATGTACACTAAATTATCAATATAAAAGTAGCAATATATATTTCTGTGGGTGTTCAAATGTAGAATTGTTGGTATTTTTATAGCACGACATGCAGTTTTCACAATTTATAACAATGTAAAGTGCAACCTCTCCAAAGCAACCCCCTTTAGGAGTTCCCAAATTATGTTGTTGTTGAGAGGTTGTTACTCTAGAGAGGTTTGATTAATAGTTTAATAGTGTAGTGGGGAAATCATGCTGTTGTTGAAGAGAGGTTGTTGGTCAAAAGAGGGCCGCTCTGGAGAGGCTGTATATTAATTCTGACTAACGTCTTTGTCAAAACCAGGTTGCCTTGCAATTGAATACATATCTACATGAACAGTAGGCAGAACAAATCGATACAATCCTTTAAAGTAATTACCACAACGAATGGCACTTGCTGATGACATGACGATTGCCGGACGTTTACACGCGTTCTTAACGTGTCTTGATATCATAAGACCGCTGGTCTATAAGAATACAAATCATATAATCAATTCAGGGCAGATTAACTGAAGCAGCAAACACGATAACACGATGGTAAGTACAAAATGTACTACTTATCACTTAGTAAGTGAAACAATTGTGGTGTCGGACCCGATGCTAATCTAGACATTGCTAATAAATATCTGGAAATTTTCTATAGACTCCGTCAAATATTTGTTTTCATACAGGGTCACTTCTTTGTGAAGCAGTAAATGCTGGTAATTTATTTCATAAATAAGCACTGTTTAAAACACATTTATGATGCAGTCATCTTGTCTGCGGCAACTCAATATAATAGTTATAGGATTTTCTGAGCGCTAGAGCAATAAAATTGAAGATAGTGAAACCTTACTTGGTGACGCTGAAAATTAAGACCAACTATTACAACGACAAGCTTAGGCCGGTTTAAATGCATCAATGATTTATATACAAGTCCTTGAATGCATCAAAGGCCTATGAACTAAACATGTATAGTATAGATCTTTGAATGCATGTACTAATTATTTTTAACATAACAATGGCACCACTCATATTAATGTCCGAATACCTTGTACATGTATGAAGATGGTCTTAATATTACCAGGGATGGTATATTACAGCATCCCTGATATTACTGACCAGGTCAAACTCGTGAATGAAGTGTGCTTACTAATTAAATGTACTTTGGCATCGAAAAATTTAACAGGGCCTTGGAACAATCTTTGAAAAAAATGCAAATAGAAGATCATGCATTTCACGAAATTGTCATTCAATATATCGATCACTTCTTTCCAGTTAGATAAACATATGAGTAAGCTTACAGATCGAACTTGATTGATGTGAAAACGTAACAGCTTCCGGTTTTACTGTGAACATACCATCATATCCGATAAACATGGCCAATCAAAACTAATTAAAAAGGAGCAGATTGCTTATATCGCGCGTACTTATCTAACCTGTAGGCCGACGCTTCTATAATTAAAAAAGAATATGAAATATATCTCTAAACTTTATGTTGACGAATGATGATGTGTCGTTTTTACCCGATAATGCATTTTAAAATTCTAATTAATTTATCCAGAGACATAGATTATCTATGGCTCTGATTAATCATAATTTTTGTTTTGTTATTTTCGTCAGTGATCCTTGATTTAGCTGCTTGTACAGCCCAAATTCACTCTTACATTCAAAATGTCATTTGAAATGTTTCTTTTTCGATTCTAAATGAATTGTGTTTATCATGAAAAAAATAATAGCAGTTCAAAAATATACTGAATTCCACTTGCATGTACATTTCTTATCATGGGCATAAAATTACATGTAGCCGATGATGTAGGTACTGAAATGTCTGTAAGAATAATTATATAAAGTCTTCTGTACAACGTTCGAGTAACCGATTTTCACACGTAGGCTGTCGATTATGTACAAGGGTATGCGTCGGTTTTCTAAAACTACCAGAGATGATATGTGAGTGACTAAAGCATTGTTACAAGTGGACTAAAAGAACTCTCGCCCAAATTCTTCGTAGTAATGCATACAGGCATTGGGAATACCTCGGCCGAATTCGTATTTCCATCCGTAACGAGATGTATCCAATCGAGGTATGTCGTATGGAAGCAAAGGTAGAACGTACGCCACTAAGTCTTTTTTGGAAACTGAACGATAGTTCAGCTTTCCATAGTCGTCACTCGCTCGGTCCTCATAAATTTTGATGTGGTCTAAGGTACTACGTTTTTCTACATCCGCCATGCAATTGTTTAACAACAATGTTCTCGGTCCATGTTGCAGTGCAGGTCTAAGCAAGTTCAGTTTCCATGAGTATTTTCAGTACTTTGATTAGCGATGCTGCTGCCACTGTTCTACACCACAAACTTACTGCACGTTCTTACTTTGAACAGCATAGCAGAGCCTTAAATTTGCTTCATATGATTCTGATTAAAAATCAATTATAAGTTCTAATTCGGTTTACTTATCATCATACAAAACATGCTGAGAAGAATATTAAAGAAAAACATTAAACTTTACCTTTTAGCTAAGAAATTAGTTGAGGTTGTTGCATGATTTTATATGATTAATTTATGATCAAGAGAATTTAATTATAGTACAGTTACGTACGTAGTTGATTGAAATTATTGTCCACAGTTTCTCAGAACGGAACACATGTTTCTTACTGCATTTGTAAACAACTTGCGAGTTTATAGTTAGTGCACATAAAAAAACATATGGTGCTGATTAGATTATGTACAGTGATACACGTTTACCCGACTGATGGAGGTACGGAATTGGCCGATGTGTTCCGAATGGTCTTGGATTCGTTATTTCGATACTTTTAGTACACTTTAGCCTTGGAATTGGGTCTGACTTTACTCATGTTTGACTCACGGTACTTACAAAATAAACATCAGCCAAAGTGCAGAAAAAATCAAATCTAAATTAAGTATTGTGTCGTTCATGTATGTGACTCAATACATTAATTTAATTTCTGTTGTTATAGCTACTCGTTCTTAAATAAATTTGCCGAAAATGTTCACCAGAACGTAAACTGTTTGGCATCGTTTAGGTGGTGTTGGAGTGTGAAATTATAATGAAATAAAACCTACTTTGTACGAAAGTCACACTAACTTACCTTTGCTAAACATATGGTCGTGCGCTTTGTGACTAATAATCACATCAATTACTCATTTTATTTATCACTAACGTCTGTCCGTCGATCATACATCAAAAGTTGATCCACATACCAGATATGGCAATTCATCAATATTTAAACCGATAAAGACAGATCTAATGGTCATGTTTTGGTAATAAATTAATTCATCAATGTGTCTGTTATTGGAGAACGATAATCGATAGAAAATGTGTTACCTAAGTATACCAAACAGACAATAGTTGCAAATTTTCCTACAGTTCCATATATAGTGTTACAATATAATTAGGTTTCTATTGCAATATGACAGAGGCAGACAGTAATGTACTCGTATATTACGCTAGAACCGAGATTATTATGTCTGATCCAGATTGTCATCATGAATACACTGCTCAACTTTTATAATCATCTGTCAACATGGTCTATTCTGTATATCTTTTTATCAGGACTATCATGCACTTACTTTATTTGATGCGTGTAATGTTACTTTATTCTACAGTAGCATAATTTATTCATAAATATTATGACAATCTATATTTTAGTACAGTACACAATGTATGGGTATTTGAGTGCCTTAATTAAATTGTCCTATTCTAGGTGACCGATTATAAATGTTGAGCAGTATAATTTAATATGAAATGACCATAAATAACTGTAAAACTTTGATGTTAAGACTACCTGTATAAAATCCCGAAATTGGTTCTGTCCACCTAATTAAGACTTGTTTTCCGGACTCGGTCAATTGTCGGTTCATATAAACTGTTCTGCCCACCAACCGACCCGATATTTTCAGTATGGGGGGGGGGATCAATTTTCTTTTTCAGCCACATGAGATCAATTGTGGTTATTTTAGGAATTGTCATTTAAATGTTCCCCAAGAGACGTGTCGATCGTAGCTTTCTGGAATGTTTATATTTATAAGCCTTCCGAGATTACTTAACCGATGCGTGTCATGATCTTAAATATTAATTACATATTGTACTTTACATTAATATTAACAGTAGCGTAAATTATCTACAGACAAACGTTACGATGGAATTATTATTTATTTAATCTTTCAAATTTGCCGAGTCTTCAAATTCTTTAATTTTATATAAACCGGTAGCATCCATTAAACGAAGTTTACCACTGTTTAAATCGACGGAAATTTACGAAGTTTTTCAAAACATATTCCGAACCGAATTGCGTTAGTGGTACAGTATCGAATGACTCATTTCCATCTTTTAACGATGCATTTACCCCCTTTAAAGTTCATCTTCATTTACACGTTCTTTCATGATATAGGCTACGTACAGTCAAACATGAGTTAGCGGCCACCTCTGAATAAAGGCCACCCTGAGAGTAAAGATCATTCTTTTAAAAACCGTCATATATTATTTAAAACATAATTACATCCGAATAAAGGCCACCCGTCAATAAAGGCCACATTATGTCTTTCCAAAGGGTGACCTCTGTTTTCAGGTTTGAATGCATTTCATATTGATCTGGATTAAACACAGCAATTTTAAACTTCACTGAGTGATTTTTCAATTTAGAGCTATTTGCATGCGGCTACAAGTCATGTCGACATGACGTATCGTTGATTCATTGACGCACAGTAATTTTTAAGAATCGATTTTAATATCCAGATACCTAATTGAAACCACTATAGATTTTTCTTTACTCACAGTAGAAGTATTCAAGCACTCCCATTATGTATGTGGGGAAAAATGTATGCCTGACGCATGGTGCGTCTTTTCAACCCTATTGCCTGTAAGCAGTAAAATTTATACGACGTGTAACCACCTTGATAGATGATTGATTAAAATTAGTTTCTTTGACATTCTGTAACAAGTTGTGTTACTCACTCAGGAAGTTACAATTTTAATTCAAGTAAAAGTATTAAGTACATGTATACCCGACTCACCACCATGTGTCACGTGACACGATGATGAATAAGATTCATGCGTGATATTGTTGCATACGTACCTCTCACATCTGTCATGTTTATAAGATGGTGCTATATATTTGCCAAACGCACTGAACACGTCAGAAAATTGTGACAAAAAAGCACGAGCGTTATTTCCAAACGATGGAGGCTTGGTAAACGAGTATGTCACATCCATCGTAGCTGAATTACACAATTAATTCCCGAATATATAGCTCACATAAATTATAACAACATATTCCAGTAAGATCTGTTGAAACAAGAAACCCTACAACGAATTACTTCACCGAACTCAGCCCTCTGATCTTAAAACGAGTGCTTATACAGCACCAATATGTTTACTCCATGATAATTTCTTGCTTTTCCCGTAAATATCTGAACACGTTTTTTTAACCAGATCGTAACGAGTGCAGCAGAAGTTGAATCACCAACGAAGAAACTTTGTACGTCAGTGCCAAAATCTGCAGTCTCTTTGTATTATAACCGATAATAAGTTCAAGGATTTTACGTAGCGAACAAATACTCGCTGTTTTTATCACACAGTCTGTAGTTCTGCCAACAACACGTGACAGTCATATTAATGCCAAGTAGTTCTCTCGTGAAAACAAGCGATAATCGATATTACATGAAAGATCGATATGTCAACATCTCGCTGCTTCTAACTTGCTAAAATCTTACACATGTCCGATAAACTGAATAATTGAACATATTGGCAATTAAAATCAAATACATTTAGAATTTTAAAGAAAACATACAGAGCGTGCAATTATCGATTTTGGATTAAGAAATAGGAATTCATTCGCGGAACACACAAAAATGACCCCAGACAATAAACAGTCTTGGCAAGAAGCGAGACGCATTATTGTTTTTGCAGAGATCTGCGGTTCTCGACTTTGCGTGGAGTTAACATTTTAAGTAAATTTATATACATACATACATAATTTGAATTTAAGCATTCTTAACAATCAATTATTTCATGAGATATGAAGGCGATAAATAACATTTCGCTTAGCTGAAAATATTAAGACCAAATCTATTAATAACGACCCATTGTGTTTTTTATGTGGAACGTTTCATTTAATTATATAGGTAATGTCTTATTAAGCCACAAATTTCCACGAAGTTCCTGAACATGTAATACAGCCCAAATAATATGTATTCATGTACCCGTCATAGCATTTATTTAACTATTCATTCATTTATACGCTCGTGGAAATCTGACTGATTGTTTAGTAATTTAGGCATGTTTGACCTTCATTTGTATTTCAATTATATACACTATAAAAACAACCTATTATTATACAGTATACACATATATGATACTAATTATTTATATCAATTATCATGTAAACACGAATGAGAATGAATAAAACAATATGCATGATGAAGTATGTCTTGTCAAAGGTATTACATAAATTATTATTACATGTTTCACAACAAAGCAATTTATTTCAACAAACTATTTGACAGTACCAGGGTGATATTACGCCGCTGGGAATAAATTTCAAACGAGGAAATGATAATTGTCATTATTTGAAATAAAATTAATTGCAATTAAGATGCAGGGAATATAGTTTTAATTCGGTCGTTTCAGCATTTTTTATCAATGCAGGGTTTACAAAAAAAAATCCAAGACTTATTAATAACACATTTTCTGTGAGCCAAAATTAGCAAGTCAAATTTTCAATTCTATTTGAGGTTTGGAGCAAATTAATTGAATAATAATCAATGTGTGGCGTAAACCGAAGGTAGAATATTTTGTGGCTTAAATCAGTCTTATCATATAAAGTTACCTTTAAACAATATTGTTATAACATATGCGTGTTTTATTAAATTTGTTTTTATCGATAAGAGGTATATTGTTTTTGGTCTGTCTGTCTGTCTTTAAATTGCCTAAAATTTAAACGCTTCCGCCTACAATCATCAAACTTCTTATGCTTGTTCCACATGACAACCTGTACAGGACCTGTGCATTTTCAGATCAGTAGGTGAACGGTCAAGGTCACGGGAGCATTTTGTTTCGTCTTGTTCTAGTATTCATCCTTTGCATAAACATGAAAGCACATATTCACTACAATTATAGATTCAACTCATGTCATACATTTTGTTTAGGCATAAAACATGTTTGTTTCTGGTTATATATGCTAATTAATAATAGGGTATAGATAGGTCTGAGTTTTTCCTTTGCTCCAGAAAATGAGCGGAAAGGTAAAAAAAGAGAAAGTGGATGTATCGTTCCCTAGCTGGGTCACGGGGAAAATATGGTAGATCGGGTAATCAGAAACATTTTTCCTCCAAATTTAATTTTCGTCAAGTTTTATATCATTTTTCTAATATCCACAGTATGCATCTATTTACAGGCGTAATAGAATGTTTCTGGACTTTCACTGATTTCTTTCTTCCCATACATGTATTAAATAGTCAAAAGTCAAAATTAAGTGTTAGGTCTATATAAAATTTATCACAAGACAGGCGTTCGTTAATATTCATCATTATGAACTATCGACACATGTGACAAAAATCACATTATATATAACATTTAAGAAAATGTAATTCAATACAGGAAAAATAAAACGCATAAAAAGAACTGACAAACTGTATGGAAAGTTAAAGACAATGATGTAAGAATATTTTAATGTACATAAATAAATTTATATAATGTTCAGTTGAATTTAAGTCAGTTCGTTCTACATATTTATCTGTACATTTTACGTGAATCTTGTCGGTTGGGCTTGTTTGACGGTAACGACAGATTGTCTACAAGCACAGATAATTAACAAGATACAAATTACTAATAGGCCACAGCACACTAAAATTAACGATGTTATCACAACGTCTACTTTTTCCGACCGGATACGAAACGCTGTGTATGCCGGTAGTTCCTGCTTCTTCAGTATTGGAGGCGGTTTTGCTCCTTGAAGTAGAACGGGAACCAATGTTGTCCAGAAAGATGTCGCTGGTTCTCCAAAATGAATGCGCGGGGAAGTTATCGATGACATATTTGTTGAAATTTGTAAAAATGGGCGATCATCGCTATAGCTTGGCCACAAAACTGTTTCTAGTGTGTTGTTCCTCATAACGACTAAATTATGTGGCTTGTTGGGATTTCTGAAAAAAGAGATGTTTTCTTTGAATGAATATATCACACCATTAGCTCTTCTAATTCGGCTTTTCGGTTGGCCGATTTCGTGAAGATTTCGGAAGGTACAAAGATCCGCATATTTACGTGCGGAAATTCAAATTACGTCAAAATTCTTCAATAACAGAACTGGTATAACTTACTTAAATCGATAGAAATAATAATAATCTGCGTGAATGTGCTGTTAAGATTCTGTGTAAAATGTCAAATTGTAAACTTCTAAACGTTGCGTGTAAAAAAACCGGTACGAACATACTTAAGCCACATCCAGTTCCACTCAATATACAACTACCGTCAAACAGTTCAATTCTAAATTGATCTTTGTAGTTAACGAGCTAATTTAAACTTGTGGATATACTTAAATTATTTGCAAAACAAATTTTCTGGAATAGGCGAAGTTTACCATGACACCGGAATTTTATCGCCATTAAATCATAAACGGATACTTTACCAGCAGAGAACACATACTTACCCAGTCCGAACAAAATTAGCCACCCAATGCATCATGACATCGGAAAGTCGAAATTCAGCTTCCGGTATATCAGCGTTCGTTAGACCTCGTGACGTCATCATTCTTCTCGGAAATCCGAATAAAAACAAAGTCTGTGATTCCTGACCTGCACCTAACGCCGACCCAGACTGCTTCACATTATAAGATGGTCTGTGTGCAAATTTGTAAACATACGTTGATGAATTTATATTTGTGTACGAATGACTGTCAGCCGTTTGAACTGCAGGAACTACAAAGTTCACATCGTTGGTCAATTTCAGAAGATTGTTCTTGACGCTCTTACTAGAATAAGGGTCTGTCCAGTTTGTGTAGTGGTAAATTGTTGATTGTTTTACATTATTCCTGGTCATTGTATTAATAGAATAGTTCTTGTGTAGTTCGTGCTTTTTAAACATAGGCTCCAAAATTCCAGGAATGATAACATGTTCAAACTCATCCGGAAGTAAAGTCATTCCAGCTCTTTCCTCCGAGTTGAAGAGCGCTTCAATAGCTTTACTTCCGTCATCTTCGTTAAATCCCATAACAATGTCAAGAGATCGGAAGAAGTTATGTGCGTCTGAATAGGATTCATTCTTGAGGTCTATGATATCGTAGGGATGTGCTACAAGGAACTCTCCATCTATGGTTGGTCCAATACTGCGGACTGACATTCCAGAATCTAGTATATCCGCCACTGGCATATTTCGCACACATTCGACCACCGGTTCATCACTAAATGTAAACAATGAACCATTATTCAAACAACCTATATCTATCCCAATGTCTCTTAAATTGTGTCCATGTAATGCCCATGGACTTAAACTTGTGCCGCTTATGGCAATGATTCGCTGGAATAAGCCACGGTTACCTGGATAGAGGGCTTGAAACATTACGCTCGCTGCCCCGGCAGCTTGTCCCATTAAGGTAATATTTTTGAAATCACCCCCAAATGCCGCGATATTATATCGAACCCAACGTATAGCAAGATGTTGATCCCACAAACCATAATTTCCAGGCGCGACAAAATCAGAGCTACTTAAAAAACCGAAGACGCCAAGACGATAATTTAAAGTAACAACAATTAGGTTCCCTGCAATGCTTAAAATTTCCGGCGATACGTCACTTCCGGCACCAATCTGAAAATTGCCATCATGTATATAAACAATCACAGGGTACTTCTTTCTTGGATTAATAGTACTTTCCGCTGGCGCATAAACATTAAGAAACAAACAATCTTCACTCATAATTTGGCTTGATGCACCAGGACCAGACTGCATGCAAACCGACCGGAAGTAGGTGGCGTTGTATGGTCTTTGGAACGGTTCATGTAATTCCGGTTTTTGAAATCGTTTCCATTCTAAGGGTTCTTCCGCGTAAGGTATTCCAAGATAAGAAACTAGTTTATATCCATTTCGTTTGTAATAAATATCCTCAATTTTTCCAATTATTGTTCCTACGTCCGTATAAGCACTGTACAGTTGTCCTTCCGCTAAATACGAGCACAATATTAAACAAAAAACTACATAATTTAAACGACTCGATTTATAAATACCAACGTTCATTGTCAATGATTATGGAGTTAAATCTTATATCAACAAGTGTGAACATAAACGTTATCACTTATAATTTTAATAACAGTTAAGTCCGCCCATTTGTCAAACCCCAGAGGGGACACATCATTCAATGATCGAATACTTCTTGGCGATGACGGTTACACCAAGCATCCGAACACGATGAAATTACGCCATCAAATATCTTACTTAGGCGCAAATAAATGTTTGTTTCTGGTTATATTCTTGTTAAAAACAGGATAGGTAGACATGCATTTTAAAAAAATATTTAAGGTGGAACCAAACGATTGAAAATTAATAACCTCGTTTTCGACGTCTAAACGGTCATTTTTTACGGTATTTATAGTGCTTCTCTGAAAAATACCTATCGCTCGATCAATTTATGTAGATATTTAATAAATTAAAAATTTAATAGCGGAGAATAAAATTACCGACACGTAGGTATAAATTTGATGTTCATGATTTAATTATAAGTGCTATAGTAAAACGAGTTTAAATGTAAAATTAAATGTTGTTTTCTTCTCACTTCCAAACTTAAATTATTTTATTAAAAATCTGCCCGAGGGATATTTTTATTTTTCTCTGGAATAAAGTTTGATGTGTCATCTGTTGTTCAACTAGAAACAAATATTTCTTTACGCCTTACTTATAACAACCATCTCACGGGACGTATGTGCAGTGATTCAAAGAAACAAACAAAACGTAAAAACTATTCAAGAATATTGATGTATATTATAAATACAAGTATACATAACACTGGTAACATATTGCGCATATCACTCAAAATGCATCTAGTTAATGGGCGGTATTATGAAACATTGTTCATAAGGTTGGAATGTTCGATGAAGGCTATACGATTCACCTGGATAACTGATAACGCGCTGGTCTACTAAACACGAGTTTGCGGGTTCGATTGTCGGCTCCGCCATCGGAGTGTTTCAGGAACGCTTTATCAGTGTTTAATTTAACCAAATTTGAATTCAAAGGGGAATAGGGGATAAAGTTTATGAAAACTTGTTCGAAAATCACGCGTATGAGAATACTAATTAGTATCTCCATGTTAAAGTAATCTCCCTTATGAAAACCGTCATAGTGATGCGCCAATTTTAGTCGTTCTTTAATTCTTTAAAAAAAGAAGTTAGAAAGCCGGTTTAATATTCTATTAAGATAAGACAGCATAGACATTCACTGATTGGATAAGAAAGTGGACCGAGCACTATTGCCAGTTCCTAGGCAGTCGCTATATATGTACATGTATTTGATGTTGTGTTCGCAGAGTTACATGCTTAAGATATTTCCTAAGCTTCGTAATCGAATTAACGTTTATAGGGTGGAGCTGACAGATACATTAGTCTGGTCAATAATGTTGTCACTAATAAGAAAGCAATCAACTGTGTTAAATAGAGACAGACGCATACTGAACCAATTTGTAGACCCTAGTTTCATATTCCACTGAGAATACAAATGTGAACAATCGTTCAATATTGCAATGATAATAATTCTGATGACAGACGAAAAAATATTTGCCATAACTCAAAGGTGAAAACAGACGATAATTAGAAAGGAGATAACTTACAGGTGACAGAGAGGGGAGCATTGCATGCATGAGCGTGCGGTCACATACACACATCATGTGATTGTTTCGTCCTTCGACACAGTGGGTCGAAAGAAAAAAGACGCAAAACGCCAGATAACGAAGGCCGGTTAAGACCAACTTGATCCATTCTAAAGGATATCTACTTTTTATTCAAACACGACAACATTAGGCAAATGTTACACAATTTTTAACAACAGTAGACTTCAAGCGTATTTTTAAATGTTTAGTAATTTCCCTGTTATACCAAATCAATAATTTTTTAAACTTTAGGTCTTGTTTACCTTTCCGTAGTCAATACTTGTACCCGCGGGGCATTATATAATCACATTGTACTAGTCCATGTCCTTTATGAACGCGTTTCACACCTCGCCTCGGTCAAGGTGTTTGTAGCGTAATATTAAACCCAGTATTTACTTCTACAGGTGCTACCATACATACAGTCTAACTTGTGCAAACGGACACTGGTCAGTGAACAACGGAAACCTGTCAACTACAGACGAAAATCGCTCTTTAAATGGTCATATAAACTGGACGTATATGGTCAATCAGTAGTACATTGGTCCCATCCATAAAATATTTTCTGGCAAAGGTCCAGGAAGAGAGACAACCTTATGTTAAACAACTCTTTGTAGTGTATTTGATTGTTGACTTGTTTTGATTTTACCAAAACATGTTTTCATATTGAGACTAAGAAATACATTTTAAAAATGACTGCTTTATTTGCAAGATGTTAATGATATAATACATAGTTTGATTTAATATGCATGTTTTACGTTTAACATTTTATAACTAAAACACTTGAATGTTATTGAATAAATAAGAATAAAATCAGGTTAATATTAAACTAATGAAATAAAGAGATAGGGTGTTGCGTATGAAATAAAGAGATAGGATGTTGCGTATGAAATAAAGAGACAGGGTGTTGCGTATGAAATAAAGAGACAGGGTGTTGCGTATGAAATAAAGAGACAGGATGTTGCGTATGAAATAAAGAGACAGGGTGTTGCGTATGAAATAAAGAGACAGGGTGTTGCGTATGAAATAAAGAGACAGGATGTTGTGTATGAAATAAAGAGACAGGATGTTGCGTATGAAATAAAGAGACAGGGTGTTGCGTATGAAATAAAGAGACAGGGTGTTGTGTATGAAATAAAGAGACAGGGTGTTGCGTATGAAATAAAGAGATAGGGTGTTGTGTATGAAATAAAGAGACAGGGTGTTGTGTATGAAATAAAGAGATAGGGTGTTGCGTATGAAATAAAGAGATAGGGTGTTGCGTATGAAATAAAGAGACAGGGTGTTGCGTATGAAATTAAGTAAACATTTTATCAGTATGATGATGATAGAACATAGTAAAAAACAAACAAGATGTAACATCATCATGTTGCGTATGAAAAAGTGAAACAAGATGTTGCGTATGAAACTTTGAAAACATAAGGGAATAAACCAATAACACTTAAAGACCTTTTCTGCGAAGCACAAACTAATGCTGTTTTTTTCACAATGTCTTAACTAACTCATCGATCGGAAAATAGTTGAAGGTCGTTCAGAGTTGGTCGGATAAAACATCTTTTGGAGGTGACGAATAAAAAGACTTGAACACAACCAAACATATCAATATGTGCACAAAATGAATTACATTTTATCATATATATATACACTTTGTAAATCAACTGCGTACATATTCAAAAGCATCGAACTTGAAGCAGTGAAAAGTCTTTTGACGTGTGACATTACGTTGTCGTTTATCTTTTAAGTTCACCATGGTATACACACATTTGGTCGTGTCTTTGTCTAAAAACACATCGCTTGTTGCGGTATTTCATACTTGTATTACATTACATATTCATTCATATTCTATGTAATATAATTTCTGTCATCTTTGACTTCTTTATTGACAGGGTGTTTCGTTGTGCCTTTCTTATTAGCACGATTGCCTACATCATGGTTGTTATGTTTGTAAACCTGCTCGCCTGTTCTGTTCTTTGTATTTCCACTTGCTTCATTACCAGTGTTAATTTTATCAACAAATTCATTATTCGAGTCTTTATTTCTTTTTTGTTCATGAACCTGATCAGTATTTGTAGCATGTTTATCAATGTTGTCTTTTGTCTTTGCATCATGGACCTGATCTCTTGTGCCAATGACTGTGCCAACTTTATAGCCATATACATCAGGGTATTTTCCATTACTCATAAAACCTTCTTTTGTTTCATCAGCATCAGCTTTTTCAGATTCCATATCTGTATCGATAAAACGATCGGGTTGAACAGTTTCACTGATATCAAACACATCTATAGAAACATTGTCAATAGGAAGTTCGTCTACAGCATTTAACACATCCGAGTCAACACCAGGTTCCGAATGATTACTACCTTTATAGTTTTCTTCATCGTGATCTTCATCGGATACAAGGTTTGGAATGGTGTCCATAGTGACTTCAACAGACTGGGGTTCTGTGGACGTCACTGTGTCAACAACAGCCTCGTCATGACTGTATGAAACATGTAAGCATTTAAATGAACAACATTGAAATTCACAATAATAGTCATGCCCTTTAGATGTGTGGCAGTCGGAGTCGTGGACACATTCCATGACTGGATGACAATTACACCCAAACATATGGTAGTCGAATCTATTTTCTCCGAGCAAAGGTGTCAGAGAGAAACTATGTTTCGTATGACCTTGACTAACACTTGTTATACCACCATCAACCTGATCGTCGGACTGAATGCTTCTCTGTTCTAAAATAGAAAAAAGATGACTTTAGTGTACGGATTTACGTCGTTCAATGTACTGACGAAGAATCATTATCTTAAATGATGAAGCAAACCTTATGTGAGCGGAGTGCTGTATATCGAGAGCACCAGTAAACAACGACCAGTATTTTGCTTAAGGTTATTGATATACATGTATATGGAATAGTCCAAATTACGTTCCAAGTAAAGACCAACAATATTAAGACTATCCAAGAATTGTGTGTCTTCTGTCACTTTGGAGGGCTCAGTTCACAGTTTTGACTCTGTATGTATTTTATTCGTACATAAACTAGTCCATTGTATTGTTTAATTATTTCATAGTTTTAACAAGAAACTAAATGTCTTAGAAAAAATTAGAAATGAACAAAAAATCAAAATACCACACACAAAACTAGTTCAACAAATCGTTTTTTTCTTGCTTATCCTAACCACTTGCTGTACGTATTATTGTGAAAAATAACACATTGATATTGAGTGGTTAATATACTGAAATGTTCTTAAAAATCGACAATTACATACGCATTGTACTGCGGATTAATTAATGTATGCACGAATATAATTCTGAAAGCAAATGTGTAACACCTGGAACCCAGGCATACACATTTACAACGTTGAGGCTACACACATGTGCTTAATAATTATTTTATTCTGTAAACGAACGAATATTAAACACTGTTCATGACACGGAATAAGAAACAGAATTCATATCACAAATCAGTTGTAAATTGTTTGTCAAGAACGTGTATATAACTTTATTTCGACCGCTGAAGAAAACTGTTCCGTACACTTTTCTTAACAAATTTTACAAACAGAAAAAATACACATTAAGCAATTGCAGACCCACTGTAAGTAGGCACGGCTTTAATTTTTCCACGTTTGTAGATTTCACCCAATAGAAGGAAGGATTTTACCCGAATCATTAACACATTATTTCTGAGCTATTGAAATTATGACGGATTTTCTCTGAATCATTAATAAGAAATAACAAGAAATATAGGTCAAAAACCAATATTAGATAGTTACGCCGAAACAAAACAGAATGATTAATGATCATATGTTTTAGTGTAGTTGGTAATAAAATGAACTGGGTTGAAGCGATGGCGTGTTGTCTAAATGGGGACTAAACTTCAACCCACATATTCATGTCAATTTACATCAATCTCGTGCACTTTTGGGTGAGTAATTTATACCCATTTTCAAGTTGTGTATCAACTAGATCAACGAAAAATACGTTTGATATAAATTTGAAGCGCGCATAAATAATGTACATAAATAATGTACCTATCAGTCTTTGATCATTTCTGTTTTGACATTTTGTTCAGTTTTACAAGAGCAACCCCTAGAATATGTGGAAAGCTCCAACAATCATGCTCTTGTCCTCAAGAATATTTATGTATTACAAAACAAGCTTTAAACCATCTTAATAACAATTTATCACTACGTGATTACGTGACAATATGCAAACATTTTTGCAATTTATTAAAACGATAACAATTTATGTCCTCTTATTATTTCGATTAAATGGCAATCGTTGTTATGAATTGTTGTTGACATTATTCTTCATGATTTACTTTGAACTACAAGTACCAACGCCAGTACAATGTGCTGAATTGCGTCGTGCAGCGCAAGGTAACGCTCTTCGAAGCTCACACCAATGCAATATAATACTCTAGTACAATGCAACGCAAAACGATGCAGTTTAATTTGCAATGCAACAAACGAAAAAAAAATCTTACATGTGTACTTGTAATTACATTTCTGGATGTATTGGTCACCCCAAAACTACTAGAATGAATAATGAGTCTCTTATGAAAACTGTGCAAGTTCAGACCAATGTCAATAGTGTTCAGGTTGGTGCCGCGAATGGTGGTTAGTTTGAAACATTACAATGAACGTAGTAGTAGATATAGAGGAAGTCATTAAAATACTGTATTTTAGTAAAAAGTTGTTCACATGAGCGATGCGAATTTTGGTGCCACATTCATTTGTTGAAAACAGAGTTAAAAATATAATTAACTGCAAGTCGCGAAGGGTACTCGTATTTTGATTTTTAAATGCCAAAAAAACTAATATAGAAAACATCATTTTAAAGTCGGTCAAAGGCCATTCTAGTTTTAATTACCATGAATCAAATCACAAGCTCTCGAAGCAATTTTGCGCAATCATATTTTTTTTAAGAATATGCCACTTAAACAATAAATTGTATAAAGAATTATATTAAACCACTTTTGAAAATATCATCAGTGTTTTCGACTCGATTTGAATTACATTATTTGTGTATCAGATCAATACGAATACAAAATAATGTTTTCAAACTAATCAAATTACTTAAATTACAACAGAGTTATTAAATAACTAAACAATGTCTGTTTAGTAAGAACTTCATACGAAAATAAACTCCAATTTAAAAATAACAAATAATTTTGGTTAACTTTTTGGGAAGTTAATCTTCTTAAGCTTTAAAAAAAATACACATAATCTATAGAGTTTGAGAAATAATCTGAATATAAATTACAAAAGAAAATATATCTTATTATTACTTAATATGAAAATATAACAATAATGACAAAAAAATAACAATTGTATGATTAAAGTATATGTTTCTGATTAAAAAAAAAACATTTTAATTTATTTCAAAGCTTACCTGTTTTATTCAAAATCGAAAATGCCAGAAAAAGAATTTGTCCAATTTCTTTTAGTCGCAGCATGATTATATGTCAATTATCAACTCAACTTGGTCTGGTGGCTGTGAATCTTGTATGAATTGCATCTGCGTGAACCATTCGTATTTGAATACTGTCAGAAGTCTGGGCTAACCGGTTATAACTCAATAATGAGACATACACTCTGCTGTGTTGATTGTTTTAATCAGTGTAATATACGAGTTATAAGTGTTGACTTTACAAAATGTTCAAAGGAAATGACTAAGTTGTATATTTTATCAGCGTGACAATATGATGAGATGGTAGTACGTGTACAGTTGCACCCTTCTTGTGCTTGTGTTCAATCACGTGGACTCATTGCTATTAATAAAAACGGTTGCTTGATCTAATGCACAAATTAAAGGATCGGCAATCGGATAACTCGGACATCGTGAGTAAGGTCAAATGATATCAACACAAGTGTTCTGTGCTTTAATTGTAACACGTTTGTATTAATATACAAAAGAGCGGTGATATAGTGCTGTACGTCCGCTTGAAAATACAGATACACCACGCCCACTTTTAAGACACTCCTCTTTTGCACCCAACTTGGAAAATTCGGACCCATTAAATTTTCGGATCGCCATATAAGCAAAGCCTTTTGTGTACTTTACTGCATAATCTATGATGATGTATGTTTACTTTCGTGATGTGTCATAGTCAAAAGGACACGATTTTTGTTATCAAAATCGTGATCAATCGAAATACATGTGACTAGTTTTCTTACGCTAAGTTTCATCTGCATGCAATAATATCAGTTTTGCTTGTTCACTATTAATAGAATTTGACACTTGAAATTTGTTGTTGAACACCTATACGATGGGGAAAATGTCGAAAGAACACTGGTAATATCCGTTTTGGCGATGCCGTTAACCGATGTAGCATGCTTGTTGTATATGCGCGATGTTTATTGACTCATAGATCAAGCCACTGAATTAATATCAACTATGCATAAGGTCAACTGTGAATGAAGATCATTAGGGCATCATGAAAGGTCAAGCGTGCATAAAGGTCAGTTGTACATCAAGGTCAAAAGTTTAGTTGTACATAAAGGTCAGATTTGCATAAAGGTCAGATGTACATAAAGGTGCAATTGTACATAATGCATTAAGGTCAGATGTGTATAAAGGTCAAATGTGCATAAAGATAACTGTGCATAAATGTCTATTGTGTATAAGGTCAGTTTTGCATAAAGGTCAACTAAGCATAAGTATTGATAGCCTCTTGTTCGTATGTTGAATTGTATAAGTTCTGTTGAAAAAACAAAGAAAGGACAAATTAAATAAATGGGGTCAAAGTAAGGTCAAATGATATCAACACAAGTGGTCTGGGCTTCAATTGTAACACGTTTGTATTAATATACAAAAGAACGGTGATAGTGCCGTCCGTCCCAAGTTCACAATGTAAATAAATATAAGTTTATAAATCTATAATGCAGTCATCACAAGTGGAGAAAGATTAAAAATGCAAACAGATGTTCAACTTTTAAGAGTTTTATTATCTCTTTATCGCCGGTGCTTGTCCTAATTCGAAAACAGGTCAACGTACGTCGTAGTTTCAAAATACGTACAGTGCGTTCATAAACCTTTCACAGGAATAAAAAAATCAAAGCTACGCAAAAAAAATAATAAAAAATCAGATAAAAACTCATGTAGGAAGTCACTGACTTTGTACGAAGTGGTGGTATTAAAAGCAAGGCCCCACAGTTAATACGATCACGATATTTTTGAATTTACGACTTGTCTATTTGCCAAGTACTTTACAAGTTTGTACAATTGAAGACGATTGATCTCTTTATTCTGTCTCGTGATAATCAGCCGATGATATTTGGTTTAATCATGGCACAGAAAACATCATTAAATTTTGTACTTTCTAGGTCGGGTCAAATTCTAATCGAATGTTTAATATGACGCAGACTTCCGTTTAAAATCGGTCAGTACAACGTACATTGTATTTCATTTACTATTTATTTATTGGTCACTCAGACTAAAAAGTCCCTACATCGCACTCTATCATTGATCGATATACTAGTACTTTTCTCTCATTAGTTGGAAGGCCTCATAGTACATTTAACATTATTAAAAGCATAGGAAGTATGGATCGAGGATCCACAAGATAAACCGGATGCAATCTCTCCACGCATCCTAAAAAACACACCACTACGCAACCCACCGCACCGCACTATAAAGTGCCATATTTGCATATCGAATTAGTACGCTCTTTTAGCAAACAAAATCACGTGACAAACATAATATTTATATTTATCCTTACAGCAATATTGTGAGATGATCATGACTCATTGAACAATTTGTGTACAAATAAAGACGACCCCGTTAATGTCAGTAAATTAGGCCAAGTGCTTTATCAAATCAATTTATTTTGCCATTTCATGTGAGCACCTTAATTCTTATCTATAATGAGATAAGTATAAACAGGTCAAGAAAGAGTTGGCAAGTTTACAAAAACAAATCTGAGCTATTTAATTCTTCATGAATAATCTCAATAAGTAAGTGTTTCCTTTCTTTTTCATTTGCCGCCAAACAGATAAATAGGTTGAAACTAACAGCTCTACATGTATTTACTCACTAGGAATGTGCTGAAAATGTAAGAATTGGCTGCACCTCGTCTCCGCGTTTATATAATGTTATTTCCTGGTGTTTATTTGTAACTTTTTATCACATACAGTGATCTAAAATAGTCTTAATTTGGCTTTGTTTATCTGATGAAATAATCATATTAAACTTATCTGGTAGTACCATAATGATTTTAAAATGACTTCAATTCAACGTTCGGTTGTGGCTGTAAAATGTTGAACACAAAATCTACAATGTTAATTTTTAGCGCTATTGCTACTTTTAATTAATCTTCTAAGTCGAAATGTTTAAAATGTAGCGTTTAATGTTCAATGCATTCATTACGGTCGCACCTCCTAATCAGGTATTGCCCTCCGGGTAAATGTATTTTGTTCTCCGTTCAGTGTGACTATCATGCGCATTAGGTGGGTTCAGGGTAAGGGGTCTGGGAGCGGAATGTCTTTTTGGGAAGGCGAGTTGTTTCGCATGTGTTTTTCTCCAGGAATCATTTTCTTATCTATATATGTTTGTGTCGAAATATAATCATATGTGAATAGATTATGTCAAATACTGATAAGAATACTCATACAAAATTTGCACGGCGGCCCAAAAGGTAAGCATGTCTGATTGTCTCCGTATCACATATTTTCTGTATCGTTTAAATATCATCATCACGTGTCATTCATCATATTTTCATTGGAATTATTTAAAAATACTGTATACATGTATAGATCTTCAATGTATATTCATAATTTTATAAAAACCTTACAACGACTTTTTCATTCGAAAGAAATACAATGCACTACATTACAAAATGTACTGGTATCTAACAGTATTTTTTTAAATCTTTAGAAATTATGTTCAAATTCCTACTTTTGGTGGTACTATTGCATATCGAGAGTGTCTTTTGTGACCAGTGCGCATGCGCAACAACAGCCGTGCACGTGCGTGATGGCGCAGGCACCACCCACACTATCTTTACAACCCTTGCGCCAGGACATTGCTTGACATTTAAAGATCACAGGCAAACTGTCAATGGTGCGTCGTGGGTAAATGTTGATTACAAAGGCAAGGTACGTACGTAAGACCAATGTTGGAATTGAGTAGTAATGTTACTCCGATGTTCTTACAACTTGCTAACTCGATCGTTGTCGTTTGATATTTCCAACATGATTTGATCTATGTCCAAGCTTTTTACAAGATTCTTGTAAAGCAAGTTTATATTTTTATTCGGCAATTAGGTTTCAGTCTTAAATTGAAAAAGAAACGCAAAAGTTGAACGCAATCGAGACAAATTATTATTACAAAATACGCGTTAAGATAAAACAGTAGCAATCAACGGAGGATCTGATGGACAAGTAAGGACTCGGGCACATTTTTGTGGCGAGTGGTGAGTTATTTCCCCTGGCGATGTTGTCTGTAGTAGACCACCATGCACTATCTTATTTTCTTTGAGGTTTAATGTTGCACCAACAGCCAGGGTCATTTGGCGACGTTCATGCTTTAACGATGGAAGAAGACATCAGGCCAGCTCGGTAAATCCACCGATTCAAAGTAGTGAGTACAATGAATTAATGTTGACCAGAGCGATTACCTATCTCACAGCCGGGTTCATTCATAATTTGTATAACGCACATAAACTTGTTATAAACGTAGAGGTAATTTCCGTCTCTTAAATTCATAGGATGGCTGGATCCATGAAGGATATGTCAGAATCTCCACATGTGGAAGTCCAATGACAAGCGGCGTGCAGTTAACTGGCTGTCCCAAAATTATCACACGAGCGGAATGGGGAGCTCGTTCGCCCTCACAAACATTAGTAGATCTGCACCAAACACCACATTACATGTTTATACACCACGGAGCTTCCGCATTCTGTCACACACAAACTGAGTGTTCAAACATGGTGCGATCTTACCAAAATTATCACATGGACGGGCATGGTAAGAATCTAGCCCTTTTATTTCTGTTTTATTGTTATCTGAATTATGACCAGAATAGCACCCCAAGACTGTGGTGCGTCCATTCAATTAATCGGTTTTATATCTAGTACATCCACATCACTACATTCTACGCGTTTTGAAATATCTCTGTATTATATTGATGTTCGTACTCAAAGTAATTCATTCATCACTCGTCCATCAGAAACCAACTGATTCTCGTTCAGTAATCACTACATTGTCTACTGTTTCAACAAAACTTACTGCACCCATTCTGATTGTTAAGTGATATTACAAACTGGTCGAGGAACCACTTTTACTAAGAGACCAGTTGTATCAAGCGATCGCTTTTCCAGTATCGATTTGTAGTGTTGAATTATGCTGTGATAAGGGACCGAATGAGTTATGTTACGTTTTGCTCTTCGCGTTGTACAGAAAAACTGAAGCAAATGAAATAGTTTTCTTCAAAATAGAGATATTGTTATCATATAAAAAATGTATATGTTTTATGTACATATGTTATTTGTATCCTTCTAGTGCATTCGGTGTGAATTTTTGTCATGATTCGCAGTATATTTTCAGCAACTTAATCATTGTGTTCATTCCTTTTACAAAAGTTTTACTTAAATCTGATACTTTTTGTATTTTTATATGCTTGATTGTCTACTAACTTTATGATCACCCCTTGTATTCTAGTTTGTTTATCTACTTCTGGTGTATTTTAAGGTTGGTCTGATATTGGTTATAGTTTTGTTGTTGGTGAAGATGGTAATGTGTACGAGGCTAGAGGCTGGGATAAAGTCGGTGCTCATACAAAGGGCTATAACTCAGTAGGTTTGGGTGAGTAAATACGCGTACTATGGCTACAGACCATGGGCTACCTATCAAATTGAATCAGATTCGGCAGATTCATATATAGATAATACGTGGGCTAGTGTATTTGTCAGTATGTATCATAATTATAGTTGAATGGTCAACTACGATTGATATGTATACTTTATTTTTGTTCGTATGTCGAGTGTAGTATATGCTAGTATATAATATACTTATAATGTTTACACATATTACTCTAGAAAAAAGCTTCCATGCATTGACAAGGGATTACAATCATCAGCAAAGTGAAAAGCAAAACAAAGTGTAATTAGGTCAAAGAAATTGTCTCCGTCTGCAGCACACAATGTAATCACTGCTATCACATATTTCAGCTGAATTTTTATTATTAGTAATCGATTTTTGTCTTTTTAAGTGGCATTTCGGGGAAGATGAGATTTTGTTTCTAGGGATCCATTTTTATCTATTCAAATTCTGTTTTCAGCCATATGCTTCATTGGAGACTTCACTAGTCGTCTTCCAAATACTGCAGCTCTCAATGCTGCCAAACAGTTGATCCAATGTGGACTAGACAATGGAAAAATAACGTCTACATACACTCTGAGAGGACATCGTGACATGGGAGCCACCGCTTGCCCTGGGGATAAATTGTATGATTTGATCCGAACCTGGCCACACTATTAAACTCCAAGTCTGGACTTCAAATTATCTTTATCAAAATATCCGGAAGATGTACCACGTAATATAATATTTCAATAAAGTCAAATTACCTGAGTTGTTACGATATTTTTGCAATGAAATGTTCACTGGCAACGTGGTGTTGTGTTCGTATCTCTTTCTGTTGATAGTTTTCATGTTATATAATGTAAAATATGAGGGATTTGTGCGAAAAGTCGACATATATTTCACCTTTATATGGCTTGAAATATGTCGATTACTATTGATATGGAAAGTGGAACAAAATTGTTGTTTCCTCCCCGCCTACAGAATTCTAAATCACTTTTCTTCATGGTAACTAAACACAGTTGCATTGTTTATGTTTTTACTACGGACAGTACATCAGTTACCTGTCAAGTGCACAGGAATTTGCGAAACCGAATTTTAACCGTGTTTTAATAGGGGAGTAGGGACGCGAATATTTCTGATTTCTTGATCATCTGCTGTGTAATTATATATATTAACAAAAAAAACCCTGAAGATTTAAATTTATAGATGCCATTAAAACTCTGTAAAACTTTAGTATGAGCAAAAATTGCCTGATAAACTTGCTATATTTATCTGTGGCATTGATCAATTAATGAAATGCATGATGAATCATAAAAGAAAAGTTAGGACTCTGGAACGAGACAGTCGATCGAAGTACATGTATGCGCATGACAATCAACGGGAAACCATGAATATGTTCGTATAGTACTCTTTTACAGTTTTTTCATAAAAATTTCCAATGTTTACCGAAATTTAAAAACAAGTTAAGCTAATGTATTGTTCTACAACAATGGACTAATTAATGTTTTTTTACAAAGATTTGTTAATTTTGCATTTACTTGCTAAACTACGATATGTTTAGATCTAGAAGAATACCAGCTAACTGAAAATTATGAAAAAAAACCCATCCAAAACCTCTCTCAAATATAAGCTTGGATGACCAATACTAAATATATAACTGTCAGTAGGTTGGCTGGCTGTCGGCGAGGCCTATTAAGTTTTTCTTAGCAGCATTCATAATTTTAATTCACTGAATGACATGACGAAGGGCGTTTGATGTTGTACGACTAATCAAGTGGTCCCCGTTGCCTGTATGTACGTATAGTTGTTGTGCAATATTATCTCAATTCTTATGTCGCTTTTCCATTCATATGTGATTCGTAATCCTCGTCTGCTTCCGTATCTTTCAACAATATACATCAGGGGAGATTATTCTGATTTTATACACACTGGTGCGTGGAACGGGAACCATTGTAGAAAGAGTCCGGTTTAAAATCCGTTCCGGTTACGTGTCAACTTTATTCGATACTTTGTTTTAATGCGCATGCGTAGAAACAGTCCTTTTCGCAATTTCCTGCATGCTGTCTAGTTGAGAATGGCAGATATGGACGAAGATCAACATCTTCTGCCTATAGTTGTTGACTACATTAAACGAAAATGCAAAGATATCGTACCTTTTCTAAATAAGTCACCGAAGGTATGTATGTCATTACGATGGTTGAACGAATTTAGCTGCATGATTGAAATGTTTTTGTAATTCGGAACCACGTGTTTTGCCCCACGCACGTTGTCAGCTTTTCAAGCGCATGCTTGGACTGTCTAACTCTCTCGGCACATGTTTATTTTTGATACTTAAAATCCTCTCAGGTTTACATAGGCTAATATGTTTTGTGTTCCGCAGTATTACACGGCACAGTGTATGTAGTGCTAGAATAAGGACGAATTGTTACACAGTCTACACGATGATGTGACGTGTTGAAATAAAAAAAAATCTTTACCTCAAACATTATACATGGTTTATAATTAATTCAAACTTTTTGTTTTACGTCGATTGTAGAACAAGTTCTCAAAACTCATATTAAATACATACGTGTTTGTATTTATTTGACAACAAAAACTGAAGAAGTTTAGGGTGATCACCCATTCACTGGCACCGAAGTGAAACAATCAAAATTATCAATCAAAATGATTTTAGTAAAAATGAAAATTGTCTGCCCTGTGTTTTTTGTAGATGGTGGCTCATCCTATCAGGGGGTGGGGTATAATCAGGAAAATACAGCCTAAAATACATGTAGAATTCTTTACTTTGGTCAGAAAATTGTATGTGAAAAGGCGTTTTATTTTCAAAATATTTTATTTCAGTTGAAAAATGTAAAGTGTCAAGGAAGTCCTAAAATTGAAGAGATATACTCTGGATGGAAAAGGTATGTTAAGAATATTTATACAACTTGAGATTGATCTCTTAGTTCAGATATCTTCCAAATCATTTATTAATATTCTTATTTATTCAAGCAGTGTTCTTTATGCTAGTAAAAGTCGGTTGACCAAAACAAGAGTCGACCAAAATTTATTTACAAATTTTGTGAACATACATGATATGTTGAGAATGAGATAATTATGAACTTAGATACCAATCTAAGTTTGATCATCCCACTCCCTGATATCATCAAATGACACAAATATTTCCCAATTTTGTTGAAAAGGTAATATTTTTCTTCATTCACATAAATATAACAGATATACATTCAGCTGCTCTGTGCAATCTATGTAACTATCAGTCATCTGAAGCTGTTGGCCTGAAGCATTATGTGACTAGCAATAATAGACTGCTGGTTCATTTCCACTAGTACATTCATGAAACAGTAATTTAATGACAGTTTTAATATACAGTTAACAGTAAAAATATTATTAGCAAACATCTGTTATTTGCCTGTGAACTTCTTTGAAGATCTAGGAAATAAATTTTTACAACAAATTATCTTCTTCAGTACTGGCGGAAAACGAAAGGCAACTGAAAGTGAAGAGCCGTTGTCAAAGAAATCTAAACAGGAATCGTCCAGCTCAAGTTCTGATAGGTACAATTATCTCTAGAAATTTTTTTATTAGTTCAGGGATGAATGTTTTCCAGAATATGCAGGAATTTCCATTTCTGCTGGTCTTGATTGTGCTATGTTTTTGTTGGTGTTTAGGCCATCATTAAAAAATTGTTTGTTTGTAGTGCTCCAACCCTAATTTCCAGAGGTAGGTAGGTATTTTTTTTTATTTTTGGAATATTTTGTCTGAAATTGCATTGATAAAATAATTGGCAATTTTGAAATACACAATATTTCATGTAGTCTGCTCTGCATTAAACATGTAAATAGACAGAACAAAATATAATGAACAACCAGTTTTTATTGGATAAAGGTCATGTATTCTGGTATGGTTTAAAAACAGAAAGTATTTTTTATCTAAACGGGTGCAAACAGATAACAAAAAAAATCAGCTTGAAACCTAAAAAGAAAAGTAGGGGCCATTTTGATGGGTCGGTCGGAGCACTACAAACAAATAATTTTTTATTTTCAGCCTTATTGTTTTCGCTGCACCAAGTCAAGATCTGGTTTTTCGAAATTTTCAACTTTCACCTGTGCATGTGACCCTATCATTTTTGGTTTAGAAATCAAATAAGTCATGTCAGTCAAGTCTGTGAATATTCATGATGTCAAATGATAATTCCTGTATTGTATTTATACATAAAATTACCATTCTCATTTTGATTAAACAATGTGAAATGATGATTAGGGATTCTGACATTTCTGAGGAAACTTGTCACTCGCCGTACTGATCAGCATTGTTTGATTTGTATGTATTGTTGATGAAAAGAATATCAAACTGATTTCAAAATAGATCTACATTTTCTCATATTATAACTGCTTAACCATTTATAAACAGACCTTAAAACTTTTTCTTTCATCATTTTAAGTAAAAACTTTAGATAATTCTTATCTTACAAGTCTGTAAATATTCATGATGTCAAATGATGATTAGGGATTCTGACCTTTCTGAAGAAATTTGTCACTCGCCGTACTGACTTGACATCAAACCGAATCTGCTCTCAAGTACAGGGGTGTGATTCTTCCTCCTTTCTGCTGATTTCCTCTTTTTTGTCTTAAAATCTTTGAAACAAAAGGGTCCAGATTCAGTCTGACCTACTCAAAAATGATGTTTTTGCAAGAGTAAGGGGGGTGGGGGTAGGGTATTTCAGCTTTTTTGCTCTTGGAGTAATCACACCCCTGCAAGTATCGGGTTATACATATTTGATAGTTGAATTTGATTATAATCATTCTCAAGTTATTATAAGTATGCAAATGGACAGAAGCTGATAAAAAGTAACATTCGTAATTCTGCCGTGCAACTACCCACTTCTCCCTGAACTGAGATGAGGGAGAAGTCACTTCTCCCTAAAATTTCAACCTAGGCCGACCCCTGATGCCAAATGATGATTGGGGTTTCTGATGTTGAATGAGGAAAAATATCACTCGCCGTACTGATAGGCATAGCAATATTTATAAAAACTGTCTGTAATAATTACCATTATCAGAAATATTTGCCAAATGATGATTGGGGATTTCTGATGACTGACGAAATTATCACTCGCCGTACTGATTGGCATATTTGATACTTCAGTAAACTCAAGAGTTAAGTTTTCTAGTTTTAAGTTTCAAGGTCACCAGTGGTCATTATGAGGTGGTCTTCTAAAATGCCAATTCACAGGTTGTGTGCATCCCCAGGACCATCGTTGAAAAAATTTTTGTTTGGGGCACCAAAAACAGTCCTACCAAACTTTTGTTTGGTCTTTTGTGTAAACATTTGTTCAATGTTTAACTAGCATTTTGACAGATATTTTGGATTCACTGTAAAAAATGGAATTGTCAAGAGAAAATATTTCCTGCCTACCTACCCATAGAAAATTCTCTGGGTAGGGTTACCCCCAAACAAACATTTGTAAGGATGGTGCTGTGCCACTACTAGCTCAAGTTTAAGGTTTTTCAGTTTTGCAAACTTGCACCCGTGTGAATATCATTTAAGTACTTACAAAACGATCGGAGCATGCAGGGGTTGTAATATTCCGGATTATTCCGGAAATCCGGATTTAAAGCCGCCAGGGGCACTTTTGAGATCGATGTGAATCCGAGGAGTTTTTTTCGGGGGGGGGGGGGGAGGTACGGATTGGGATGGCTGTTAGCACATCCCAGCATCTGGATCACTTGAGCGTTTTTCCTATTCACTAACACTTGGTTAACAAGCGTCTATATACACAAGAGTATTTGCAATTGCAGAACGAAAATTCGAGTAATATTTAGCTTAAAACTCAAAGTTAATCGAAGCTGATGAACTTTTAAATCGTTGACAATTTGTTGGTTAATGGGTCCTATGAAATGAATAATTATCAGCAACTTTTTAAACATCTGTAGCAGTACATTTCGACCCCATTAATCGAGGTAAGAAATTGTGAAGGAATTCGATCCCTATGACCTTGTCATGGAAATATTTTGTGCACATAATTTGATATAAACATGAATTGGCTGTTTGTCATTCCTATGTATTAACTTGTAAAAAATAGTGGGTGGGGTAGCAAAATTGAAGAATCTTTCAAGCAAGTTCCAAGGATTAAGTCTCCTATCTTTTGTCAGGTCCCCCCCCCCCAGTATTTTGGGAACATGACCCATACCCTTGGGATTGGTAATTTCTTCAGTGTTTTGGTAGATATTGGGAAAATATGTGCTAATCCAATTTTGAAATACACATAAATTGACACTATCACTGACCATAATGGGAACTTTCATTTATTACATGTCTTTTACACTGAAAGATCTCTTTGTTTTCAGAGATTATAGTTATAATCTTTTTTGTTTTATTTTTGGAAGTTTCAATTGGGAATTTTTGTCTGTGAACTGGAAAAGAAGGATACTATTGTTAATTGGGAATATGACTCAATATCAGCTAAAAAATAAGCCCAAAAAATCCCTGTGTATTAACTATTATCATCTTTTTTTAGAAATATGGAGAGAAAAACATAGTGAGTTTTTGAAAAAAAATCATGAATTTGTATTGTCGAAATGCATTACTGAAGAACCTGAAAATGCTCAAAATCGTTTTGCTTCGGGGGGCATTGCCCCCCTGTACCCCCCACAAGGGCTCTGCCCTCGACCCTGCTGGGGACCTGCGCTCCCCAGACCCCTGGCTAATTTTCAGGATTAAGAATCTTGTCCTGTTACAACCCCTGAGCATGATCACATTGATCAGCAAGTTGGAAGTTTCTAATATATTCCATATTGATGTCTATTTTCCAAATATCTATTGAATTAAACTTGTTTCAGATTTCTGATACTCCCTTTTGAAAATTAGGGCATGGTAATTAATTGCGTAATCACTTGAATTCACTGAAAAATTTACTAAAAACAGTCTTGTCCAGACTGCCTTTCAAAGTGATTGTCGGCTATTATATCTTACTTTTAAAAGTGTGCCAAATGATGATTGGGGTCTTCTGATATCTTTGAGGAAATAGATCACTCGCCGTACTGATTGGCATGTGTAAAAATTCGGATTTGATTGTAGATTTTAATTGGTTTATCTATTTTTAATGTCAGCTTCAGGGTTCTCAATAAGTTTGTGGCCAACAGGCCCCAAAAGCTAGACTTAAAGCCTTCAAGGGGGGGGGGGGGGTCCAGACATTTTTCCAGCAATATTTTTAAAACTGATTTCTAACTGGCCCAAACTAATTTCTAAGCAGCTTAACTGACTTGTTGTTTACAGTTATTGAGAAGCCTGCAGCTGTCAAACTGTAGTGCCAAGTATTTTTGTCCCAAATGAAAAGTATAATTCCTACAAATATTGTATTTGTACATATAAAAACTAACCATTCTCATTTTGCTTAAACAATGTGAAATGATGATTAGGGATTCTGACATTTCTGAGGAAACTTGTCACTCGCCGTACTGATCAACATTGTTTAATTTGAATGTGTTGTTGATGAAAAAACTTTCAAATTGATTTCAAAATAGATCTACATTTTCTCATATTATAACTGCTTAACCATTTATAAACCGACCTTAAAACTTTCTTTTAATGTTAATGTGTTTAGTGTTAATGTTAGATAACTCATATCATACATGTCTGTAAATATTCATGATGTCAAATGATGATTAGGGATTCTGACTTTTCTGAAGAAATTTGTCACTCGCCGTACTGACTTGACAACAAACTGAAACTGCTCTCATGTGAAGGGTTATACATGTTTGATAGTTGAATTTGATTATAATCATTCTCAAGTTGTTATAATAAGTATGCCAAATGATGATTGGGGTTTCTGATGTTGAATGAGGAAAAATATCACTCGCCGTACTGATAGGCATAGCAATATTTATAAAAACTGTCTGTAAGAATTACCATTATCAGAAATATTTGCCAAATGATGATTGGGGATTTCTGATGACTGAAGAAATTTATCACTCGCCGTACTGATTGGCATATTTTTAGATTTTGTTAGATGTCATTTAGCTAAAGAGTAAACGGACATAGGAAGTAATATAATCCATTGTGGATGGCATTCAGACGAACATGTTGATTTACATATTTTAGACTTGAGCAAATACAAGTGTGCAAGTATTTCCAATTAGAGGGTGTCCTCTTTCACTAGGGGCCATTATCAGCCTAATAGTACCAAAATTATGTTGTTGTGCCCCCTGTAACCCCTTATGCTGAATTTTTTCAGTTTTGCAAACTTGCACCCATCTGAATATCGTTTAAGTATATGTATGAAACAATCAAAGAGCATGATCATGTTGATTATTTAAGTATGAATAATTCCTGAATTGTATTTGTACATAAAATTACCATTCTCATTTTGATTAAACAATGTGAAATGATGATTAGGGATTCTGACATTTCTGAGGAAACTTGTCACTCGCCGTACTGATCAGCATTGTTTAATTTGAATGTATTGTTGATGAAAAAAGATCAAATTTTAAGTGTATTGATTAATTTCAAAATGAAAGTGTCTACATTTTCTCATATTATAACCGTATAACCATTTACAAACAGACGTCAAAACCGTTCTCTTTATTCTTCTTCGGACAAGTGTAATTGGTCAGGGTTTAATGCAAAACATCTCTAGTTTGAAAAGTTAAAACTATTCTTCATGAAGACTTACTTCACATGCTCTGAATAGTTCTGAATTTACAATGTATTACATTGATCAGGCTTTGCGAAAGGCGCCGTACTGAAGGATATGTCCGATGGATTGTGTCGGTCCGATAAAGAATCTTATCTCATTGGACCGGCTGTCCGGCAACTTATTACCTGATGTATATACATTTACACTTGTTTACTGTTTTTGGTCTGGAAGATTTCCTTTCGGTCCGACAGAATTTTCAAGCTTGTTGGACTGAATTTTTTCGTCTTTCGCGAAGTCTGTACATGCTTATCCCACTTTTTGCATGCTTACATAATAATGAGGAACTTGTATCTGAAGGTAGTTCATTTGAACTGGATTCTTTTAGTTTAATGTGTAAATAAAATTACCTCATCCTCTGTATGTTTCTGTGAATTTACTTTAGCTAATATTCTTATCTTAAATGTAGATAGTTCACTGTAACAATTGTCTATTTCAGTTCTTCTGAAGATGAAGCTAAACCCGCTAACAAGGCACCTGTTAAACAAGTTGCTCAGAAACAAAATAATGATGCAGTTAAAAGAATACATGAATCCAGTTCTAGTGAATCAGATTCATCATCTGACAGTGATTCTGGCAAACAACCCCCAGTAAAAAAGCAAGCAGTCAGTCCAGCTGTTGCCAAGAAAAAGCCATCGCCTGCAGCTAAGAAGGCAGCTGAATCAAGCTCTGACAGTAGCAGTGATTCTAGTGATGATGACAAGAAAGTTAAAGCTCCTGTTGCAGTTAAAACACCAGTTACTCCAGTTAAGAAGGCTTCTGCTGGCAATCAACAGTCCGATAGCAGTTCGTCTGACTCTGATGCTGACTCTGAAAGTTCTGATGATGAAGATGCTGCATCAAACAAGAAAAAAGCTCTGACCAAGAAACCAGCATCTCCTGTTAAATCATATAACAATGTTCCTCCTCCGAGTCAGAAAACAGCCACAACAAAAGCACCTGCTAAGAAAGACAGCAGTAGTAGTGATGATTCCAGCTCTAGTGAAGATGAGGCCCCAAAGAAAGCTACTCCTGCTAAAGCTACACCAGCAAAGTCTGTAGCTAAGAAAGCTGAAAGCAGCAGTAGTGATGATTCCAGCTCTAGTGAAGATGAGGCTCCAAAGAAAGCTATACCTGCTAAAACCACACCTGCTAAAGCTACACCAGCAAAGCCTGTGGCTAAGAAAGTTGAAAGTAGCAGTAGTGATGACTCAAGCTCTAGTGAAGATGAGGCCCCCAAGAAAGTTACACCTGCTAAGACTACACCAGCAAAGCCTGTAGCTAAGAAAGCTGAAAGCAGCAGTAGTGATGATTCCAGCTCTAGTGAAGATGAGGCCCCAAAGAAAGCTTCACCTGCTAAAGCTACACCAGCAAAGGCTGTAGCTAAGAAAGCTGAAAGCAGCAGTAGTGATGACTCAAGCTCTAGTGAAGATGAGGCCCCAAAAAAAGCTACACCTGCTAAAGCTACACCAGCAAAGGCTGTAGCTAAGAAAGCTGAAAGCAGCAGTAGTGATGACTCAAGCTCTAGTGAAGATGAGGCCCCAAAGAAAGCTACTCCTGCTAAAGCTACACCAGCAAAGGCTGTAGCTAAGAAAGCTGAAAGCAGCAGTAGTGATGATTCCAGCTCTAGTGAAGATGAGGCCCCAAAGAAAGCTACACCTGCTAAAGCTACACCAGCAAAGCCTGTAACAAAGAAAGCTGAAGGCAGCAGTAGTGATGACTCCAGTTCTAGTGAAGATGAGGCCCCAAAGAAAGCTACACCTGCTAAAGCTACACCAGCAAAATCTGTAGCTAAGAAAGCTGAAAGCAGCAGTAGTGATGACTCCAGCTCGAGTGAAGATGAGGCCCCAAAGAAAGCTGCACCTGCTAAAGCTACACCAGCAAAGGCTGTAGCTAAGAAAGCTGAAAGCAGCAGTAGTGATGACTCCAGCTCAAGTGAAGATGAGGCCCCAAAGAAAGCTACTCCTGCCAAAGCTACACCAGCAAAGCCTGTAGCTAAGAAAGCTGAAAGCAGCAGTAGTGATGACTCGAGCTCTAGTGAAGATGAGGCCCCAAAGAAAGCTACTCCTGCTAAAGCTACACCAGCAAAGTCTGTTACTAAGAAAGCTGAAAGCAGCAGTAGTGATGACTCAAGCTCTAGTGAAGATGAAGCCCCAAAGAAAGCTACTCCTGCTAAAGCTACACCAGCAAAACCTGTGGCTAAAAAAGCTGAAAGCAGTAGTAGTGATGACTCAAGCTCTAGTGAAGATGAGGCCCCAAAGAAAGCTACTCCTGCCAAAGCTACACCAGCAAAGGCTGTAGCTAAGAAAGCTGAAAGCAGCAGTAGTGATGACTCAAGCTCTAGTGAAGATGAAGCCCCAAAGAAAGCTACTCCTGCTAAAGCTACACCAGTAAAGCCTGTAGCTAAGAAAGCTGAAAGCAGCAGTAGTGATGACTCGAGCTCTAGTGAAGATGAAGCCCCAAAGAAAGCTACTCCTGCTAAAGCTACACCAGTTAAAACTCCTGCAAAACCTGTTGCCAAGAAAGCTGCACCTAAATTGGTGAATGGTAAGGATTCGTCAAGTTCTAGTGATGATTCTGACTCTAGTGATGCTAATACTATGGATTTGTCCCAAAGTAAAAACATAACAAAAAACACGCCCAAACAAACTGTAAATAAAAATAAAAACAATGAAAGTAGTGACTCGGATTCTAGTTCAGAATCAGAAAGTGAAAGTAAAAAAACTGTAAATAAATCCAACACAAAGAAGTTAAATAACTCTGTAAATAAATCTAAACAAGAATCTGACTCATCAAGTTCAGAAAGCAGTGACTCTGATACAGATGGCAAACAAAATGCCTTAGGTACAAAATCTCCTGGTTTGACCCCAGTTGGTAACAAAAAAAGTGGTAAAAAAGTCATACCAGATGCATCAACACCTCTTGTACAAATGAACGGACATCATGATGAGGAGGTTAATTCTCTAGATAGTGGAGTTGGGTTGGGTTCTAATGATGTTGACACTAGTTTTGACAGACCGAATAAGCAGCAAAGGGTATGTATAATACAAAATAATAGGAGAAAAATATTTGCATCTAGAAATTATCATCTCTAATTGTGGATCAAAATAATCCATGAATTAAATGCACTAACTGTAAGGCAAGGGCTTCATTTAACTTGGGGAGTTTTTGTCATGTGATTTAACAATATCTTGTTTTGTTGTTCAGTAAAGAACCATTTCTTGCAGAATGAATTTATTAGCTGTTTGTTAACACATGCCATTAATGATGTTTTCACCTTGGAGAACTGAACAGTTCCATGTGGTCAATGACTTAAACTTACTGAAATGGCATTTTTGTTAACTAAAACTTGAAAAATGAATTGAGCATTATCCTGATAATTTTATTTTTTGTTCATGACTTATTGAATGGGATATTGGTAAAAAGCTGTTGTGGAAGACACCAGCTATTCCTGGTTAGAAACACAGATCTTCTGTAAGCTAGCTGGACAGCTTCCACCACAACTGGCACCATCGGGTCGTTGGACCATAGCCTCCCAACTGCGGAGGCCCCTTATTCTATAGTTTTTAGTTTAATGAATTTTGTTTGGTTGAAATGTTCATACTGCTCCTATTACATCTTGTTTTGTATCACTGAATCCTTGAATGATAAGTTTATGCTACTAATGATGGTTTCACCTTGGAGAACTGAACATTTCTGTGGATAATGACAGACCTTACTGAAGTAGCAATAAACTTGTTGAAAATATTCTAACCTTCACTCAGTCACTGTTAAAAACCTCTTTTGTAAATTATGCTGTAGTACAAATTTGATAACTTCAGATTTTCATTCCATAACATACATAATACAATTACTAAATACATTTTAGAGAGAAAAACACGTGTATATTTGTAAATTTACTTAATTGTGTAATTGGTTGTTCAGTAAAGAACCATCTCTTGCAGAATGAATTTATTAGCTGTTTGTTAACTCATGCCATTAATGATGTTTTCACCTTGGAGAACTGAACAGTTCCATGTGGTCAATGACTTAAACTTACTGAAATGGCATTTTTGTTAACTAAAACTTGAAAAATTGCGCATTATCCTGCTAATTTTTTTATTCATGACTTACTGAAGGGGTATTGGTAAAAAGCTGTTGTGGAAGACAGCAGCTATTCCTGGTTAGAAACACAGATCTTCTGTAAGCTAGCTGGACAGCTTCCACCCAAACTGGCACCATCGGGTCTTTAGGCCATAACCTCCCAACCGTGGAGGCCCCTTATTCTATAGTTTGTAGTTTAATGAATTTGTTTGGTTGAAATGTTCATGCTGCTCTGCTCCTATTACATCTTGTTTTGTATCACTGAATCCTTGGATGATAAGTTCATGCTACTAATGATGGTTTCACCTTGGAGAACTGAACATTTCTGTGGATAATGACAGACCTTACTGAAGTAGCAATAAACTTGTTGAAAATATTCTAACCTTCACTCAATCACTGTTAAAAACCTCTTTTGTAAATTATGCTGTAGTACAAATTTGATAACTTCAGATTTTCATTCCATAACATACATAATACAATTACTAAATACATTTTTAGTAAAATAATCTTTAGAGAGAAAAACACATGTGTATATTTGTAAATTTACTTAATTGTGTAATTGGTTGTTCAGTAAAGAACCATTTCTTGCAGAATGAATTTATTAGCTGTTTGTTAACACATGCCATTAATGATGGTTTCACCTTGGAGAACTGAACGTTTCTGTGGATAATGACGGACCTTACTGAAGTAGCAATAAACTTGTTGAAAATATTCTAACCTTCACTCAGTCACTGTTAAAAACCTCTTTTGTAAATTATGCTGTAGTACAAATTTGATAACTTCAGATTTTCATTCCATAACATACATAATACAATTACTCAATACATTTTAGAGAGAAAAACACGTGTATATTTGTAAATTTACTTAATTGTGTAATTGGTTGTTCAGTAAAGAACCATTTCTTGCAGAATGAATTTATTAGCTGTTTGTTAACACATGCCATTAATGATGTTTTCACCTTGGAGAACTGAACAGTTCCATGTGGTCAATGACTTAAACTTACTGAAATGGCATTTTTGTTAACTAAAACTTGAAAAATGAATTGAGCATTATCCTGATAATTTTATTTTTTGTTCATGACTTATTGAACAGCGTATTGGTAAAAAGCTGTTGTGGAAGACACCAGCTATTCCTGGTTAGAAACACAGATCTTCTGTAAGCTAGCTGGACAGCTTCCACCCAAACTGGCACCATCGAGTCGTTAGGCCATAGCCTCCCAACCCCGGAGGCCCCTTATTCTATAGTTTGTAGTTAAATGAATTTGTTTGGTTGAAATGTTCATGCTGCTCCTATTACATCTTGTTTTGTATCACTGAATCCTTGGATCATAAGTTTATGCTACTAATGATGGTTTCACCTTGGAGAACTGAACATTTCTGTGGATAATGACAGACCTTACTGAAGTAGCAATGAACTTGTTGAAAATATTCTAACCTTCACTCAATCGCTGTTAAAAACCTCTTTTGTGAATTATGTTGTAGTACAAATTTGATAACTTCAGATTTTTATTCCATGACATACATGATACAATTACTTAATACATATGTGTCTATTTGTAATTTTATTTAATTGTGTAATTGGCAACCCATTCAATTTAATTTAATAATTTGGTTCTTCAACTGATGGACTTTGAATGCAAGATTATGATATTATTCCGAGTATAGATCAATTAAATATTCTTTATTGGCTATATTTATGATAATACAATATGCCCTAAGCCTGTTTATAAAATTTTATAAGGCAGTTTTAATTTTTCTCTAAAATGCACTAGGATCAATGACATTAGAATTGTTTAAGGATGTGTGGTAGGGGCCAGCAATTTGAATTTAAAGACCTGTATGTTAATTATATATTCATAATTGCAGTACATGACATTTATTGTAAGGACCAATTTTATTTTTAAGAGACGAAGCAGTCCATTCCGAAGAGTAAAAGAGGAAGCAGTGGTGGTGGATCCAAGATTAAAAGATAATTCGTTTGATGCCAAGGTATGTTGCTTTTAATTTTTGAACAGATTCTTATGGAGGATGGCAGTCGTGTACTGGTTTTTCCCAGGAATGATGATAAGGTGAACTGTCTGCCTCATATGACTCCTTCTGTTGAAAACAAACAAACAAAATGTAATACTGAAGAACATGTTTGTATTAAACAGACTTACTGATCAGATTTTGAACCAAGCCAAGATTATGAATTCTTAAGGACAGGGAAAATAAGCTGGTTCTGCTGCCGTTATTTTTCCCTGCAACCCTAGACTTTTTAATAGGCCCTAAGAACACTTTGTTTACTCTCACTTTTCTATCTTTCTGCATGCTTACTAGAACTGTGAACAAAATCCTCCCAGAAAACTAACCTCACAATTCTTTAGAGGTGATGCGCGATAATACCGGTATATTGCAATACGTTCAAAATGCAATACATACCGGTTCGGTTCCACATTGTATCACGATATTTTTGAATAATTTTATATTGACTACTTCTACTTGTTATGAATCAGCTTAGCCTAATTCGACCAGAAATCGATTAGAAATATTTTATTTGTGTCAGGACTGTATGTTTTGGACTTGCTCAAGGGAGTTTTATTTGTACAATAGTTGTATACTATACAAATGAAGTTTCATTCTAGTCACTGATTTATTCATTAGTTTCATCATGCAATTGATTAATGAAATGACATATTTTCATTTAAATTCAAGCTTGAACACTTAATAAATCAAGAGTTTTAAACTCTCAATATATCACAATACATATTGCAATACAGTGTTGCGAATCGCAATATGTCGCAATACAAAAATTCCTGCAATACCCACCTCTATATTTTTTGCAAACGAAGTCTCCAGTCCTGACTTGCATAAAGCTTTTTTTTATGCCAGTTTACTAGTCAAATCCTGTAACAGACACATGCTTAAGACTGTTACACTAATGTAGATTTGGGTCTTTTTCTTAATAGTTTACTTTTTATATTTCAGAGAGGAGCTAGGGGATCGTGGGGTGAGAAAGCAAGCAAAGACTTGATAGTAACAAGGGGTAAATCTTTCAGGCACGAAAAGACGAAGAAAAAGCGCGGAAGTTATCGTGGTGGTCCGATTGACACGTCAAATGTTCATTCTATCAAATTTGATGATTGATTTTACTAATTACTTAAAATTTTCATGATGTAGTTTTCATGAAAATGTCAAGAATGTATTTCTACTGTGAAGAAAGTCTGTACTGTTCGTCGCTTCAAGAAATATTGAAGACCAACTTGTGTTTTTGGCAGCCGACAGTGTTGAGCTCCATGTTTGGGACTCCATCACTTATATATCATAAGCCTTAGTACCTGTTCTGGAGTCGTTTCATGAACAAGTCTTTGTTAAGATGGTACTTATAAGCTTAAAAGTAATACCAATCCTTGTTTTCAAAGGTGAAATGTTATGTTTATAAGCTCTCGATGGAAATGTCAGGAATGCTTCTTATAAGCCATTGATATGACATTGTTGTTTACATAGTGTTACCTATGAAATATCCAATTTATTATTCTCAGTTCTACTTGTCAGTTTAGTTTTGGGGTCATTATGAGACAATTTTATGACAAGTTCTAAGATTTATCAGCATTGTTCATCTAAATTAGTGTCACCATTCCATAGATTTTATGTTGACATAAGTAGTTGTCATTAATTTTCATTTAATTTTGTTCTCATTCCTGAATGGCAACAAGGATGTTAGTCAATATGTACATATTAAAAATAAAGAAGTTCTTGTGGTCAAGTGGTGATACTCTAGGACATGTAATCAAACACCAATTGCTGCTGTTAGTTCGAACCCTACTTGTGACGAGAAAAATTCACCTGTAAAGAAACTGTTCAGATAGATAGAGGAAGGTCGATGGTTCATCCAAGTCTACACTTAGGATGATCATCCACAGATATAACTGATGATCATCCACAGATATAACTGGAAGTCACCAATTGACCCTGGCTGTTGTTGCAACATGTAACACCAGTGAAAAAAATAAGTCACTATATTGCTCTCAAGGGTCAAACTACTATACTGTTTTTTTTTTCAAGAATGATGGTTTATTTTATTTTTACTTATTACCTCCCTTTGTTAGAATTGTATGTAATTTTCCATCCTGTATTTTCTGCCAGATATTCTCATGTGTGATTCCCTGATTGAATGACTTCATGAATGCAACATTCATCTTAAATTGTCCAATTGACAATGATTTTTGCTATTACTGAGAACAGTATGAACAACTTTTCTCTGATACATGCACTAACTGGCTAATTTGCCTGCAGTAAGTTTAGCTTATAAATAATAAGCCTGCGTTATTTAAGTGACTTGTTCTCTTTTATAGCATACATTTAGACCATGTTTTCATGTGCTTCCATTGTATCTTTTGGATTTGTTTTTGGTTTTATTATGTTTTTAAGTTAATTTGAAAAGAATTGGTTAGTCTTGTATAAAACGTAGTTGGTGAAATGTTTATTTTTAACCTAGCCTTTGTTAATCTGTTGTGTTAGGATTTTTCTATGAAGAAGATAAATAGATGATAAATATAGTTAATGTATTATGCTGAGACATTTGTACATGTACATAAAAATTGTCAGGACTTCAAGGCTTGTATGATAAATTAGACAATTAGCCTCAATACATAACTGTTTTTAATAAAGCTTCTGTCATTATTTCTGTATATTTTAATGAGTCATTGTTACACATAAAATGTGTACTGGTTGAAGACAAAAGGGCTTGCAATAAGTCTGTAAGCAATTTTAGTATCTTGTAAGGAAAAGTCTGTTCTGGTAATGGGCCATACAACTTGTATGTATCATTTTTATATGCTCTGTTTTGCCATACTTATAATGGTTTAAAATTTTCATCTTGGGTCGTTGATATGTTATCCTAACATTAAACAGTGTGTAGGTGGTCATTATACATTTTTTGGTAACTTTTATATGCTAATACCTTAAATGGAAATCTATGTATAGGTGAAACGGTTGTATTTCAATGAATTGGATGACTAGCTGCAGACCAGTATTTTTTTAAGGACAAATTTGTATTATTGAATATTTAAGGCTAAAGAGTATTGTAAAAGTATTGAAAATGGTCCAGAATTGTAAAATGTTTGTGTATTTATATTTTGCTATGTTCTTAAAATAAAGATAATAATTTTGCGCTTGTTCAATATACAACATTTTTAATTAGCCTAGATGTCAGCTTTTGTCACAATCTGATGCTGGGTGCAATACTATGGTAAAAGGTGTTCTATTATGAAATCAGTGGTGTTGCAGGTTTCTCATCTTTGGTGCTTTGATATACTTGTCAGTTTTACTGTTTACAGAGTATTGAGGTGTATTGGATTCAGTCTCCTCTTTTAAATTGTTACATGTTATTTTTGAGAAAACATACACTTTGTAAATTGTCTTCACAAAGCCATCTAACTGGAAATTATTGTAAATTTATTCGTTGTTTAATTCTTGTATCATGTGTAGAGATAATCAAGGATCATAACATGCACAAAACCTACATGGAACTATAATTTATCATTTTTCATCAATTACCATTGTCTCAAAATTGTCACCAAAACGTACATTAAATCTCCAGTCATTCAGTATTGTTCATATCATAGACATTTTTATTACTTGTATGTGTGCACATGTTGATACAACCAACCACTGGTAATCATGTTTAAAGTTGCCTGGAGTTAACTTGTTTTCATGTATTTGTTGATGCCAGATAAATGAATAAAAGTATGATTATATCATAACATTCTGTTTATTGTTACCTTTGTTATACCATGAGATCACTATAATTATGTTAGATCAGTTCAATAATCGTTATTCACCTGTTTTGTCAAGACATATCTGTAGGTGTTTTCATCCTGAGAAATTGTTAGCTTGCATTTATGTGACCCAATCAAAAATCAAAACCAAAATATATTTTATCAGTTGTGACCAAAACAAGTTTTAATGGTAAAATGACAAAAAAGTTCAATATAACAAAAATAATGGTAGAACAACCCCTTTATGCTGAGGTACAGGTCTCTTACTGCAAACCATATGCACTTTGATTTCGAGATTTTTATACGTTTACAGACGTTATTTTTCAATTTCACTCAGCAAACAACGCAAATCTGTCGAAAGAAAAATCTTCAATTTTTTCCCTTACTGAGTGTATAAAAACACCCAAGGTAGTGCAGTCGCAATTTTTTCGATTGGCAGAAGTGACGAAAATAAGCATGGGTACCGGCTTTCCTTCTAATCTGCACGTGCTTTCCGGGAACCTTGCTTTTGTTGTAGTGTGCACCAACTTTAAACGTTTTGACAGCTTTTAGAAGGAAAGCCAGGACCCACACCTATTTTGTCACTTCCATGGCGACTGCACTACCTTGGTGTTTTTTATACACTCAATAAGGGAAAAAATTGAAGATTTTCCTTTCGACAGATTTGCGTTGTTTGATGAGTGAAATAGAAAAATAATATCTGTAAACGTATCAAAATTGCGGAATCGAGTGCCTATGCTGCAAACCAACAATATCTTGAGGATGACCTTGTGCATACAAATTGATTCTTGTTGAAATGGCAAGTAAGTATTAGTTAAAAACTGATTAGCATTTAACCAACAAAATTTACATTCTATAAAAACAAACAACTTGATGCTACATGTATCAGTAAAATATAATTCCAAGAAACATTAAATTTTAATTCGGTACATGGTCCGAACTTTATTCAACAATACAGGTGAACTTAGAACTTAACTATTCAGCCATTTTAACTGATGCCTGTAATTGTATGATCAAAGTACTCATTGAAGCTGAACTTAGCAAGGAATAGGAACATGAATATTTGCGTGGTGGATGTAGAAAACGTATGTTTTGGGTGTGCATCTAAAATCCATGTTCCGAGCGAGTGGCGGTATGACTGATGTCGTGGACTTCATAGAACTACGCCGTGCATTCTATTAATTAGGACTATCATTGCACTAATCTGGATATATATAATACACACCAAAGACGGTAAAAAACAGTAAACCATGTTTATGCAACAAGTAATGGTGTGAAATAATAAGATCTGTGTACATGTACTTCTGAATTGGTACAGACATTTATTGGCACATTGATAAGTACATTTTCTATGATTTTGTTATGACATGTACATGTATTTTCTCAAAATATTGTAAATGTTGATTCTGAAGTGCTACCTAAGTTGTCAGGCTTTTTTTTATGGTTTCGTTCACCAAAACATTGCCTACAACAATTGAACTGTACTGGGACGAAGAAAAGAACGCAGGGTACCTAAAATATGCAACACAAATTTATTTCATGGCCTAAATTGATGAAATTTGGTCAGGTCAAAATCTCGGTCAATGTTCACAATATCCGGAAGATAAAATCACGCAAGCTCGTAAAAGTTCGCCGTAAGTGTGAATATGCAAAATACCCGTGCAAAATTGTGATGACGAGATATGCAATTGTCAAATTCAGTCCTTTCAAGTACTGTTTTTAAAATGATTTTCGGAGTTTGGAACTGCTTTCAACATCTTCGAAGTATGGTACGCTTAACCGAAGTTCTGAGGGGGCAAGCTATTGCACAAAGTACTGTTTGAGGGTCGAGACCAACAGCAGGTTGCTGCACAGAGAATCAGTATCTAATAAACATTGAATTGAATCATTGATCAATGGTCTTTTGGGCAAGTGCCGATATTAAAAATATATTCTAGAAGTGGAGGTTTTATTTTTTTCTATGTATGATCAGCTCTGCTGATTTCAGAGTTCAGCAGACTCTTGGTTTTGTCTTTTGAGAAGCTTTAGAAGCGACTCAACAAAACTCTTCCTTATTTCTGGCACGAGGATATAATAAACTATAGCTTTATACATAAAATTCAGTGCGTAGATTTTCTCCAAAATTTGTAGATATAACGAATCGTGAAGTGTGGTCTCATTAATCGTGTTCTCAAAGGTTATCTTTGTCTTCAAGATATTATGTGGAGCTGTCAACACAATGTACATTATTGCAACGATCAGACCGGCGCATGTTAATCGCTCAATCCTGGAGGTATGGTTCAGTACTTTCCTTCTTTCTGTTTGTGATTTTTCTGGTATATTAGAATACTTACAACGACCGTTGTCGTCAAGAATTCTTAATTCTACAACTTCCATGGCCGGCAGTTGTTTTTGAAACCTATTACTAGTATCCGAATTATTGACCTCTCCGAAATACGTGATTACAACAATTGCTGTTGACATGACAGCGCACATTGTTACCGGAAGTATAAACGAAAAAAATATGTCGATCTTTCTCATTATCTGTATGTCATGCCAGTGTTCTAGAATTACCATGCAGTGGGAAGTTTTGCTAAAAGTATAAACCCCACTAGTCCACGTAAGGTATAAATGGGCGACGACTGAGAAAACTGAAAATATGGTGACGTAGCATTTTGTTCTGAAGGCGCTGAAAAGTTTTGATGGGCGATTATGGAAGTATGTAGCTATTAATCTTTCTGTCAAGATGATTACAATGTACCAACTGGATAAAAATGCTGTGAGGATATTCAAGTAATAAGTAAGCTGACAGAAACCTTTCGAATTATAGATATCGACACTCGTTTTAGATATCCATGGTATCCACATGGCGAGGAGATATACCGTGTCTATAATTCCTATCGACATGAAACAGAAGCACACTGGGACATTTTTCAAATCGGACATTCGTACGGTAGCAACGAGTGATATATTTAGAAGCATCCCAATGGACAAAATTACAGGTACACAGTAAATATCCAACGCTACCACTACATCTACCAAGGCATTCATCGTTTCGAGTTGAACATCCAAGTAACTTGAATAGTTCTCCATCAGAAATGTTGTGTTCGAAAGCCAAGATATGTCTGAATAATTATATATATAATCATCATACCCCATCGCTTCTTTTGCCTCAAGAAATGTATTCATATTGTCTACACTTGTTTTCTTTTTTTGTAATGATGTTTTGTCGGAGGTTTGAAAGGACATACAATGGTTGTTGATCAGAACATTAATGGTAGAAGTAAGACACGTTGTTCTTAGGACAGATTAGCGTCGTGCTGATGCCTGTTAAACCTAAAGAGCGGAGGAATCTGAAAGGAAAATACACACAATTATTATTACTGATACAGTAGTAACTATAAATCTGCAGACGAGCATGTATTTGGATGAGGAAGAATGATAGCGAACTAATGCGACTAATTTTGAAATAGATATATTCACCTTGGGAAATAAAAGTCATCAATGACCTTGGAGGCCAGTATATTCAGACATTTGTATCAGCTTTATAACTTCATACATACATTATATGTTTGATCCAACTTTGCATATAGGCCGCTCAATGTGCTCATGGTGAGCTTAAATCATGATTGCCTTGCGTCCGTCTTGCGTCAGTGACTCGTGAAGTGGCGTCCGTTTGTTCAAATTATTCCCCTGGGTCAAAATTGGCTCCGCCTCAGGGATAACTTAATTTTGCATACTAGACTTACGTAGGCAATTTATTTTTAAAAAATCTTCTGGTCGGAAACTACAATTCCTAGAGATTAGGTATGTGGTGTGTAGCATTGTCTACTGGACCTCTACCAAGTTTGTTCAGTTATTGCCCAAGGGTCAAAATTGGCCCCGTCCCGGGGTTTACTTTAGTTTATATAGGAAAATTAAAAAAATCTTCTTGTCCGAAACTACATTGCCAGCACATTATATATTTAGTGTGTAGCATCGTCTAGTGGACCTTTACCAAGTTTGTTCAAGTTGTGACCCCGGGGTCAAAGCTGGCTCCGCCCCGGGATTTACTTGATTTTATTAGTATATAGGCTTATATAGGATTTCTTTTTTAAAATCTTCTTGTCCGAAACCACAAGGCATGGAGTTTGGATATTTAGTGTGTAGCATTATCTAGTGAACCTCTACTAAGATTATTCAGTTGTGGCCCCAGGATTAAAATTGACTACGTCCCGGGGTTTACTTGATTTTACATAGGTTCATATCTATAGAAAAAAGAGAAAGATATTCTTTTCTAACGGTCTTTTTTATGGTGAGCAGTTATAGGGCCATATGGCCCTATTGTTTCGTAGATGAAACTATACTTTTGTTAAGTTGTTGGTATTGATCTATGATTCACAAGCTAAATTGCTTTATTTTTGTATGAGATAATTTAAGTAATTTAAAATGATATAGCGCACCAAGGATTTACAACTGTATACTATGGTGTTGTGGAGAAAGTTAGTTTATTTGATAAAGGCCTGAAAACGGCATGTTTTTTTCCATTTTTGTGGCAAATGTCCGGGTACATGTATTCAGAAAAATACTTTATCACAATAGCCATTCCTTGGTGCGTTGTATTGTTTTCCTTTAGTTTTACATGTTCTTAAAACACATTTTATCTTAGAAGCGGCAGGTGCGCGATAATGTAGTGAACTACTAGCTAGTACTACCATTGAATCTGTAGTTGTGCCACTATGATGCCACAAGGTCTCTTTGTAGGATATGCTAGTGTGGTTTTCATGAAACGTTGAATGATACTATCTTTTGTCGGAAGTAATAGCCTTGTTTAAAATGCTCATCTTTGTTCATTTAATGACAGAACATTATACAATTTTGCTGATTATTACTATGAACACAAGCAAGCAGCAGCGCTAATGAATCTTGACATTATTGGCGAATCGTTTCTAAAAGCTACTAAACTATGCTTTTTTGCAACAGATTAATGTTTATTATCTTCCAAAAACATCCCCAAAATTGATTTCTCAAAACACCATGATGCATGATGCTAAAGAAAAGTTCTCCTACCGGAAGTTATAGTTTAGACATAGAATAAAAAGTTCAGAATATTCAGTCATTTATCGGTATTTCCCTGAAAATGGATCGAATTTGACAAAGTAAAATATAATGGTTTCCCCAAAAAGTGTGTACAAAATTGGGTAAAAATATTGCTAGAAAATGCATTGAACTTATATTGCTTACGCATGCTTTTCTGACGTGAACAGATTTTTAAGTTGTTGTTGTCGTTTAAATTTTTAATCCGTCTGTTAAAATGTAACATAAAATTGATTTAAAAGATTTAAAACTCTTTTAATACATATAATAAGTAATAATTATATCACTGATTTTCTCCTAGCATGATCCAAATAGAGATACATGTACTAATATTCAAATTTCTAAAATACCTTTTAAAAATAAACACACCAGGAATAATCATTATTACAAGTCCGTAAAATGATACGTAACATGATCCAATTGTACCATCTCGCATAAGCACCAAGTTTTAGTCGCTGAGATCAATGGACAAAAATAGCGTGTTATACAAACATCAGAATCGGCTCAAACTGTCTAACAGTGATAAAAAAGTAATGACACCGCGCACCAAGGCCAGCATGCGAACAAATGGGAAGCAATAAATCGAAAAGACCAAAGAGATTTTATGCAGCATTACGTTTTATCACAGAAGTACAGTCATGTATTTTATCTATTTTATCAAGTATTAACCAAAGATTGACCCTTGTCCAAATGGTGACCGTTTTCCACTGGTGTCCAATAACATATATAGGATTGAAAACATATTAAAGCCGGGATGAAATTTTGAAATTAAAAACAAAGACTACATTGTAGTTAGAAAATCGATTGATTAAATTTAAGGCATGGCATGGTTAGCGTTCAGCGTTCAGTTGTCGGTCAAAGAACTATATAATTAATGATTTAATGAAACTCAGTCAATGGCTTATAATTCAACATATTACATTTGGAAAGTGTTCCACGAGTCAAACAGGACTTGGTTATTTCATAAGAAGATGAGACAATAATCGAAATAAAACGAATACTATCGTAATACTACCCAGTATAACTGTACCTCACAAATGGGCACAATGTTGCCAAAGTTCCATTGGCTGAGCTGTATTGGGCATCTCCACGTCCCTAGCTCTTACCTCCTTTCATTGGCAATGAGCATACCTCTCACCAAAACAACATTACACTTATTCGATGCATTTATGTAACATTACAATGGCTTTCATCTTATTTTATTTTGAGCGATGCATTGGATAAGAGTATATTTTGTACAAGTGAAGTTAATAAGCGAAGAATTTCTAATACAAATGTATCTGCAAAAAATAATTTTTAATATAATTTATTATTTTATGAGAGAACATTCTAAATGAGTGAAAACTATTAATTTAAAGTCCAGATCCTTCAAGCTTACAAAATCTAAAACCCGTCGTACTTACTGTTTGGTCCGTAAACTTTCACGTAATTTCAAGCACAAGTCATCAGCACTCAGGATAGACCGCGGGAATAATCGCGTGTCAACAGCTTCTTGCACTGTCGATTCTAAAACAATTAATAAATATACACAATGCTGTCATTGGTGAAGGTATGGACGATGCTGCCAACTAAAAACCAATATATATTCTTCAGTTGACAGTTTGTTTACTCCCATCGCTTATACGAGGCGGGGCAACTGCGCCGGGTTTTAAAAACATGGCTCACTCTCTAAGAAATGACTATTATATATGTGAGACCTTAAAGTAATCTCTGTCTTACTGTTCACACCTTTCTAGGCGCAAGAGCCACACAGAAAGTGCATTTGGAAGTACCATTTATGGGTACTGTTTATACAAAGGTATAGGGCGCTTCCATGTAATTGTACCACGCTTTTCAAAGAGGTATCTCCTTAAACATGATTTACGGGTATAATGTGGGTGTGGTGAAACCTCGAAGTAAATTTCCCTGAGATATTCCTGTACAACGACTCAGCGATCGTCCATGGCGTTATCATGGAGCAACTTCATGCCATGTGCCCCTTTCATTGGGTGCTTTGCTGTACATTGGCAGAGAACAACAGAAAGGACATTTTCTGTGTAAAACTGTGTCCAGGAACAGGGACTCGAGTCTGCGTCAAAGAATAGGGCATACATTACCAGTCTGACGTTTCTGCTTTGTCGAGTGATATTGACCCTCACGTTCTTTTTTCTACCCACATTTTATTATTTTCTTTATTGTCGGACTCAAAAAAGTACAACAGCGTCTCATCACCTGTAACAATGCTTTGACTGTTTTGAGTAGAAGCTTTTTCTACCCTATCCCTATGCTCAGTGATTTATTTTGCGGTATCTAATCGGGGCACAAACCTTACGCAGGTTTAGCCTTTGTTTTAAAACCAGAAAAAAACGCTGACGTATTACTAGTAAGGCCTGGTATTTCCTGCTCCAACGTGAAGCGTGCATCTTTCTTTGATTCATTGCTTTCACAGTATGTATGTTTTTGTCAGACACAGCAACCAGGAAGCGCACAGGAAGAGCCTCATCTTTTGTGCTGGTTGTTCATACTTTTTATAGAGAGTCACCCTTCGGGCAATGGTACTATAATATTAGTATTAATACAGCGCTATATCCCCATACACTTTCGTCAGCTTTAATTTCTGATGCGCTGATGCTAATTAAGTAATCCGTGTACGTATCTTACAATACACCATCTGCTCTTCACGAACATTGCAGCTTTTTGACAGCTAGTATGACATACAGTTCACGTTGTTTCGTGCTATTCTCACTTTGTTGGACAGATTAAAATCAATACTTTTCCAGTGATATTCCAAACCTATGTGTGTCCGTGCAAAACATGAACCACTGGACTGTTACAACTTCTTTACAAACGACCCTCGTATTTTGTAAAACGAGGTGCGGAAAACATATTTAATTACGTTAAATTCACCAAGCTGTGTTACTAGTATCAAGCAGTATATGTAATTATCTATCTCACATGACATTTATCAAGATAGAGAAGACATTATAATTTTGTAGTAGATAATTCATTTCACTATCCAATTTGTTTGATTGACATAATCTACATCTCCTATATTTCCAATCGGGGATTTGGCGAGTTTTCAAGCTTTAACAGTGGAGCCGCGAAGATCCTAAGCGTACACATGGGTTAATCACCGATATTCCGTAATTTAGCTGGGCAGTTTCCTCACATACGACTATTTGCTGGCCCTGAGTGGAATTCCAACTTACAGCGATGAGTAATAAGTATAAGTAATGTATTTTGAGTCGTACCGAGCGACTATGACCTTAATTAAAAACGGTTTTATAAAACAGTAAGTAATTTCAAAACGATTGAACAAAGACAATTTCAAATATATATATATACATGTATGTGTAAAAATAAAATTAAGTCGGAATGTCTCTGATTGATGTTTTGATCCTTTAATTATTAATAAGCAAACATGTTTCGCCTTGCGGCTCTTCAGTGCATTTAAAATAACAATAGCCTGTATATATGTATATCAATTTTCTTAGGTCTAGTTTGTCCGCGTGATTATTTTAACTAAATCAACTATGTACTATATAATAAATTTCTCAAAAACAATTAAGAATCAGAATAGAACGTGTGGCACATATTCAATAGATATGAAGACGTTTGTGAAATGTCGTTTGATTTGGTGCATTAAACAGGAGTTACCCACGACATGACACTGTGATTTGGGAATATAAGTCTCAGTAATGGTATATACTAGTATGCCGCAAGCGAGACGCTCTAGTCCATACTTACGCTGACCAAAGCCCAAGAAATGCACTGATTTCATTTCTGAAGGCTGATTTCTTTACACTGATCAGAGACCATAACCACTCGACCTTGGAGAAAGCCCTTCAGAATATTACTTCGACTCGAACAATTGCTTTGGCGAAAGTGAAGTTTAACCAGGTTTGCCGATGGAAAATACTGGTAATGTCGCGGGCGTCCACAATTATGTATGTGCTCCTCCTCTTACATTTCTAAAGGGATTTCGAGCAAATTTTCACAGAATCATTTTATATGCCCGCTTTTGTTATTCTATTATTTTTGGCAGAGTTATGGCCCTTCGGTTATTTTGTGCATATTGTTATATAATATATAGAAATACTCTTCTGTTCATAACTCTTCCTACATGTATCAAGGGATAAGCGTCTGGAGAAAGAAAACCTGGTTTTGTGATAATTCCTGTAACTTGGTCTAGTATGTGTATGCCTTTTAGAGATAGACGTTATGTTGCCATGGTTACTAAATTCTCGTGTTGTTACGCTATAACAATATTTACATAATGCCTTTCTTTAGCCACATCTCGAAACAGTGTTGTAAAATGTTTTTTCTTATTTTTTTGCAACACTGTCCTACCTTTCTATATACGTACATTGTGATTAAAATAGAACATTTCGGAATGTTTTTATTACAAGTAAAAGTCTGTTTCATTGATAAGACATCTTTCTAGTAGGTAAATATGACCTACTTTAATTTTAACATCCAAAAACCTAATGGGGCTTTTATGGATGTGAAATGCACAAACATTTGATACAAAACAGCGTGGAGAGAGGAAATGTGTTAGCAATAATTTCTAGTTCTTGTACGCCGTAATGTCGTCTTATTTATCTATCGATATTCATTTACTTGTCTGAATTCATTTTATAGGTCTTAGATACGGTAACCTCCGAGAGAGAGTTTTGTCCACCATAAGCATAGAGTAACAGATTATGTAAACAGGTGCTAGTCTATCAATGACCCTGTCTGTTTTATTACCCCCTACTGTGGAATTAGGGGATTTTCTGGTCCATAAGTCACATGCCTCGCATTCCTGGTTCAATGTCTTTAAGGGACAGTAGTATATTGAGGAAGGTTTTTTTTTCTGTAAATCATTTTTTATCTATATATTTCCTGATTAATTCCTGAAAAGTTCGGTTTTCAGAGAACTTTTGATAAATCCAAAAAGGGACGTTTCTGTTTGCAGGAAACAGGTTTTCATGGGGTTTACTGTATAATCATATTTGAAATTTTGTAAGATATACAGAAAAACCTGACCTAGAGATATCCTCATTATTACGGCCACTTATTTGGAATTAGTTTTATAACGTTTCTAGATATTTGAAATTCGTAATGAGACAAGTTCAATATTCAGATCGAAATTTCAGAACAAAAAGTTGTCTTAAATCCAAGTTTTACTGTATTTTTGTATTGTAACGCTTACTATTAAATCTCATCTACTTTTTAATGAAATGTATGTATCAATCTCACGATGCAGTTATGAATCGTCATGCATGAAAACTGCTAAATGCTGACCACCTTTTGCAAACTGTTTTTTATTCGAGCATCTGTCTGGCATTCAGAATGAAATAAAAATATTTAATTCAAAATTGAAGTGGACTATATAAGTAGGTAAATTGGTCATAAAGCATACATTGTGACCCAAATTAGATAAGCGTTGTTTTATGGCGCATCCACAGCAAATGGTCATATAGCGCGCAATAAAAATTAAAAAAGGGAAATCAATAGATATACGCCATGTTATGAAATAATGTAATGATGATAATAAAGGATGATAGACATGAGTAGGTTTAAAAGATTACTTCGCAACATCTAAGTTCACTAAAAAGTGTTTTTGTTGTCACTACAATAGTTTACTGACCGTATAGTTCAATTTTCTTATAGTCAAGGTCGAATATTGGACGATACCATGATAAAGGTAATCACTGTAAATTGATTGCCAAAATGATTTTAAATCCGTAGTAAAGTGTCATTCACGTGAACCACGTGAGTCATGGTGTATTGGATAAGGTGGCATGTACACACATAATATTTTTACAAAAAATGAAGCAGATGTGGGTGGTTCGAACTCAGTCAGTGGCACTTTCTTTTTAAATTGTTATATACCTTTACTTTTTTTATATTTTATTCATTGAAATAGGTTTGTTCTTGTTACATGTATGTATACACACTGAATAGTACCTTTTTGTATGATAATTTCAAAAGAGAAAAAGGCAAGAAGAAATGCATTTTTTTGTTCATTGACGTATTTCTCAAATATTGTTTCTTTTATACATTTTATTGCACGAAATCTACTAATATAATTATATTTACTCCACAATTAAAATGATATATAAATGCTAATTACTCATGTGAGGTTATTATATTTTTATTTATTTCACGGAACAATTTAGATAAAAAATCTTTTAAACATTATTTTCTTATCGATATATATAATGCTAACTTTTAATAAAAATGAAAAAAAATGTTAGAGATGATAAGTGATATCCAACATCAGACGCAGTCCTCAAGCCATGAATCACTTAACCTTATGCTTTACCAACTACTGCGCCACAGAGGACAGTAATAATAATGTTTCATAGCTTGCTCTATAACATATGACAATAGTAGTCGTGTTACCTAAACATTTACAAGTGGGATCTTCCATGTATACAATAACATTGCTGACCTAAAAAATGAACTATACTGACTAATGTTTATTTATCAAAATAAAGAAAAATCAGACAATGCCATTCACCAAGAATTAAGTCGGGCTAATACATTGGAAAATAATTAATTAAATTTTCCTGTTATTTAATGTATATAAATTATAAATTCTCATAAAGTCTTATTAACGTACATATCCGGTTCAATGATAATCGGTAATACGATTGCAATTTTGTTAGCTTTCTTTGCGATGAGTTCAACGAACTTTCAACCGCACATAATGACAAGATAATCATCGAGAAAAAGCAAAAATACTACCCTGTGTACTACATCTTGGTATCTCTTACATATCTATGGTGAGTACCCTTTGGGCACATATTTGTCAGCAACATAATGAAATATATTGAATCCGATGAAATATTGTTCGGGTTTCAACATGAATTTAGAAATAATAACTTCTGTGATACATAGTGAATTTTGTCCATGACCTTCTAAGCAACATAGACAAAGAATTTAATACAAAAAAAAATGATGACAAAGCGATGCAATTATAATTGACTTTGCCAAACCCTTTGGAATAATTCCCCATAAGGGACTCGAGTAAAAATTTGAATTTTATTGCATTAAGATGCTTAAATGGACTCGTCCCTTTCTAATACAACCAAGAGGGTTGTTCTTGATAATGATTTTTAGACACCAGTCACCTCTGCTGTCTCGATTCCCCAGGGATTTGTTCCGGGTCTTGTTAATGTGGATAACACACGTGACTTTTGACGTCACGAATGGGTAGTGCGGGAAGCACTTTTTTACACGAAGTCAGGAGAAAAGAAGCCGTAAGTATTTTATTCCGATTTCAATTTTCACGACACATCGCGCATGATAGCGGGAAAATGTATACGTATGTTCCACGTATAGTTTCATTTCTTTGTATTCTGTTCAGTTTTCTGTAACTTTCGCGCCAAATGTAATTACAGTATGTATAATGCGATCAAAATGTACTGTCTTCCCGTGGACCCAAAGCATTTGGCGCGAATGTTACTGAAAATAATTACTTTTCTGCTGACTTCGTGTAAATAAAAACGTGCTAAAATATAAATAAACTCTTATAATCAAAATCCCAAATCTGTTTACGGAGAAGCTTGTGTGTCATTCCTTTAATTGCAATGCGAGTATGTCAGACGGAATCGAAAAACGAAATTGAAAATATATATATATAAAAAATAATATCGCCTAGTTAAAGTACAATAAAGCCTCAGTGATAATACCACCTTCGGGACTAAATTAATTGGTCTCAATACAAAAGTAGGCTTTTTTAGGCTGAAACAAAGACGAAAACATTGAAACCATGTCGGATTCCAAGGAGGTGAATGTATTGTGAAGAGATGGTCTCAAATTAAGGGTTTATTGTAGTTTCGGAAACCAGTTATTCACAAGTCAGCGGGCAATTAGTATGGAGATATTACTCATTACAAGAATACAAATGTATAATTACAAATAATTGACAAATAAGCAACTGTTTAAATTAATAAAGTAGATACTATGACATTCAATGTAATCCCTGGAGAGGTTTAGCTTCAATCTAAACATAAGTAAACACTAATTAGTTTTATTAATCAATTAATGTCATGTATTATTCTATTCCTTTCGTACCGGATAGAATATAAATGATTTCGTTCTTCTTCACGTTGAAAGGGGTTATCCAGAAGTCACTTCTCATAAAAAAAACTATTTTGTACGAGGTTGTACATTCACACAACATTAACCATCAAACAGTTCAATCATGTGTTCTATTTTCTAATGTTTAGCAGCGTCAATGAACGGATGTCTTTTTGAGCGCCAAACTCTATAACCAAAGAGCTAATCAACAAGTCGTCTCTAATTTCATGTAATTCGTCTTTTATTTTCCTTCATGTTAAAAGTACTAGATTCCTTATAATATAGATAATTGATAAAGAATTTCCTTTTATCTGATAGCGCTTAATGGTAATGTAAAATAGTACTCGTAAGTACATTGTAATTTAAGCATTATGTAGCAAGGATTCAATGTTTATTTAGATCAAGACTTGTTCCGTGTTTTCAGATAAATAGAAAAAACCTGAACTCATAAGACATCCTATCAAAAACATGTTAAACTCAAGGACACGAGTAAAAGGCAGCAATGTCATCAATATCACCTCTGTAAAATGATGCTTAGATATTGAGAAACACTTTAAGTTTTAATTATAAGTGTTTTCTAATGTAAATCCGTAGTCGATATCCTTCAAAATATTATCTCTTTTGTTGATTTTTTTTGAAGTCGTCTTGTTAACAATGACCCTTTCCCTCTGTATTGTCCGTTTGAAGATGGAAACACGCCTGCTTGGATAGACCCATGGGTACTATGCGTTAACGTATGGTTACTTCTAGAAGTCAGCGTATTCAAAGGTTCTGAAATTAAAACAAACATCAGCCAACTCGAGTCTAGTTCTTCCTTTACATTTCATTGACGTCATTTTATCTTGATTACGCATACAAAGCAAGTTACGACTTATTTTTGGGGACAAAATATAAATGCATTATTTAGGCATTTTGGCTGTCCATGGCATTTGCGTCACAATAAATAAGCTCAACTGTTATTTCTAATCAGGAAGACTAAAAGTTACATAACTAGCTGGAACATCGTTGATTGATTTCAGGAAGTGTGTAACGGATATTCGCACAAGTCACATACCAGTCTAATGTGAGTCCGTATGAGTTTCCAATCAAGATTATATTACAAACACTATTCTTAATTGAAATCACTTGTGAGGATGGCGAATAAATGTTTCCGAGCTCAAATCTATTTTTCATTCTCTGTAAGTTTTCATTAACCTCATATGTTTTGTCCGTTTTAAGATTCACTGAATCTGTATAATCTCGCTCAGTGACTAGATGACATCTTAGCATAACATAGCTAGTTTTCGAGGGAGTAAAGCAATTTGAAATAGGAATAATTGTTGATGTTAGGACAACATTTGAGCAAAGATAAGGATTCAAATATTAAGGTGTTCTCATCAGGTGGAAATAATAATAATTAAAAAGAAAACGAGTCCAAATGTAAATTGTATTTAAATTTTTTAAATGAGGTGTTCTTATTATTGAGAGATACAGTACAATTCCTCCAGAGTGGTCCTCTATTGAGTAACAGCATGATATTATCTCACTGCACGACTTAACCATTAATTTAACCTCTCTAAAGCAACAACTTCTCAACAACAACATAATTTGCTTCTCCCAAAGGGTGTTTCTTGAGAGAGGTTGTACTGTATATATATTACCAGAAAAAATATTGCTTGACGTAGAATTGATGAGGTCATCAACAGTTCCTCTCTTCAGAATGCTATTCTGGTAGTTCTTCATCTGTCTCCATTCTTCTCTCTCCTTCATCTTCCGTCTTCTCTCCGCCTCCACCACATCACGAACAGCCATCGACAATTTTCTAAATTTTGAAAAATAGAATCTCTCAATACAGACGATCCTCTCAAAGAAAGTCGGAACACAAAGTGCTTTCGGATTAGAAATGCATTTATTTTAGAAAAAAAGTCTTTTACATTTTCTTTCACAAGACATCAGTAGCGACATCATTGCCTGGACTTCGGTGAATTCCGATCTAGTAACGCTATTTAAGGAGATGCAACTGTGTTATAGATTTATCCCATTTGACCTTCAAATTATGATGACATTCGGAAAGAATGTAAAGTAAAGAAATTTCTGAGAGATCCTTCTCTTTCATGCGACGTTTTATGCTTCATAGATCCAACCCACTTATGAAAGCACCTTTTGGAAAAGCGCAAGCCAAAATACTGAGGTATCGAAACCAGAAGACACAAATGTCTCTCCGTGACAATTTGACTCATTGATGCTGCAACTGAAATCATTTGTGTCTACACGACAATTGTTATGCGGAAACACGATACATTATGTATCGTGTTGATGACCCTGTGATGTCTTTTATCGTCCTTTCCAAACATTGTCGTGGAAAAAAAAGAAAATAAGACATGGCATAAATCTGCTACCTGACAAAAATACGAGACAATATTGAACGTGTCGAAGTGTCAACTGGACGTGAAACATATATCACTGACGAAAGAAATAAACATAAAGCTAAATTATAACCTGTAGTTTATTACGTTCCTGTTGTAACCTTTCCCAGACACAGAATTCGCCAACGCTTCTATTTCGTACGGATGAAGCTTTACCCCAACTTTCTGTAAAAGTTTAACAAGTTTTTTTATGTCCTCAAAAGTTAAATTGTTTTAAAAGTACACAAGACTTAAGTGGATTGCTTGGAGTTTTAGATTCGACATTTTAAGGCTTCGTTGATGAACATACTTAAGGCTTTAATAGCTTCTGGAGTACAAAAAGGTTTCTTAAGAGTGTCATAGAAATCATTGTTATTGATAATATTTAGGGGCGAAAATATTAAGTAAAGTTTATCTCTTAAGATCGCGATTTTTTTACAGATAAAGATAAAATGAATCTCAGTTTCAACTAATCCAGTATTACATTGCTTGCATATATCCTAAATTTTCTTGGAATATTTAGAAAACGTCCTGTTTGAATATTTAAAGGAAATGTACCAGATCGGAGTTGAGTGAGGATATATCTCAAATGTTTTGCATATTCATTTTTATTCAAAAGTACTCTTTACTTGTTTATATACACCAAGTCTTGATTGAGAAGAAATTTCGTCTAACCATTCGGGTTTAATTTTTTCTAAAAGTATATTTTCAGCTATTTTTATAAATGAACTTCTGCTATGAACTATGGATTTGTTAACAAAATTTTCTCTCTTGTCCATTTCGTCAAATATTTGTTTAATTTCTTTATACCAATTATGTCTACATTTTTTAAAATCAAAATTAAAAATTTGTTTAGTAATTCTATTTTCATCCATGTTGAGTAATCTATTCCATAATCGTAACATTGATATTTTTCGTCTAATATGAGGTGGTATTAAACCAGTATCACCAATTTCAACGAACCACACAATGCTTCGAGTGACGTCATTACACAAGTTAAACCATGCTTTTAAATGGCTTTATATAAACCCATACTCAAGCTGTAACTAGATGCATAGATACATTCAAACTTGAGTCAACGGTCACCTGGGATTAAATGTCACCACATAAATAACGGTCATCCTTAAAGGCCCATTAGCTTTTGAATTTAGTAATACAAAACAATAGATAAAATGATAGTGAAATTTAAGAAATACATTTCATTTGCTCTAAAACAATATTAACAATTTTATGCTCTTTCTTATTTTTTTGCAACATCATTGAAAAAAATATCGTGCTACATTTCTATATGTACTTCGTGACTAAAAAATAAAATCTCGGAATGATTTTAGTTTCACTGATAAGACATCTGTCTAAGTAAAATAGGACCTATACTATTAATAGAGTACTACTAAGTATCTTAACATAAAAAAAATGGAACTTTAAGTATCGTAGACAAAAACATCAACGATATACTAGCACAAAATAAAATGACAAATGCGCGGTCATTATGGCGGTAAGCAACTGGCCTTCGGTGAATTGGTTTCACTGTAGATACGTGTAATCAGGAAATAAAATTCTGCAAGTCCGCTTGTACCCACATCAAGACAAATATGTATTACACATGTATACGTGTGTTGTTCTACATGTACCAGAATGAAATTATCTCTCTAATTATCTAGTTACCAAACAAACCTTTATTTGATCAATGAATTCTTCCCTTGGTAATTCAAAAGACAAACTTCTGTCAAAGGATTTCATTAACTCTAAAGGTCTAAGACCCAATAACCGCAGATACTCTATGATTCTCAACATTGGATTCAGTTCACGACCTGAAACGAATATATTGTGATCAGTGGTGAATCGTCTGATGTACGAGTTATTCGACAAACTGCAGTGGCAATATTGATTATATACGGAATTATCCTGTATACTATTCTTCAACCTATGTGCTTCTTCTTCAGTTAAATGGTGGGTTGGAAAATTTCAGGAGAATTTGTTTGGCTACAGTTAAATTAGTGTAATCGACAACAATCGTCGCTTCCTGCGTTTTTAAATGTGTTGTGTTAAAAAAAGTTCTGTTAAGGTTGGAATGGCCGCTTTGGTATAAGTTTTAATGTAATCATAGTCTTTCAAGATGCCGATAAGATTTTCGCAGATAATAGTTTCTGTTAATGACTGTTTTTGTTATAACTTTCCTCCGGTATCATTACTGCCTGTCTTCGGTCTCTAGTGCAGTATTAATGGACATTGGGTCTATGTACGTCAGATAGCTTCATCCGATTGAAATGTCATTGTCGTTTGGCGCGTTTCCGTGAAATGTCACTGCTACTTGTATCAACCTTTGGTATTTGGTGCGTCCAAGCGTGACAAGAGGTAGGAAAGTTCAGAGAATGATAATGTCACTAAAACTATTTTTGTTTATCAGCCTCATCTGCTTTCACAGCACTTGACGTCACTAATTGACTTGAGCATTAGTAGTTTGCTACGATTGAACTTCAAACCAGTAATAGCTTTTGCATAAAACATGAATATACAGTCTAATCTGTATTAACAGCACCCAAGAAAACAACGGGCACCTGTCTGCAACGAACACTGTAACCCCCACCCCGACGAAAATGTACTTCAAATGACAAATACTTTGCACAAGTCATGTATATTGTTGACACCAAAGATGACCGCAAACCTCGGACACTAAAAACGTTTCCCTTTACGATGTCACTACGAGCGAGCGGCCCTCTCTTGAGCAACAATCTCCCTTCGACAACGGCATGATTTCCCCTCTGCATGATTTAAGTATTAATGTAACCTCTTTTGATCGACAATCTCCCTTCAACTACAGCATGATTTCCTCATCTGCATGTTTTAACTGTTAGTGTAACCTCTGGGGCAACAACCTCTCAAGAACATAATGTTTCCACTCCTAAGGGAGTTGCTTTGTATTCTTAACCTTTGGACATATTTCAAATCTAATGTTTTAGAGCCAAGCAGTCAGCTATATTCAATTATTGGACACTGTAAAGGTTGATTTCCTATTTGTTATATTGCAAATGTTGCTGATCGTGTGAAATGTATATTACATACCTACGCGCTCTCCGAGTTTATCATGCGTTGATACAATACCTCCATGCAGGAATGTAAATGACCTCAGACGACTGACTGTTGCAGCGAGGAGATCAGCCGAACATAATACCGGTATTTCCTGCCAAGTACAAACATGGTTTCCATTAGTGAAGAGTGAGAATGTCATGGTACGGAACTATAAAACACAAAACAATGTTTACTGACAATGTCAGGATAATGCTGATTCATTTTTTCTGTGTGTCAAATAAACTTTTAAAGCACGAACATGGGTATTATATAATATGTTCGTTAATGGGATTATTTTGTGAACAATGTCTGTTTTGGAATCCCAGTTGTTTTAAGTGAAAATGTTTATTGCGTTCATTTAGTATTTTGAAAAGGTTTGCTCTGATTAGATGTACCATAAAACTTTAATCTGATCGTTTTAATGATAAGTTTAAATTCTCGAGCAACCAAAATGACAGCAACATTAATAGTAACAACAACACAGCTGCTTTATTGTGTACATGTTCTATGATCAGTAATTATACTACATTTATATCAATATCAACATCATTGTCAGTTACTAAGTTATTATCATCGTCAAATACATATACAATGTCAACAAGTACACACGGAGCAATCCAAATAAGTGACACCACTTTCACCAGTAGCGACAGCTTCTAGTATATCCATCACACCAGTTGTGGTCAGAGGATTAAATCCGATCTGAAAAAAAAACGGAAAAAATGTGATAATGCCTATATCTGTACCATTTGATTTTGGTTCTATACTAGCCACATCTTAAGAAGTCAATTCGCAAATAGTGTTTGTCTTACATTTTTAGCCAATCAGAGATGGCTCCAGTTTTCTTCTGCTCTGCTAGAAGGTTATCTAACTCAAAGAATATTCTGAATATAATACACTATAAACTATGCAAAGTTTCATAATCTGAAAAAATGACATAAATTCATTTTGTATGTACGAGTAATATCAGAATTGATATTGTATAGTATGAATCTATCAAACATATCTGATTATATATAGTCTACCCTGAATTAATATAAACCGTATTTATCGTTAAACTGGTTGACTGGTCAAACTCAGGTAATCCTAAATAATGCGGGTATGCGACCCCAGACTTTAATAATGGATAATCTCTGAAAGTTATTTTGGGCGGGAATTTTTAAGTCGATCGAGTTACTTAAAAAAACAATTATTAAGGATGGCCTCTTTAGTATTCGGTGGAATTGTATTCCCGAGGCACGAGATGTTCTGTTCTGTTCTAAACTTTACATTGATGAAGAATCTACCTTCATAATAGAATATATTGTGTAATATACATAATTCAAATTGTTCTTTATGGGTCGCGCGTAAAATAGTGTGAATGTACTTGACAGTAATGGTCACAGAGTAAAAAAGGTTTTTAGTAATTTTGGTAATAATTTGAAACAACGTGATGTTATTTCTTTGAATATATGGATGTATACCTATAAGACAATGACTCATTTTCGATCAAAACTTCTATTGCTTCTAGGAAATTAAATCAGGCCAATCGTGTTGACTGATGAAAGAGTGTAATCAAACATTTTCCCTATTTGTGTATGAATAAGATGACTCACCTTCAATTTCGACAGTAAATTATTCGATCGAAGTCCTTCCGCTAAGAGAAAGGCACATCGCCAATCTATGCGATTGTTGGCTACATTGAGGGAACGCAGCCCTATATTGACCTTAAGACATTTGGATAGGGCAACGGATCCCTCATATCCCAAGCCATTCCATGATATATCTAGGTTTTTAATCGTGGTGTTTATCTGTTAATATTTAAAGGAGTAAAATTGTACATCAACATTAAAATATCTATGATATTCACGATTATCGGCAAAGATGTAATAGCGATTATTGTATGATATATACAGGTAAGTTAAATTAATCTTAAAAAGGCTGTAGTCGCTAAAATCACTGATCAAAACACAAACTACCATTCATACGAAAGCTTTCTTTAAAAAATGGTCGACATTTATAATGTTGAAATAAGATGCAATGAAAACCGTTCAGTAAATAATTGGTGTTAATATTGTACAGGTTAGTATTATGGTAGTCTGTTTCAACACAATACATTTTTAAGACGGCGAAGTGTGTTTTTTTTGTTTTACCTCTTTGCCTTACCTTTAGCGAAAAGCAATGACTCACCATAAGACCTCTGAATATTGCCACAGCGCCACGACCGTATATTTTGTTCCAACACATATTAAGCCACGTCAATGTTTTATTTCTTGCTGAAATATTTAATTGATGAAGATGTAAGTAAATGAATTTAATTGAAAGTAACACATATCCGCTAGAAAATCTTATCAGAACAATCGGATCGAAGCAACAGACCGTCGTATTCAATCATCTTACTGTAACAGAACATAAACTGTTACGTACTTATTCGTTATCTGAGCAACATAGTGTTCCAATACATTTACTTATGTTTAACAGACGGCCTGGTGTCTTAAAATTAAAATACGAATTAAGACCATCATTTTGTAAAGAGTATCTTACCCAAAGCTGCTCCGATCAATACGCCTGATTGGACTCCAAAATCATTGTAGCTTATATCAAGATGCGTTAAACTGGTGTTGCTCTATGATAGAAACAAATAATACAATACGTTTATAATCACGACCACAACGAAATCAGCATTCGTCGTAAAAATTGTACAGCAAGTAAAGGGACACTGGATAGTACTAGTTAAAATATATAAGAAATGATTCATAGGAAACCAAACACAGACTAAACATTCTACCTCTCCAAAATACTACCGCCCCACAACTAAAACCAACCTATCCAATACATACCAGCATACAAAAATGGAGGACAAAACACAGTCTCCCAAAGAAATCAACCAAGAAAATACTGGTTTAGTTAAGTTAAAATCATTAATAAGCTGAAATTTTGTTATTAAACTGTGTTAAGGGCCATACGAGCAATTAAAACAAGTAATTAACTTATTTAACAGAAATACCCTTACTACCGTAAGTAATTTGTTGTTATTTCAAAGTAAAGTAACAAAGTCAACTTATTCATTTGGGTTTAACGCCGTTTTTTAACAATTTGTCAGTTAAATACGGCGGCCATCATTCACGTAATAAGTTTTCTTAGACGGTATTCTAACCAGTACTAACTTACCCTTCCACCAGCAAGTGTCAACTACTCCACATATTGAGGTAAATAACCTAAACCGAACGCCAAATAAATTAGGATACTATATAAAGCTTTTAATTTGATAAAAAATGCTATGTTGATAGCTTATATACTATGTAATATGTTATATATACCGGTATATCTTTTTACTTACACTTAATCCGGATATAAGAAACCATCCCGATTCGTCGTTCAGTTTGTTTCCTGCGGGTAAATAATCAAATATACATGTTTCCACTAACATTCAAAATGGTCAATATTGTCCCAAAATACATTGTTTTAGATCGAATGAAAAGATCAGCAAGAATAGAAATGACCAACACCGGAACAAATCTAGGGCCAGAAGAAAAATAGGAGACAGTCAGATTAGTAGAAAGCAGGATAAGTTTTATTTCGACTCATTTACAACTATGATAGATAAGTATTATGGCGTGCGATAATGGTCATAAATGCATAAGTATGCGTATAATAGTAATATAAAAAGTTGTAAGTCATGCTATAATTTGACAAGAGATGCAACATTGAATAAGCGAGACATCATTTTACAATACATGTACATTCGTTTGATAAACCAAATACCTGACAGGTTCAGATGAGTTAAGACCTGGGTGACCACAATAACGTGTCCGATGGCTTGAGCGCCCCGTAGCCCCAGATTATTGTTGGACAGATTCTGAAAAAGCATACGGAGCAATACACACCAGCATCAAACTCAATCATTTGAACATGATTGCGCAACATTATTAAGTTTTTTTTAGAATTTGGGTTTCCTATAAAGTAATTTCAAAGTTTTAATACACGTTCCAGTATAATCGTGTTGTTATCGATTGTTTACAACACGTAATAAATTTCAGTTAAAAACAGTTAATCGAAGACATCAAACTCATCTTTGATGTAAACAATAAATGATTTGTAGAAGTTGAGAGGACATATTTTTATATAGATGCATCGATAGTCTAAATATGATGTTGTACTAAGTGTATCTCATTGGCAAGTTTATTATTGCGGTCTAGAAAGGGGAATTGCTCTAAGAAAACTGGAAAATATAATCTAATATAGTTGATACGCAGTTTTCGCCCTTTGAAGATATTTTGCGTGGCTTGAAGAAAACGAGCGTAAGGAAATGATAAACACATTGTTTTAAATTGGTTATACATGTATGCTATTTTAAGAAATTACCAGATGTGTAATAGTGTCATTAGCGATAAGCATTTCCGCAATACGTTGCATTCCATTTTCTGTAATTTGAACACCGCCAAGATTCAATCTCTCTACATGAGGATTATCCTGGAACAATAATTCATCTTAAAAACGGTTCTAAGGCATTCAAAGCTATATAACACAATAACACCAAAACCTCGTGATGTGATATGGTCATTATTCTGAATAATAATAAAGGCTATTTGGTCTAGTATAACAATAAACAACAAGGGCCAACGCTTGGGTGTTAACCGTCACAGTGAGATATATCCACATATGAAGTTTGATATTGCTACCTCTTATAGTTTCTGAGTTAAGAGCTACATTAATGTTTTGCACGACGCAGACGCTCGACCTTTTCTTTGAAAACAGACGAGCTAAAACTGTGCTAAATAGTGGCTCCTGTTCACGTGATGTTCTTGATCAACAGGTGACCCTTTTTAATAGTTTAATATTTGGTACGGCATACTAGTGTATATGAAGAAGAGAGACAAGAAGATTCGGTAGAATAAATGAACAATAAATGATTGGACACATGCAATTTACTGTACTGCTTGATTGAAATGGGATAAACGCAGAACAGAAAGTCAAGGTGATCAGATTAAGTGATGCCCCTCGATAAATAAGTGAGACAAGAGAGCAAGAACATGTGACCCTTAACTTGTGTGTTACCGTAAATATTGCCTGAGTCAAATTACGATCACGAATTTACTGTAATACACTATATCATCATAATAAAATGGATACCATCGGAAAGCAACATTTGCTTAGCAGAAGTCAATAATCTAATCACATCTAGATAATTAACGGGTACATAAAATTGTTTTATGTAGTCAATGTAATAAATCGTGTTGGAATTAAATTTTACTGGGTCTAATCCAAGACTATAATCATTTAACGGTAGGATGAATCGTTGCTGCATGTGAATAATTGATGCAGCGGCCTTTGTTACGCCTATTGAGACATCGGATAAACATTGTAAAACGATAAATAAAATATAACTCTACTTTCTGGATTTGTTTATGGGTATTGAAACGAAAGCTATTGCTGTTTTTACTGATTGAAAACAAGAAGCAAGATGGATAGGTCGTGCGGAACGTTTGATTAGGTTTTTGAATTATCTGAAGGTCAGAGGTTGTCACTGAAGTGTCAATTGTGCCAACAAGACTAATTTACGTACTTATACATGCACTTATAACAGATTATTTTAGTTTTAATCTGAATTCTCGTAACTAATTCTATGACCATAATAGGGTAACATATTTACTTCACTGACAACAATTCGGATGAAGTACCTCTGAATAAAGACTCAGGTGCTTAATCATCAGATCACGATGTCTCTTTATCAATGACATGGCCGTAGAAACCGGGGAAGATGGGTAGGGACTTAACCCGCTCTTATAATTTCGGCTTTAATGGTAATCAAAAGGGGCTACATCCACCTCCCCGTTGTCAGACAAAAAAATCTAACATCTAATCTGCAGTTGCTTCCTATTTGCCTGAGTGAATGAAACAAATTATGAAAAAAAACGTGTCAATACCTACCCTCAAGGCAGTACAAAGAGGATATATGGCCTTAGGTCCAGTAGACTTATTCTTAACTGTGATACATTGTTCCGTTAAGTTGTCAGCAATACAAGACAGAGGTTTAATCTTGAGATGTTGACACGCTTGGATGTATGCGTCAATAAAAGAGTTCGTGCTTTCTGAAACAAAGTATGCATATACCGTCAAACATGTGAACAAAGGCCACCCTTGGGAATGACTTTTATTGACATGTGGTCTTTATTCGGAGGTTATTTTGTTCTAAATGATCGATGACGGTTTTACAAGAATGACCTTTATTAACTGGGTGACCTTTTTCGGATGTGGCCGCTTACACAGGTTTGGCTGTATGAAGCTGATATAATTCTTAAGCACTAGTTCGGTCTGCGGGTGATAAAATGTGGTACACGTCAAACATCTAATCACAAGTCAGATGATAAACTTATTCATATTATATGAGTATAACATCAAAAGTATGTTTTATTGATTTAAAAAATGAAACTTGCGTATAATTCTCTCAAATTCTAAATGATACAGAATTTAATAATGTATTCAAAAAGTTGTCTGAACTCATTGGATGAATTCCAACACATATTTGTAAATTTTATTTATATACATTTTATTACAATGACATTTCCTATTTCCAGACAATCACTTTACACTCTCGCTATTGACCATCAAGTCTTGCATCAATATCACTGTAACACTTGATGGTAACGGAATGTTGATGTCTTGTATAAACAAATACAACACGATATATTAGCTCACCTTTCGGCGTCTCAGTTCCGTCTTCTAAGTCTGTGTCATACTCATCACTGTCAGAGAGCGTCGCTATCTTTCTTCTAAAATGCACCAGTGTATCGCAACATTCTTCATTCAAACCCTTAATTAGTGTATCTTTTTCTTTGTCCTTTTCTTTAGAAGTTTCAGTACCAACTTTTCCATTTGGAGACTCGCATTCAATTGTCGTTCCTCTTCTTACATCACTTAACCACCGACCGTCTTTTGCAGTATCCTCAAACTTGTCATATCGCCCGGATAACTTTATTACAATGTCTTTATTTGTTTTAGAATCTTCAGTATTTTCCATCTTAGCCTCGCGAGCTTCATCATGTGTCCACATTATTGGTGAACCGAAATCTATTTCACGTTTTGTCAGATCCTCACGGCATCTAGAGACTCTTGTAAAAGCCATGTTTGTTTAGAAGTAAGTACATGTATTTCATGCAATGTTATGTTTGCGACAATGTTAAATATAAAAATCTTAAAATAATATGTTCAGCATATTTTCATGAATGATTTTTATATTCCACTATACTAACATTTGACTTATTATACTTTTCTGGTTGGTTATTGGTTAATGTTCAATAACCAATTCATAGATAATTACTAACCTGCAAAATTTATGTCTCTCACATGTTGGTGAAATATGTCCACGTTCAATGTCCGCAAAAATATCGAAACTGATTCGGTTGGGTTAAGCAAATGAACATTTATGTTTACAGTGCTATGGTTTATAATCGCGTTGGTTACACAGACAAAGCGCTTATCAAAAGATACTGAATTATGCAAATGTGTTTAAAGAAGCAATGGGCTAGTTATGAATGAATTCACTAATTTATGCGAAATCGATGGCAAGCTCATCTGTTAGAAAATAATAAATTCGAGACTCTTTTATTAACTTGTCATCGTTATACAGTGGAATCCCGTTATGACGACATCGCTTTTTGATTGATTACCGTAATCAGATACAAACTGAAATCGCTTTATTCCTTGAAATAATTTACAGTAAAACTTGTGCTAGCGACTATCTCCGAATGAAGGCCACGCTGTGAATAAATACCATTCTTTCAAAACCGTTATTGATTAACCAAAATGACCTCCGAACAAAGACCCCCTGTCAATACAAGGCCACATTTTGTCTTTCCCATGGATGGCCTTTGCTCACAGGTTTGACTATATTTAAAGTAAGTATCCATTTTCTCGATACTTTTTATTGCGCGTATCGTCATAACGGAGCTTGAGTGTATTTTATGATCATGAAGCTTTGTGTAGACTCTGTTTAAATAAACCTTTAGTTACATTTCTAGAGACAAATAAAACATATCGTATAATAACTAAATTATTAATTGTTTAAAACTATTACTGTTTTGTAATTATGGAGCAAAAACATTCAATGTTTTCTAAACAATGGTACCAACAAATAATAGACCGTGGTTAATTAAAAACACCAAGATCATATCAAAAGGATTTTCCATTTATTTTACGACAGCCGTAAAGTGACACCAACATTGAATGTTTATTGGATTTGTCAGGATAAGAAATCATCTATTATTAATTAATCAGAAACAAACCGTCTACGTGTCTCAATCTTCCTTAGCTTCATAGAAACACGCCGTATCAGTTTCAAATGTAGATGGAATTGATAAAAATCACTCAAGTTGAACAATATCATATGTTTACAGAGGACGTAAATGTACACCTTTGCGGAATTGTACAAAGATACATAAGAACTTCTGACTTTAGCATCGTTATTTCTAATATCTAAAAAATGTTCGAAATGGCACATGTTAAATGAATTAAAACGTGGGCAAACGTGCGGCATGCTAAACTAGCTCGTTCATATCATTATATTTGCATATACAAATATGATTATGTGTTCCTCCGCAATGATGAAAAAATGAATTAACGAAAGATAGTGAAAATGTCAAAAATGTGGACTATTTACAAGCAATGCATGCCGATAAAATACAAACCGCTGGCACAAATTGTTTGTAAACCATTGTGAACCATTTTTCTCCTAATCCGTACATTTTAAAGTACAGATATATTTTGAATAATTATCACAACGAATGAAATAGACTCAATTAATTTATGATTAATATACATCCAATAGAATAATCTGATATCATACTTGATCTATTTTATATACATACTTTGATAAAGGCTTTAAAACACAAGTTCGATATCATAAGAGAATTCCAGTCGAATTATTTTGATAACGTAAAGGTCACAGATATATTACTATTTTATCATATTCCAATAAATACATTAACAAATCAGTCACAATAAGTTTAACGTCCTCATTTAAACAGGGATGTTTAGATATCAACTGCTTGTTTTCGAGTCAAGCACTAAAACGCATCACTTGCGTCTTAAAATTGCCTGTATCAAGTATGTTATGATTGTAACAATTGTAACTGATTGTCTTATAGTTATACACACAAACGATGTATTAATTACACGTGTATGAATATTTAATAGACAATAAATATTTACACTCGTGTTTTTTTGCTTTTGATCTTGACTGAAGGCGTGGTTATGCAAATTGATTTTATGCAACATGAATAATAAATGAATTCGACGAAACATAGTCAATAAACAATCCATTATCTTCGATACTCTGTGTTCAATGACATCAACTATATTTCCAAGCTACTAAACCAAAGATAAAATAAGTTCTGACCTTGCCTCGTCGTGTGGTGTAAAGAAAAACATTTTACTTGTATATATGCAGAATGTAGCATACATATCAATGTGATGGCTGTGTTTATTCAAATAAACGTAAAGTTATCACATGACACGAAAAAACGCATTGTTGCTTGTAATCACGTGACAAGAGGAACATTAATCACGTGACAGATGGAGATATAACATCGATAACCACGTGATGTGAAAATCAAATCATGTTCATAATAACATTGCGCCATGGCAAGAAACACCCCCTAAAAACACTGATTTGAAATATTCATCAAATATTGCTATGCAAAATGTTTTACTATATGTGTAACAAGTCTATGCCAGTACCTGTTGTGGACTGTAGACTGCTCCTCAACCAACATCCTCAGCATGGGGTCCACCGTCATTGGGCGTTTCGGCCATTAAATCCATAAACACTCTCGTGGCGGGTGGGCCCACAATGGTGATCAGCCACTGTGTGTTGGTTGGTTGCTTTCAGCTCTTCTCTCGTCTCAGCCACAACAAGCTAGATGCACGCTCTGCAGCTTGGTTTAGTCTTTGAATAGCCTTCCTTCTCTCTCTGTCTGTTCTTCCAACTGCTGTCATCAAGGCACACGGACTGTGAGCAGAACCCTCTAGCGCCTACTTCCACGGGGAACTACCAAGTCCGCCAACCTGTTTGCTTGTATTGGTTAAGGAACTCAGTATACTTCGCTTTCTTCCGCTGGTAAGGCTCTTCGCATCTCGTCTCCTATGGTACTGTCAGCTCGAATACAATGAGCTTCTTCCAAATCTTGGACAGCAACACTATATCTGGTCTCAAGGTGGTCTGTACAATGACTTGGAACACAAGTCTCCTCCCGAGGTCATCATCCGTGTTCCATCCAGTGGTGCAGTTTAGGATTGACGCATGCTGTGGTGTCACTTTCTTCGCAGTTCCACCTGGCTTGACAAAGGCGATGTGTCCTCGTTGGGATACACTTCCGCGTTCCTTCTTTCTCTCAATCTCTAATCAGTAGGCCAACTCTCACAGGACTGTGTCATGTCTCCATCTACTAGAATATCTTCCTCCTGTCAGTGATGTAAAGCATGATGAGAGAACATGTTCTAGTGTACCCGGTCTGTCACACAGGTTACACTTGGGATCATCGATGAGTCCCCAGCGGGATAGATTCGCTGGAGAAGTCAGTAGGTCATAGACAGACCAGAGAAGAAACGACAGCCTCAATGGTTCGTAGTAGTTCCATATGTCTCTCCAAGTCAACTTCCTGTCAGTGGTGTTCCATGTGGTCTATGCTCCTTGTGCTCCCATCTCCACCGCCATCGCTAGTCTAGCGTGTTCTTCTGTCGGCTTGGTTCATATACTAGTACTCTGTTGCTGACCACTTCCTGCTTGCCCGGGTTACAATCCCTGCATCACGGATGAGCTCGTCTGGAGAATCTCTAAGGGTTAACACCAGTATTGTCTTGACTGTCTTGAACTATTCTACCAGTGTGGATTATGGAGCTGAAATGTGTTGCTCTTCCCGTACAATCCTATCCTGGGAAAACTTGGTGGTATTCCTAGCAATTTTCTGAGATGTCGGCTGGTGAGTCTTTCCAGGGCTTCAACTGTTGTGCTGGGTATCTCGTACAGCATTATTGGCAGTGTGTTAGTAAGGCGTGCTGGTATAACATTCCAGGCAGTCCGCATCGGTCGATCTTCTTCAAACCGTCCTCATTGTCCTTGCATCAAACCTCTTCCCAGACACTTTATAGGGCTCACCACTATACACGTGATCTCCTAATTCTGTACATGGAGCTTCCTTTCTTGAGGATTAGAAACCTGGACTTGGTTGCCTTAAATTTCATTCTAGCCCATGAAGCGACGTCTGTCAGATCTGTCAGCATCCATCCAGATTGGATATGGGTTGTTGTTGTCAATGTAAGGTAGTCCATGAAACCTTGGCTAGATGGGAGGTAGATCCCTGATTATGTCTTTGGTCCACGAGTCTCTCGTTTGGCGGTGTTGATCAGAAGGTTCATTTCTATGATGAAGAGTATCACGGTTACTGCACCCTGTAACAATACCCTTCACCAACTTCTGCCAGTCAGTTAGCTGCTAACCAACAGAGAACTGAGTTTGATCCCATCCAGATTGCTGATGATGATATTTTGAACGTGATGATCAGCATGGTAGTGTTGGAGGGCTATGTAAATGAGAGTAAGTCAGTAAGCAAGTAAGTAAGTATTAATGTTAAGTCTATAGGGCAGACAAGATTGAATATCACCTTTCAACTTTTGTCTTAGCATTCTTTACACTTTCCTCTTGCATTTGTTTTATTATAAGTAGTTATTAAATATTATATGATGTAAAGCTCATAAACATGATCATATGACACAACGTTAATGTAAAAGATAACGTTTTAGTCTATATATAAAGGGGGACAAGTCCATTATTTTGTTATTGGTAGAAACACAAGTTGTCTACCTTAAATCTGATCATGATAAATGGGACATATGAGGAGGACAGTTCACCTAATCATCTTTCCTGTGAAGAACCAGTACTAGACTCCCATCCTCCGTGAGCAACTGCCTAAAAGCTCAGATACCACTTAAGATAAATGTTCATATAATGTAGTGGTTAAGGATTTAAAATTACACCCAGACAGAAAATCTTTAGCAAAATCTGTAAGAACATATTTTGGAAACATATGGATTTCATGGAAAATTAAGGATTGGCTGATAATAAATCCTTTATGTCATTCTTTAAAACGAATAGTTAAAAGAGAATTACCAACAAATTTGATCTGCAAAGACAAATAACGCAAACAATTGATTATTAGATAACAGACATTTTCAACATTTCTATCAATGAATTTGTATAAATATACGTCATTAGGAATTTATAGTCTGTTTATAATTTTATCTGTAATAATTGTTGACTTTTTGACTTATAACTGTTTACTATAGGATATGTTTTTTCTTGAACTGCGGATTTATGTACATGTATGTTGTCTGTGTGTTTTGTAAGTTTACCTTAACTTTCAGTACAGTTCATTGTATATACATGTACAGTATATACATTTTGACGATCCATGATGATTGCTTGTGAATTGAGTTGGATAAGCCAAAAGTCCATTGTTACTCTTCAAACACAGAACCATGCTAATTTTAATTGTCACATGGTCATCTTTAAATACACACTTAATTTATATAATGATATATTTTCTGTCTGACGTTTCACTTTAATCCATGTTGTTGATTCTCTAATAACAAACACATATGCTTTGTTACGTCTGTTTATTACATCAGAAAAACAAACTATGGTTAAAACAAACTAAAATCTACGTAAATTATTAGAATAATAACAAGAAACTGATTGATATAATAATGCAACAATCAATCAAATTAGAAAGTTTCAATAACATGCAGGTAATTTGTTATGTCTCTACGTCAGAACTATTTCTTATAACATTATAACACACGTATCACAATCTTGCGAGTTTTTTTGTTCCTTAAAGATAATACAAATTTTACAATATTTTGGCCTTAAACAAAACTACTGTAGTAGATTTTACGAAATGAAAGAGAAACAAACTATAGTTATATAGAAAAACACGGAAATCTACATAAATAACAGCATAATACATACGATAACAAAATAAGAAAATCCGCGTAAATAACAATCTTATACATAATTTAAACAAGATAAGCAAATCTGAATAAATAGCAGCCTAATACATATAAAATCGAAATAAGAAAATCTGCGTAAATAACAGCATAATACATACGATAACAAAATAAGAAAATCCGCGTAAATAACAATCTTATACATAATTTAAACAAGATAAGACAATCTGGATAAATAACAGCATAATGCATGTAAAAACAAAAGCGGATTAATGAATTGAAGTAAAAATAAAAGAAAGTTTCAATAACGTGTCCGATATTTATTTTTTCTATGTCAGAACAACCTTCTACATTTACTCTCACTTTAGAATTATACTTAAGACATGCTCCAAGTTAAACGAGTTCTTGATCTGCATTGCAAAATTGAAAAACATGTACACTTGCCATTAAAAGTTACTTTAGTTCAGTAACGAACGTATAATAACATAAAAAACACAATAACATAACACCAAAAGCGAAAAAAGCAAAATAATCAAAGCCAACTGTATTGTTAAGATGTCTGCGTGATTCTGTTTTGTTCAAACTAAGTTTTCATTACACATTTCTAACTACCATAACCACCGGACATTTAGGATATTGGTCTTGCTATCATACATTTATAAGTATCAAGATGTAATGCCCATCTAATAAGGTAAAACATGTCCATCAATTTAGCTGGCAAAATTAAAATGATAGTTTGTACAATGATTAAGAATGCTATTAATAAAAAGAAGTTTAAACTTCGATAAGAAATATTTTCTATTTAATCATTTATTGTTTCAGCCATGTTGGCCTTCGTCAGGTTAATGATTGTAAATGCATAAACAATAAAATGATTTCACCAAGGTCATTCGAAGTCAAATACAACGACAAAATATGAAAAACAATCTTGCGCAACATTAAGTTTGTTGAAATAAATTTAACAGGATATGAAATGATACAATAATACTGATGAGATGCAAATAAAATAGCAGAAACGGTGACCAGTATTAACTATATAACAAATATGAAAACACAGCTTAGAATAATAATAATTAAAATGATATTTTGAATTCATTCCATTTGGACTGGTAACAGTCAGGCAAATACGAGTACATCTTGTAAATTAGAAGGACGTTTAAATGCAAAATTACTTGCTTGAATTTCGAACTCTAATTAGATAAATGTATTTAAGATTAGTAACTTTCGTTACATGTACGATATGGCGCCAACACAAGCATTTACATATAGACTATTTTAAACTGAAGGATAACATAAGTCATCTATCGTTACTGTGGCATCACCTTAACTCAAACACATTAAAATTCAATGCAATGATGCAAAGAAAATCGAACTACCATCCCGAGATTTGCCGTATGCTTGAAATATAGATGCTCATGATCCCAAAGTTTACCAGTAAACTAGTACGTGCGAACATATTTATCGATAAATAGTAACTCCAATGTACACAACGGATGTTCAGAAAACAAAGTTGTACAAACATTGGTGAAGTAATTGTACATTTGACGTTGTTTCATTCATTATAAATTACATAGATTTCTCTGCTGTATGTTCCTAACAAAACAGAATGCATTACATCTAGCGACATCTAGCCTCAATCCAAAAGGAAATATCAGCATTATTGTGTATCATTAATAATTTATTTGGAAACCAAGATTAATATGTTCATGAAGTTGGAAAAGAAAACATTTCCGGGCGATATTAACTCTTGATATATGTCTCCGTCCAGCGTTTCAGTCCGTTGATTTAAAGCAGTGTAGTTATTTTAAGTTTTCGATTACTAAATAGTTTACATAAAATATGATATAAAAACTGTATTCTGTTTTTTATGAAAAAAGCAAAATTCAGTCATGTTCAATTCAATCCATAACATACAGCTTAACAAATTTGATATAATGTTTGTCTTCATGTGTACAAATAGATAGAATATAAATGAAGATGCAGTCGTCACGTCTAAGAAATCAAAATATTATGCATAAAGTTTTCTGATTTGCATATACATGGTAATGTACAAAATTAGTGCTATTAAAATTACTAAAATCAATCAGTTCCATTTCTTTGTTAAACGCCCCAATCATAAGTGCTTTCAACACTTTTTGTTTATATTGATTTCAATATAATAACATAATAGAAACAAGTAAGTACATATTAATCTAACAGCATATATCTTAAACAACACTGCAAAAAAGAAACATTAATAAACAAGGTGAAGCTGTCAATGGTATGTGCACCAATGTCGGAAAAGATTCTGATTCATCGGATTCTATGTCGTATGAGGGGTTTTATTAAACATCAAATAATTTCAAGTTTTGAGCCTATTCCAAAATTAATGTATGCACTTACAAACGTTAATAAATTTTTGTCTGTGTCACTCATTCTTGTTATTTTTTGTATCCATAGAGCCAGTAAACGAATACTTCAACCGACTAAAAACAGATCGGTTAGAAAATCCATCTACTTTTTCCTTTAATCGTTCCAATTCGGCTTGCGTTTTCTCCATGAAGTCTTTCATATCAGAAGTCTCATTTTTCTGCTCCTCCGCTGACAAATATATAAATACCAAAACGTTCATTAAGTACAAAGTTTCCGATATGGCATTTTATGGCAGTATGACCTTGATATAACTGGAATGGCAATTTTTGTTCACAACTGCACCAAGCCAGCATCACTACGTCGGCCCGATGTCGGCTAAGCGGCGGAATATCGGCTACATTTGCCTACGTCAATCCGATATTGGGCCGACGTAGGTGGATTTTTAAAAAGTGTGTATTACACTTGGTGTTAACTTATTCAAATTCGAACCTATTCTGTAGACATGAATAGGTAAAATATAAATGATAACACGATGAATCTGACTCTTTATATTCGTTCAAATCTCGATGTCTGGTAGATGTCGGACTGACGTAGGGCCGATATATGTATCAAAGTAGACGACTGTATTTTGTCATTAATGAGTTAACTGTTTTTACATAATCAATGAGGCAAATGAAAGAAGTGAAGAAGCAAAACGTTTAATCATATAGGAGGCTGCATTATAATGTAAGTATTCATTTACATTTTGAAATATATTATCTTGGCTTATCTTAGATAACTTGTACCAACATTTAAGTATCTAGGTCAACCGCCTGCATTAGTGCTGACTGCCATATTTGAATTTCTTGAACTAGTGTCATCAGCGGGTCGGATAAATTTCATGAAAATAACAAGTTTTCGTTGCAAGAAACATGTCAGTGAGTTTGGAAAATTACTTTAAAAGGCGTACATCAACAACAGCGTGTGGATATTGATAGTAAAGTAATTATCTTGGGAACTTATTTTAGCTTGTTGCTTTATTGTCATATGTTTTCTTGTCCATAACAAAAGAAAATTGCTCATGTTACTAATTTCATGTTTATGCGGAATATCTACATTCAAGGAATTTTATGTTATTCATTTGATTTCATTGTTTTACCATAATGGTTTATTTACATCAGAGACCAAAGAACAATATGTACTCAGTCTAATAATTAAATTTGAAATTATTTGTAAATCTTTGTGTAAAATTACTCTTATTTCCATTTGTCTCCTGTTTTAGCTCCAGACCAGCAGTTTTTCACAACTACAGTATCAAAAAGATGAAGCAGAATTGTGCACTAAGTTGCCAAACATTTATTAAACATGATTGATTGGAGAAAATTAAGCACTTAGAGGATTCAAGGAATTACAACTTTTATGAAATGACAGGTATGTGGGGCTTGTATGGTAAATTTATATCAATTAGACATTAAACTTTCAACGCTTCATATTAATTTATTCTGTATAAATAATAAATGCATAAATAATTATTATAAAAAGTTCTAATTATAAATAATATTTTGAAATATATTGACGAAAAAAACATCTACCTGTAGACTCTGATAGGAGTATACAAGTATAAATCATGAGATTGTTCTAACAGAACATGTTAACATGTTGTTATTATTTTAGTATGACTTGATACCATAGATTGTTACTTGGTACATGTTTGAAATACAATGTATATGTTGTTTTTGAATTTGATTTTATATTTTACAGGTCAACTATCAGGGAAGGATACCTAAGAAACAGCATGTCATACATATGTATTTAGTAGTTAGTTCCCAGAGAGTGTGTCGGAATATACAATGGCCATGTTGCAAGTTGGCAATATACTAGTAGCATTCATTGTAAGTTACAAATGCAATTATTATCAAATAATATATATATATCTTGTAATCAACAATTAAATATTCAAGACATGAGTTCAATTTTAAGCTTGATTACTCTTAGCAGCGGTGTGATATAATATTATTGAATTTTATAAATTGGCTGGGATATTCACCAGCTGATTAGCTTAGTTGGTAGACCATATGACTTGCAAGCAAGAGGTCGCGGGTTCGAGCAATGCATCGGGTACATTATTTTTCTCTTTCTATTATATTTGATGCCGTTAGTATGAGACTAGCCTAGATGTCCTAGAGCTAGGGTGAAGTAAATGCTGGTTTAGTCGAAAGAACATGTGTTTGTCGCAATATATTTACATTAATAATTTTGAATAAAAAGGAACGAGGAATGTAGCGGTGTGATATATTGTATTTTATGAAATGGATGGGATATTCACCTGCCCGATTAGCTTAGTCGGTTGAGCATCTGACTTGCAAGCAGTAGGTCGCGGGTTCGAGCCCTCACATTGGGTACATTATTTTCCTCCTATTACAGCAGTATGATTTAATTTGGACCTAATTATGTACATGAAATAGGAAACTATTTGGCTTATTGCATTAGTTAAAGGAAATGGATTGTGCTTATTGTATGTTTTTAAATGCTGTGTTATCAATTTATTGATTAATTAATTTATACTGTAGCTGAAGCTATACAAAGGACAATTCAAAGTGTTTAGGAAGCTGCTGTTAAGGTGGTGTTGATAGAGTGCTTATGTACCAACAGTGACAAGGGAAAGTGAAAAAAGAAGACGAGAAAAAAAAATCTACACTAAACAATTACATGAATGACCAAAATGAACTTTTATAGTGTTTTTAAGTTTTTGGTTAGGATTTTTGGAAGATATATACAGTGTATTTTTAATTTGTTAGCATTGAGCATTAAGAATTAAGCCTGAAGTATATCATTTTTCTACTGTTATTTTTTGCACTTGTTTTTTAAAGAAAGAGAACAATATTACTCTATCCTTAGTATCAAACCTTGAATTTTACTTTGATATAATTTCCATTACATGGAAGGAGTGTCTGGATTTGGAATATTAATCTGGACCCAGTCCCTTAATTAAGATCATAAGATGTACAAGATCACCATGATGTTGATTAAATACATATAGAAAATACTCTATTTATTTTGTTATCTCAATGATAGATGACCTGTTAGAAATTAACATATATATGAAATAACTTGTTGTAGCTTTGTAACCAAACTCTCACTGTTGAGAACTACTCAGGCTAGTTGGATGGTTTCCTTACATGACAACAGACTCTGATCCATGTATGAACAAGTATGAGTTTATACAATATTTATCTTACTAGCTTCTGTTCGCAGTAGGTCTTTACCAGTATTTTAGGGGGCATTAAAGCGATTCCTGGAATATCGGTTTTACATCGGCAGAACATCGCATCAATATCGGGGAAATCCCGTCTGGCCGACATCGAGTCGGGTTGCAAATTCAAGGCGGGCCGATGTCGAAACGAACAAGATGCCGATGTAGGGCCGACATTGATGACAATATCGGCTAGATGTCGGGCCGACATAGGTTTGCTGACTGGTTACGATCTAATGCCAAGTCAAATCGTTACATGATTGTGTACTACATCAGTCATTCTTACTTCATTCAGTAAATTATGAAGCAGTCATACTCAAGTCGAACCCTTTGTTTATAGTTTTGCGAACAGTCCATCAGTAATGACCTTGTTATTAACATGAAACAAAAGAATTTTCTGAAGAATCATGAAGCCAATTTTATTTGAAGATGTATGTATTTCCATATTTTAATTTTCATTTTTAAATGTTTTTCCATGACTATATTCTGTTAAAAACACAGTCCTTACTGTGTGAAAGTTGAAGACTGTTTAGAATTAAATATTATCATGCAAAAGCATTCAAAAATAAAAATTGAAAATATGGAAATCCTCAATGAAACGTTGAAGTTATTGTTGGACATTGTAGTTTAAATTAATTTTGGTTTAATGATACAATTTTTTTGCCACTGGAATTGGCATAAGTTCAGGTGAGAATTACAGATACTTGTTAACAATCAAATATTATTTAACTGATGCAGAAATGTACATTTAATCATTAGCTATTGATAAAAACTCATTTCAGTTATGTACTTTCAGTAATTACTGAACAATGCCACTTCTTTAGAATGCATAGCTACAATGTCACTGCCATTTTGTCACAAAGTCGAATTACCTTAAAGTCCTATTTATACAATACATGTGTTTTATAAAATTATCTTACATCCTGCAGAAGTCAGTATATTTATTGTACGTATGTATATTATTATTATAAAATATTTACACTCTATCGAGTCATACTTGCCGTGCTTGGATTACAACGCCAAAAACAATGATTTTCTGATGCAACTCAAATTACTGTTTGATACATATGTGTGTTTATGTATAATCATTTGCAATTTATTTTCCAGAGAAGAGAAATTATAATGACATTCATCTTCATCGATCAGTAATATTTCTGCTAAAACAAACAAAATCTTTCATCACAATGCAAATGGCCATTTTAAGACTAGAAAGATTAATAATATCAATTTACGCCCCTTTCATTTCATAGGAAACATAGAATGTTTCATATTTATTTCTCATCCTTATTATGGAATACGGTAGTGAGCCTATGGACCTTTTATGCAGAAGAAGACAAATTAGATTTGGTACGGTAAATGGAGTTTAGAATAAGATTTATCATGCTTACTAGTCATGATACTTTAAATAGCTTATTTTATTGCTCTATTATATGATTAAAGCTGATCGCCCACTTATTTGTGAAAACATCAATTTTACAAATGTGTGATATTTTAATAACACAAGTGTGTGATGCAAGAATCAACAAACGAAAAAAACTAGTTACTACAATTTTGAGAAAAGTGTTGTGTTCTTATTGATGGCACCGCAGCACTACATTGATACATTACAATTCATAAGCTTTTGTAACACTTTATAAGCCGAAACATAGCTTAATAGTGCACCAGCTGTTACACATATTAAAACAACTGTAGTGCATGACGATTTTTATTTGTTTCCTTTTTTTTTAACTTTATAAGTTTGCAATTGAAAAATGCTATTCATCTTATGTATTTTATTCACCAATTTCGAGAAAAGTGGTGCATTCTGAAATGATCTCAATTGATGCTGTAGGTATGTAAATAAATTCATATTGAACGAAAACGTTGCACAATGAACAATTATATGAGATTGCCATTATAATGCTGGCATGATGAACAGTCCTAAAATATTGACACAATGAACAATCAGTTACATATTGGTATTATGTATGAACTATTGATCACATTTAGACATGATGAGCTATCCGTATATCTTGGAGTGATGAACTGTTATCAAATGTTGGCATGATAATCAGTCCTCAAATATTAACATGATAACATAACTTAGTCCAAAAATCTATTTCGTAAACTTTTTTATACAAAGCCTCCCCATCAGTGCTTTCATTCAATAATAGCCGGTTCACCTAACCAGTTTGCCTGGACTGTATTTCAACTTGCTTACAACGGAGTCGGCAACTTCCCAACATAAGGAAGAAATCGCCTCAAAATGTTTCATTCGAACCCGGATTGCCTGTTAACTATTCCATTGCATCAACCATTGGATCATGGCCACGTCCTCTCTAGAAATGTTATACGAGGGTTGCCCATTAAGTATGTAGACTTTTCTCATAACTCCGAAGTCCTTTATTATAACTGAATGATACTTTGCATAGACAAACTACTGTTCATATTCTATTTCGTGGTTTTAAATTTTAGATGCACATATTAATGTTTCCATAACAACCAGTAGCGCTGTGCGGCGCACGAGTCATTTGAATAGTATGTGTTGATATAAAACCCCTAAATAAAAGGGTTAAAATAATGAATTGCGCGCAAAATTATGTCTGCCCATGACGTCATTTCTACTAAAAAACAACAGACGACGCTTTCTTTTTGAACGAGAAATAACAAGTTTGGTGACGCCGTTACAAGAGACAAACTTAAAAAGGATGACGTCGAAAGGAGACGTCAAGTTGGGTACAACAATAAAATTCTGTAAGGCCTTAGGAAAACATATCAGCAAACCGAAAATATGATACAAGATGCCTGAACTTTGAAGGAATGTTGTCGAACGTTAGTGCTTAAATGACATAATTAATTTAAAGACTTTCGTTAATCTGTAGAAGATGAAACGCGGTACAGACGACCAGAGAAACTTAAGTCAGTGTTTTAGCAGGGTGTTAGGGAATTGCTAGCAGAGGATTGGCGATTCATCATTCGCAATTGGGAATATTAAAATCATATATTCACCAGATTCTAAAACAATGCTGAATCGTCCATGTAAAAACACCAAGAACCTACCTCTGAAGAAGGCCAGAGTGTCAAAATTTGGCGGAAAACACATGTTTGTGTTTTAATGGACGCCGAGGCATGCTGCTAGTACCAGAAGGACAGACAGCAAATGCAAAGGACTACATTAAAGTAGTCTATTGACAAATTAATGCTAAAGTTAAATATTTATTCCTAAACATTAGTACGTTTGTCATGAAAATACAAAAAATAACAATACGTTTTAATACATCTATACGTTTTAACACATCCCTGTTAGTTAAAAAGTCTCATAGAAGATCTATGTGGTAGGAGATTCGAAAGCACGCAAGATTTGATGCCAGAAACAATAAAAATTGTGTCTTCTTTCAATAAGAAATTCCACATAGACATCTGACGTAAATGTATCTCTTGACAAAGGGAACGTGTTTGTTTGGGCAGTGCCTACATAGACAAAGTTCAGGATGAAAGTCTGGTCTGACGTCAAAGTGACATCAAGAGACGTTATGCCGTGCGCCGGGTGGGTGTTAGTGATGTAATTATACACAATGCAACTTTATTCATGTTCTTTGTACTTTAATCAAATTTGCACAACACCTCAATGAAGATTTCAATTATACGTCACAGAAATGTGGTTTCAAAATATTGAAAAATATCCGAGTTATGATAAAAGTCTACATACTTAAAGGACAACCCTCGTATATGTTACATATGAAAGTTATAAAGTTTTGATCACAACTAAAAATATTAATGTGCATTTGTTACCGTATTTTCTCATTTCTTCATGTATTTTTGCTTGGTACTCAAGCTGCATTTTAATAGCATATGTGCTATCTTTGAACCTTTGAAGAGCTGCATGTGCCTGGAAGTAAATAATAACATGTATAATAGAAGTGTAAAACAGAGAATCGTTAATGTCTCCACAATGATATGTGTTTGTATGTTTTGTCTAATTCAACTGTAAATAAAAAAATAGTACGCTTATATGTTTACCTCAGCGCTGTCGTGGAATTCTCTTTCGTACTTCTGTAGGATGCCATCAATGTCTTCTTCATACTTGGTGACTCCATATTTGCTATCGTACTTTGCCGCATTGTCTTTAAGCATGTTTTCGTGATGACTGTTCAAATAGTCAAAGCAGCGTTTCTTTACTTCATCTCTTTTTTTGGCATCTTCTTCATCCCTCTTCCTTTGCATTTCGAATTTTTCTAATTCTTGTTGTAGTTTTGCTTGGTACTCCAGCTTCGTTTTATAAGCTGCTTTACTGTCTTTGAACTGTTTAAGAGCTTCATATTTCTGCAAATAAATAAAAACTTGTATAATGAAAGTATAAAGCAGATGATCGTTTATGTCTTCGCAAAGTTATCGAGATGTGTGTGTATGATCTGTCTAATTCAACTGTAAATTAAAAAAAGTCAGTACGCTTATATATTTACCTCATCGTTGTCGTACGAGTGGAATTCACTTTCGTACTTCTGTAGTATGTCATTAAGGTCTTCTTCATAGTTGCTGTATCCATGTTTTTTATCGTACCTTGCCGCATTGTCTTCAAGCATTTTTTCGTGATGACTGTCCAAATAGACAAGACAGAGTCTCGTTACTTTATCACTGTTTTTGGCAACTAATACATCCCTCTTTCTTTTCATATTTTTCTAACAAATATAAATATAAGTAATCTTGCTTATTGAGTATACACAACATTCCTATATAACGTCATATTATCTCTATATACACGTATATTGAAATAATCATCAGATTTTCGAATCATCATATTGACACGCATTGTGAGCTAATTACTAAAGTCTCTTCTCCAAAAAAACATCAAATAAAACTAGGGATAAGTTGGCAAAAATATTTACCTTCACTTTGTATTCATATTTATCTGCTTGAAACGGATATGCTTTTTGTCTGAATTCCGTCAATAAATTTCTCTTTATCTTCTTAGCATGGTCAGAAAGTTTAGATGCAGATGGTTCTGGGATTTCTAAACAATCTAACTCCGTCTGATATTTGCGGCAAATTTCGTCCTTGAGTTTACTATTGTGATGGTCACTTGCAGTCTGCATGGCATTTCCATATTCCATTTTTAGGCCTTTCGTAATATCTGTTATGAAACTGCCCAAGAAGGATTTAAATGCTGAACAGAAAGTAGAAAGCAATATGAACATTATTTTCAAATACATCTGTAGTTTTCATTCATAAACGTCTATCAAAACTGGTTGCTTTAGAATGATCATTTTAATTGTTACCTGTTATAAGTACTAGTATGTAATAACCGAACCCCCTTAAGACTACTAAAATTATATATGTAATTTGCATACTGTAGAACTGGGTTTATTCGGGTTAGTTTTATTTTCGCTAATATTCGCGAATACATAAATGTCGCGAATAAATGCTGAGTTTTATAAATTCGAAAATGAGTATGTCCGAAAATACGCGACTTAAGTCAGTACTAGTATTTTATCTTAGAATAATCGGTTTAGTTAATCTAATGAAGCAATATATTAACAACAAACATATACCTTTAATGTTTGCAATCTATTTTTTTATAATGTTGCTTTTACTAGACTATCGTTCGTTGAACAATTTTGGACTTCGTTTAAAAATACTAGTAACAGTTTTTCACACCTACCTACTGTTTGTAAAACATAACTTCCACAACAATTCCAAACTATTATCAATCAATTGTTATATTACATACTTTATTAGATATAAAACACTGAATCACAACTTAAATGTCTAACAGATCAGGTGTGAAAAATATCAAAGCAACGACAGCGTCTTTGGTCGCACTTTTATCCTGTCTGACGACGTCACGAATTCATGAATACGCGAATAAAGAAAACAGCTGATTTTTAACAAAATACGCGAAATTTTGACCTATCGAAATTAAAGCGTTCTACAGTATACAGTGCAACTTCTCCAAAAACCTCCCTTCAACTACAGTATGATTTTTCCCACAGAACAATTTAACTATTGATTCAGCCTCTCTAGGGCAACAACCTCTCAAGAACAACAACAAATGCTACACTCAAAGGGTGTTTCTTTGGAGAGGTTCCACTGTACATGTTATTATAAATATAATTTAGTGAAATAATGTTATGCATTCGTTTTACGTTGTAACTGTTTGGTAAAGAGTTAATTCTACCATTTCCGTCCCATGGTTTTCTTGACACATCATCTAAACATTTCGGACCCAAGGTATAAAGAAAGTCAATCAATTTTTCGACGTCGCTCGGGAAACCATCATTCATCTCTTCTTCGGTCAAATTTTCAAGTTTTGTAAGTTTGCGGTTAATTGCTGGTTGTGAAACTGTAAAACATTTTCTTCTTGGGAAAAAAGTCTTGATATTTTGCTTGATATTGTCCATTTCCGACGTATCTTGAAAGCAAGATTCCATGTATTCGTCTGCAGTCATTCCACCGTCGTCAACAAGTTTATAGTAAAAGTCTCGCAAGCATAGAACGAAATAAGGAGAAATAATCCGAAGAGCGATTCTGTCTTCTTCTTCATTAGCGAATTCATTTCCAGAAACACTTATTTGTTTGGTAGCGTCAGCAACAATGCTGATTGAGTTAAGGCAGAGGAATTATAACCATATCTGCTGATCGAAACTGGGATAAAATTAAATATCTATTTACATAATCTTTCGAAATCTTCAATAGGAGGGATTTAATGTTAATATTTGATGCAAAATAACGTCGTATAAAGCGACACTCATTCGAAACGAAAAAGCAGTGATAACGTTATGAGCTAGTGTGCAGGTAACATGCGATTATATCAATAAGTCACCACAAATTATATTAATTTGAAGTAGGACCAGACTTTTACCGGGGGATGACGTTACAATATTTTCTTTTTTGGCACGTAACGTTCAATGGCACTAAAAAGATCCCATCGAGAGATTTCCCAAGATAATTTCTAAACAAACTTTGTGATGCAGTGTTTTTGCTATAATCAAACTGATTCTACACAAACAAAAAAGTAAACTAGTAGACAATTAGTCAGGTATTCAGTCAGACAGGCTAAAAAGGATACAAAAGCTTATTTAAGGCATCTTGGTCAATAACCCCCTTTATGTTGTAAATAAGGCAACTGCTCATCAACATTGTCAGACAAAATATCTTGACATCATGGTCGTAGTCATTCTACAAAACACAAGACTATATTCCAAAGAAACTTATATTTCCTGGGGCATCGTATTTAGATAATATGCTTATAATACTGGACCGTTTCAAAGTATTTGCTTTTGCTCCTTTAAATGGTTAATACATGTATAATACATACGCTTTTGTTATGTTATTTATTTGATGCTAGTAGTTTTCTTAGACTCTCAAATCCTCAAGGACACATTTTGAAAAGTGTTCAGAGGTGTTGCCCTTACTGAAACGATACAAAACGTTGTTTTCGATATTTCGCTCAATTACCTATATTTTTCTATATTTAGGCAGACGAATTCCGTGTTTTAGCTTCTTTTTTACCATGACATTCATTGAAATGAATTACAAGTATTTTTTATGTTAAAAATTGACTGTTCATATTCACTTCAAAGCATATTTAAGGGACAATAACATCTAACTATTGCCAGTGTTTTTTAACATCTCACGGTAAATCATGAAGGTTCCCAAATTCAGTTCGCTTTGTTTTGAGATAATAGCGGGGAAATACCTTAAGATCAACAAATGTTCTTGAATCAGAACAAGACATTTCAACTGCTAATTATTTCGCATGCTTATTCCACACTGTACATTGTCTTGTAAGCATAATTGGGATTTGGAGTAAACAATGTATTTATCATCAGACAGATAATGCATCGATAAAAATGACTAGTTTTTATCCAATTCTTTCTAATTCTACGCATTGTCCTGATATTTTATTAAGCAAATACCACATTTATCAATGTGTCGGTTATTTTTGCACTTCAAAAGTCGACAACATTTCTAGTTTCAATAGCAGAACATATTTTTAAATCATTGATTTATCTTTTTGTGGATATTAATCCTGTCCACAACATTAATTCTTTGTATACCGGCGTGCTTTTAACATAATAAATATCCCGCATGGATCGCTCATATCAGTGTTTTGTGTCGAAAAGAAATCATGATTATTGAATTACATTACCTTGGCAAAGTGCAGTCGTAAATTTCTTAATCAAAGTAAAAAATTATAAAAGCAGTATTCAGTTACCTTTGTAACGTCGCACAAACCTTCTGTGTCGAGAAGTAACAAGACTTGATCCTTGACTTTTGGATGAGGATGGCACCAAGCCCATATACCTTTTGTATTAGACCGGATAGTATGTCCAAGTGAAAATCCTAGAAATGAAAGGACATCATTAATACGATGAAGAGTCAACAAATATTTTTCTTACTTAATAGCTATCTAAAGTCTACTAAACGTTTATAACCGATCAACATGGTCTATTCTGAATATTTTATTAGCAGGAATATCATTTACTTATTTGATACATTACAAACAAAGCGCGTAATGTCACTTTATTCTATTGCAGCTTCACTTGTTCTAAAATTATGATATATTATATTGTATAGTAAAGGAATAAGATTGTCTTAGATACTTTAAAGATGTCATATGTTTATAAAATATACAAAAATCCTAGAAGAGTTGAGCAGCGTATAACTTGTTGAAAAATTGTTGCATTGTTCTGCCGTTCATGAGTGGTTAAAATGTTGTTCATGAAAAAGGTAACTGAATAATTCAGGGCATACATTACCTGTTTGTTTTCCTGCCAGTCTGTTCATCAGGTATGATTTTCCAGTTCTATAAACACCACACATACCAATCACACTAATTGGAACATCAATGCCACTAATCTGATCCAAAACACTGTCCTCAATTTGTAGGTTCATATTATCGTCAGTGGACACCAAACATAACGGCCGTTGAAAAATGTCTAGCTTCCCAAATCTACATTATATCACCACTACATATCTCTAACAAATTATATGATTGATAATGAATATTAGTGATACATAATGTGTTCTAGATGTGGAGAACAAAACATATCACATATCAATAAAATGGTTAGCTTGTGGTTAACACGAAGAGTGGGAATGAATTATCTTTGAGGATTTAACAAAATAAAAACGAACACGTTACCATTTGGATATAAAAAAAACAAAAAACAAGCGTATCAACCTACCTTTCGAAGACAGATGAGTCATCCTAAAATCATAATGAAAAAACTCTGCTAAATGCTAAATTATTTAATTAATTGCACGCCCGGGAAGATTTATCTATTTTCATTCAATACGAATCTTAATAATGTTATGATTTATTGCAATTAATGTAATGAACATTAGTCAGTTATGAATGCAAGTCAGTCCGACTAACTAGTGTTTTTGGGTTCGTAGATTAAACAGACGTGGAAAGTAGCGAGTAAGGTCATAGTACATATAAGTGCATATAGGGAATAAATTAATTTATCTAGTATCTGCACTTCTGTTCTAAACATAATTCTACTAGTAAGCGAAAATGGAAGAAAATCACAAACAAATAAAGAACGCCATTAAAAGCGGAATTCTATGTTAAGCACCGAGCGTGTCAATGGTTACGAGCAAAATACACCACGCGTTCAATTAAATATCAATTGTTTTACATACCGACTGCGGAAATATATACGTACTTGTATCCCATCAGATCCTTGATGCACATTATCATGCCTGCTGTATGCCATGTTTATTAATCTGACAAATGAAACATACCATTATACAAATGTTTAATTGTGATGCGCATTAGACAAACGGTGGACGGTAATTTGTGGAAATGGAGAGATTAGGAACATTTTAATGGGCTAGAATACAGATACTGAAATAATCCAAATACGTACTTGATTTCAAAGACTTTGTCTCTAGATCAAATGATAAACTATTGGAATCAAATGTTCTATTGGACTGTTGTACTTTAGAATGGGGTTTTAAATATTACCAATCAATTGGCAATGTATATAATGTACATCATCGTGCTTTACGGTGCTTTATGGGCATGTATATTGGCTCCTAAGCTGGCAATCACTGCCGACACAGGACGGCTGCCTAGTAATTATTGGCGTTGGGTATCAATAAATCGACATTGAAACAGACATGAATTCTTTAATCAGACCAAACTTATCTAACGCTTCTTCAATAAAGAAATAATTGGTGTAGTGATTTATGTCGACGTAACTGACTAGCAGATACTTTTAAGATTAGCCCATTTGGAGACACTTAAGCCAAGTCATACTTGCATAACTTGTTAGGGAACTTCGCGACAGTATAAACTCAGTTTTAAAAATCAATTTCAGGTAATCGTTACTCTGAAATAAATTCACATTGCCTATAATTGCCTATAATTACGTGATACTACAATAATCGACAACAAATCATATTTAATAAAACGAGACACGATTCCCCGCCTTAAACCTTATTCTACAAATCCATCTTTTAAACAGGCCGGCAATTCATGTTAAAAACTACACCCATTAGCAAATTCGAATACACATAAACTGCAATCAAACTGTGAGATCATTATCATCAGTTGTTTAAATTGATAAAATCATAAGTCACACCCTCAACATAATTCCAATAGCTTATCATGTGGAGAAATACACATTTATCAATTAATAAAGTCACGCCTTCGTTTCTTTCGCAACTGGAGCTAAGAGAGCTATTCAACCAGAAAATTCACCAAGAACGACTTCAATACATTTTACATAATCTACAGCCGGACATCTTGTGACTTTTGAGGTACGCCACGGGGAATATGACCGAACGTCTTCTGATAGTCACAGGAACCTATACTGATTAAAGGGTATAAAGCTATATCTGACGAATCTTTCAAAAAAAAAAAAAAAAAAAATCAGAAGTGAAAACAAAAATATGCTTTCATACCCATTTGATCACATTTCGCTTCAGTTTGAACAGAAACCGTCGAAGTGATTTATTGGACATGCTAATAAATTATTGTCCGTTTTCATAATAAAGTGTTCTAGAACAGCTTTATGCGACCGTTTTCCGATTCAAATATAGCGGAGTTTGTCGATGATTTCGCGCATACTCAGTACGTGTTTACGGAAATTATTCTATAAAGATAGCGTCTCCTATGAAAAAGAGAGGTAATGCTGTCGGGTGTCTTAAAATATAAGATTCTGATAAAAAGACGAAACGAGAGGCTAGAATCGTGACAAGGAATCAAACAACAATACTGTTGTCTTAATAAATATTTGTGATTTAAGACGGTGACGAACATCGTACTATGGATTAAATTAAAGGGGTCGTCTCACATTCATAATGATAATGAATTACACTGGAGTACATGCATAATATTCTAATATCAAGTCACATTTACAGAATTAAACCGATTTGGGTTTTTTTCGGCACACAAGACCCGCGCAGATATTTACTACACGTGGTAACCTGATGATGTCTTCATATCGTTCCTACTGATTTATAACTTTTGAGCTCAAAATAAACGCGAAACTGTCTGAAAATATATCTGTTTGATTTTCAATACTTTCCAGGGGCATAGCTTGACCAATAATGGTGTAAGTATAATTTCTGAATGCTCGTGGGGGTTATTATGGCCCAAACGCGTTTTAGATATTTCGCTTGAAAATCTATGCCTGTTTCAAGTTCGTAAAAATCTTCAACGACTTTTTTTTGTATCCACAAACTAAAATACTCTTCGACTGAGGTTACCAAAGGTTTCTTAAGGACTTGTTCTCATCTTCAAGTGACACAATTTTGTTTTCTCCTCAACTTAATTGAGATTGTTACTTCCATGTTTTCATTAAGCTCTAAGATAAGAGTGGAGACAGTTTTTTAAAAAAAAAACATCCTCCATTTAATCCTTTTTAAAGATATTGGTGAGATGGATACGACCCTTGTTTGTCGCGAATTAATTCTGCCAGAGGGCGTTTCTGCTGTCGCCTGCGTCTACCAGGTACCTGGCGTCAACATGGCTCTTTCCCGTCACTGGCATCGGGCGACTTTGCATTTTCAAGTGACTCCTAAATTGGCACATACTCAAAAGCTCTAGGCTGATTCTATGTGAATGTAATCGTAAAAAGAAATGCACATTCATGAACAAAACTACTTTACGTCTGTATTTATCGCATTGTTAAAATTCGTTAATAAACAAAATACAAGTAAATTAATAATTCAAATGATCACGAATCTAGACTATTTATAGTTGTAGTGTAATTTACCCTGATAATGATAGCAACGTACCTAAATATACGCATCATATATATATTAAAGGACATCTGAATGATGCTCAGCGGTTTGGTTTAATGCGCCACATAGCTACATTTTCCTCCTTAGAGACAAAAATCTAATAGAGAAATTTAACATCATACCCATGACTAAACTTCGTCTAGAAAATTGAAGGCTACAAAGCGAGAGTTGTACCCGTCCGTACACATGGTGCTCTGTGTATTCGCTAGTATCTATAACTACAGCTGAGCGATGGTTTATTGATATGCTACACCAGAAACACTATGACAACAAGTAGAGTGTCAAGCTTAGGGCTTTTAAATGTTTACATTGAAAAACAGCTGGACTCTGAACATGTTCTAGATGTAATTAGCCGAAAAAGGAATCGTAAAATTACACTGATATTTGATTAGAACTTAATATATTTCGTCATGTGTCTTTGTTACTACTGAAATAATCACAAAAAATGTTGATTACTTTTGGAAAATACGAGTCGTATTTATTGAAATGCATTATTGAAATAAATCGTAAATATTGAAGGTACATGTAGATCTACTGTTTTGTTTTTCGCATTTGATATCTGTGGATATAATTGACATGTGACTTCGTATGCAGTTAGATTTATTGGTCTAATGAATAGTACGTGCATGCGAATTATTTGCCAGTGCTAAAAAAACTAACCTCAGTCAAAAGGTACTGCAGTGTGTGGATGCAAAAATGTCGTGGAAGTTTTTTACGAACTTGAAACAGCATAGATTTTCAACAGAAATGTCTAAAACGCCTTTGGGTCGAGGTACATAATAACCCCAAAGAGCATTCAGGAATTTTGCGTACCCACCATTATTGGCCAAGCTATGACCCTGGAAAGTATCGAAAACTAAACAGATACATTCGACAGTATCGTGTTTGTGTTGAGCTCAAGTATTATAAATCAGTAGGAACAATATGGAAACATCGCCGGGAAGTGTTACCACATGTAGTAAATATTTGCCGGGTCTTGTGTGCCGGAAAAAACCCAAATCGGTTTAATCAGAGACGTAGATCTATGTCTGTAAATATGACTTGATATCAAAGTAACATGCATGTACACCAATATAATTCATTTTCTTTATTGATGTGAGACGATCCCTTTACTTTAATCCGAAGTTCGTCACCGTCTTAAATCGCAAATGTCTAATAATAACCTAATTGATAGATATATTGTCATTCCTTTTACAACCTCAGTAATCTTTAAATCAATAGATATATTGTGCTGTCCTATTAACATGGAAGAATATTGTTTCCATGAATTGTTTTATACATTCAAAATGTTCAACCATTATTTAATTATGTGTATTTGTCTTCCATCTCAATGTGGTCAGGTAATTATACTTTATTTGAAAAACAACAATGATTGATTTTAACACATTAACTGATAATTGTGAAAAAAAGGCATGATGTATTTATTACCTTAAATCCAAGAATTGTCAGATATATTGCCTCCAATATATACATTGTTCACCGAATATGGAAAATGCTTTTCGTGCAGAATGGAATGGTAACTGTTTATTTTCATCATGGAAAAATAATGCACGAGGAGTAGGGATTTTTTAGCAAATATTTATTTTATACTGTACTTGCACATTCATCTGACCCTGAGGGAAATTTTATTATTATAGATATTACTATAGAAAATAAAAGATTAACACTATATGGGCTAATAAAGATGAATCTTCATTCTTCCAAACGATAATGACCAAAGTTGACAATTTTGATAATAATGATGTAATATTTTGTGGTGATTTTAATCTTGTTCAAGAGCCGGATTAAGACTATTATAAATATAAACATATTAATAATAGGAAAGCACGAGAGAAGCTACTTGACATTAAAACAGGTTATAACCTCATTGATCCTTACCGTGAATTATTCCCTTCTAATAAAAATACACTTGGAGGAAAAGATCACCCCTTCAGCAAAGTAGATTGGATTTTTTTAGTGTCTGAAAGTCTTCTAAGTTCTGTCAATAACTGCTGTATTGAATCGAGTTATCGATCAGATCATTCCATTGTGATTTTAAAATGTAAATTTAATGACTTTATTAAATCCAAAGGTTTATCGAAGTTTAATAATTCGCTTTTGAAAAAGACATTGAGTGTTTAAATTTGATTAATAAAAAAAAATAAAAGACATAAAATTACAATATGCATTACCTGTTTATGAAGCAGAAAACATAGAAAATATATCTAACGATACCATCCAGTTTACAATTAATGATCAACTATTTTTAGAGACATTAATAAGTCTTATGGAAATTCGAGGGAAAACAATATCGTACTCAAGTAACAAGAAAAAAATAAGATAAACGGAAAAAAAAAGATTATTGATAAAATAAATATTTCAGAAGAAAACCCTTCATTAGATAATTTAGATTCAATTGATATTTTAAAAGACGAATTGTCAAACAAAAGAAATAAAGATGGAGGGTAAATTTATCAGATCTCGCGCACAATAGGTAGAAAATGGGGAAAACCCTTCTACATAGTTTTGTAACATTGAAACACATAACTATTTAAAGACATTGAACCAGGAATGCGAGGCATGTGACTAAGACCCAGCAGTCCAGTATATTCCACAGTAGGGAGTCCAATAAATCTGACAGGGTCATTGATAGACTAGCTTCTAATTACATAACCAGTCACTTAAATTTATGGCTGATATATAGCTACTGTATAGATACTTCAATTGATTCAATATTTAATTAAAAATATAAATTATTACTATTTTTTTTAAAGTATATTTACATTAAATGCAAAATATTAAGAATAAGACAGTTCATTTAATATGATTAAACTGAAATTAATTTCTCAGATAAATGCTCAACGCTTAAAACACATTAGCAAATATATGTATCTCACACGAATTAGTTAGATCTGGATGATTTTGATAAATTAAATGTCCATTTAGTGAATTTAATACCAACGCATCCTAACACCTTTTATTGTTTCAAGTTTCAAAGTTTATTTGGCATAAACATAATTGGTTGGTGCCAATCCATGTTATTTCATAGTATACCGGTTAAGTATTCTAAGCAATATATTTTCTCAAGCAGTACTTGCAATTATTTTAAAGATTATTATAGTTATCTTGTAAAAAATAATTTCATGTATAAATAGAATTATTTGATTTAGAAATAGAAGAAGCATTCAGTTGCAATTTCATGTATTAACTGTTCTTACATGATTAGGTAATTAAAGGACAACATTCATCAATTACATGAAATGCTTATAAAAACAACAGGAAGTTATCCATAAACTAATCATCACTAAAATCAATAGAATTTATTACCCTCTTATATGCATGACTAGGTGTCAAGTCTACAGACACTTAGCTGACCGTGAAAAGACAGGATTAATCCCATTAGGGGCAATAAAACAATTAAGAGATTAGACCTCATGTGGATTTTGGGGGGGGGGGGGTCACTTATATAGTAGCTGTTCAATGTCTTTAAGCAAGGTAATCCCTAAACTAGAGAGGTCAGACGGAAAATGATCAGTAATCAACATGAAATTTTAGCTGAAGCAAACATTTTTATGAGAATTTATATACAAGTAACGATAATAGAGTATGGGCTACCTGTACCCTAGGCCCCCCTAGCGGGTTTTATGACACATATATCATTGTAAAGCTTAATATATCCCCCATCGAATGTCACTTGTTGGACGAAATATAGGCACTGATTAAGCCTACAGTATGCGATTGATTATCTCCCCCTGATTTCGAAATATCATGTTTTTATGCTTTTGTTTACAAGAGATTATGGAGTCCAAAATGACCAAGTTCACAACTCACATTTCTTAAGATTATTAAATTTTATATTAATATACATATTTGAAAGGGAAAAGATAACTCTGAACTAAATATAGCAATAATTATGTCCCTTTTAACTGTAAAAAAGAAAAAAAAACGTAGCCTTTATATAGATACAACCAAATATTTTTTCATTTATTCATGTATATGGGGAAACAATTTGCAGAAAGCACTGGATATAATTATTTAGATAATATCTGAAACAAATGGGCAAAGATTGCCCTAGATCGCTCACCTGAGAACAAAGACAATTTAATTAATGACCAGGTAATATAGTTTTCATCTCATATAAGGGCCCTTTGCTCTGCAAATACCAATTAAATTTCGTCCATAATCAATCTCATCAAAGACCTTCAGGTCATACACATTCATTGCAAATATCATTAGGATTGGTCAAGAAATGAATGCGCTAGAGAGTATAAACAATCTAAATATAACCAATTTTATAAGTCAAGTGCACATAACTCTTGAAGTCCTTGTCCCATTTCGCCCATAATCGAACTTGGCCGAGACATTGAGTCCGTATACATTGTGATCAAGTTTGATTACGGTTGGTTAAGAGCTGTGGATGCTAGAGTGTAAAACAAACTAATTGTGGACAGACACCGGACATTCATCGATCCCAAAAGCTCACCTGATCAATCAGACGAGCTAACAAAAAACAATTTCTTAACATATTTATGATTTTTGTTTTTTAATATACATGTTATATGAAATGCATCCATAGACTATTTCAAATTACTGCACATATGCTTTGTTATTTGTCGGTTGATTCTAGGCTACGATTGAAAGAACACAATAGCTTGATTTCTTATCGGAAATAGATTTTGTCTTTTGCAAAATATTAACAAAAGTAAGGTCAACGATGGACCTCCATACCTCACATTTGAAGTGATTCTCATGGAAATAGTCAATAGTTCAGCAAATTAGAGAATTTCAAAATAATTAAAATAAATTCGTTCATATAATGATAAATATCTAGGTGTAACATTTCATTGTAAATGCGATTTTTCATTCAAATGTGATAAACTTGCAAAAGGCGCTGGTAGAGCCCTAGGACACCTAATTGCAAAAATCCGTAATCTGAAGGATTTTGGTTTTAAGTCATATGAAAAACTGTATGAATCTTGCATAATACCAATTTTAGACTATGGTGCATCAATTTGGGGCTTTAAAAAGTCACAAGCTATTGACAATATTCAGAATCGCGCACTTCGTTATTTTCTTGGTGTTCATAGATTCGCACCGACTTTAGCTATACATGGGGATACAGGGTGGTTACCTAGTAATTACAGACGATGGATTTGTGCAATTAGATTATGGAATAAACTTATCTGCGTAGATGACAACCGTTTACTGAAAAGAGTTTTCAACATGGATTATGAGAGATGTACAAACAATTGGTGCAGTGATGTGAAGTCAATACTGACTAAGCTTAGACTGTCGAACTATTATGAAAACAAAACCGTTTTAAGTATTAGTTTGGTGAAGGAAAATGTCAAACAGTTTTACTCAACTGTGTGGAGTAACAGTGTAAAAAATGTGTTAAAATTGAGAACATATGTAATTTTTAAAGATACGTTCCTTGCCGAACAATATGTCAAACTAAACCTTCTCAAATATGAACGGTCACTACTTGCGCAATTTAGGTTCGGAATTCTACCGTTAAGAGCAGAGACCGGGCGTTTTGTAGGCGAAACACCCGATCAGAGACTGTGCAGATTCTGTACCATGCAATTGATCGAAGACGAAACGCATTTTTTAATTGTTTGTCCGTTTTATGATCAAATTCGAATGGAAGTATTTCTTGACATTTTGAATGATTATTATTATAATTTGTCTGTTGAAAACAAATTAAGACACTTGATGAATAATTACCTTAGAAAGGTGGCTAAATACCTAATCACGAAGAAACTCTACCTATATCTGAGTGAATTGTGCTATCTTCTGAATTAATACAATAGTCTATAAATTACCTACCTGTTTAATATTTTACTGTTTCATATTTGCAAATATTTGTTTAATTTCATAAATATAACAATATTCGCTCTGTACACAGTTGAACGTGCAATTGACTCATTATAAATGTACAAGTAACCAATCATTCTATTTATCTGTTAACTCATTTATTTATTTATTTATTTATTATATATACCATGTTGTTTTTGTCATGCGATATCATGCTACTAATAGTTTAATAGTGACTTATAGGTCCATTGGGCCCGGTGTATTTATTGAATGTTTTATACCTATGTTGTATATGATTACACAGGTCACTTTAATAAAAAATATACTTACTTACTTACTATTTGTATCATCTGTGCAGAAATTCTGGCGATTCGAATTCATAATAACAAAAATATTAAAGGGATTAATGTTGGAGGAACTGAATCTAATGTCTCTCAGTTTGCTGATGACACTTCAGTATTTCTAGATGGATCAGATATGTCATTAAATGAAACTTTAAATGAACTTTCTTGGTATGCAAATACTTCAGCGCTAAATGTTAACTTTGTAAAACACAAGTTAAATGGATTTGGAAATAAATATAGCTCAAAAGCCATTAAAAACTAGATGGAAACTTTCTTGGAGCTGCAATTTTTTTTAACAAGGGTCGTATAACAAATTCATTACAAAAAGTAGCGAAATTGATGCGTACGCGTTAAATCTCTAGTTCTGATGAAAATGAATAAAATTGTAAAATAAACATGTTTTTGAGTTGACATGCAAACAATTAATTATAAACACTTGCCCTGTATAAGAGTATGTATCAATAATTTTGAGATGACCCCCCGAATCAAGTCCGATATCCATCACCGTCATCGTCTTAAATCGCAAATGTCTAATATTGGCTGCCGAATCAAAATATGGCTAATTTTGCAAACCCACAATATGGTGCCATTGGTGGACAGCTTCTTCAATCACCACTATGTAACTCGATGGAACAGAATACTTCACCCCTAGGCTGGGCGATGAAACTTATCGAGGACGTGAAATTATTAAACAAAAAATGTCTGAACTTGATAGCATTGAAACAACTGTGAACAAAATGAACCTAAAAGTAGAAGATCTCGAAAACAAATATAAAATGTTGGATACTAGAGTTATTTCAACTGAAGATTCTGCTACGTTCCTGAGCTCCGAGTATGAAAAAAAACTAAGAAAAGTTAAGAAAAATCAAAATCTGAAATTAAAAGTTTGAAGGAATTATGTAATTCATTTGAAGGTCATGTATCCACATTGGAAACTGACAATCAGCAGCTGAATAAAAAGGTTGATGATCTAGAATCACGCAGTCTTCGTGACAATCTTTTGTTTCATGGAATCCCTGAAATTGACATGGAAAATTGCGAATCACTTGTGCAGGACCTCATCAAAGAAGACCTTGATATTGATGCACCTATCAAAATTGCACGTGCACACAGAATTGGACAAAAGCGAAATACGGGTGTTCGTCCGATAGTGGTTAAATTTCAGCAGTATAAAACACGAGAACTCGTGCGAATTACAGCCAAAAATAAGGCTGATGATCTGAAAATTAGACATAAAGGTCTTGGTGTACAACAAACCAAATCTGTTCTGGCGAAGAGGAGGGAGCTTTTCCCAGTGATGGAACACGAGAAAGCGGCCGGTAAACATGTGAAGTGGGCAGGAGCCAAACTGTTAGCACGTTCTGTTAATAGTGATCCATTCCAGGAAATATCCAACTAGGAAGAGCAAGAGGAGCTACGAATATTATCGTGGAATATAAACGATTTAATTCGAAAGTTACAAGATGAGGAATTTATTGAATATGTGAATAACCATGACATCATTCTTTTTAGTGAAACGTTGATTAGTAAATATCATAACATTAATTTAGAGATAAATGGATTTAACTTATTTGATTTTTATGGAAATGAATCAACAGGTACCAAGAAAGGCCGTCACAGTGGCGGTTTATCAGTTTATTACCGTAACGAACTAAATTCTCACATTTCTATTGTAGATAGTAATATGTACGGGATTATTTGGTTAAAAATTGATCACGATTTGTTCTATTTCCATGGAAATGTCTATATATGTAGCACTTGTATTCCACCATCAAGTTCTAAAATATCTTATGATAAAGATTTTGACCTTTACGAAGAAATAGAGAATGGAATTGAAAAATATAATCAGCTAGGAAAAACATTTATCACAGGAGATTTTAACTCTAGAACTGTTAATTGATATATTAGATTATGATAAATATATAGACAGCGATCATTTAGAATTAACATCAGATAATCAATTTAGTATTCCTACTAGACACAATATAGATAATATAACCGACCTAAATGGGCAGAGACTAATCGCGCTATGCAAAGCAACAAGTCACGTGATTGCAAACGGGCGGATTTTTAACGCGCATAACCATACCTTCTGTTCATCACGCGGTCTCAGTGTAACAGATTATTTACTTGTCAATATAGAAAACCTCTACACTATTAGTTATTTCAATTTTGGTGAATGGACAAATTTATCAGACCATGCACCACTACAATTTAATTTTTATTTGCAACGAAGTAATAATGCTTATAACATTAACTCAAATAGTTCTAGAACGGAAAGAAAAATAATATGGGATGATGAACGAGTACATACCTTTAAAACTGCAATTCTAAATGATGACTCATACATTAATATTAACGAAAATCAGTCACAGTCTATAAATGACCGGGTTATCAATGTAACGAACATTTTACATAAAAATGCCTTAGAAGTTTTCGGTATAGAAATATCATCTTCAAATAAAAATAAACTATATCAAAATAAACCAAAGTGGTTTAATGTCGAATGTTATACGTCAAAAAAGTAGTTTAAAAGTGTTCGAAATATTTTTGTTAATCATAATACAGAAGAAAATAGAAAACAATTTGTTAAAATGCGTATAAAATATTACAAAATAAAACCAAAAGCAAAATATTAATATAAATTACAAGAGAGTCGTAAACTAGAAAATACTGCGACAAAACAACCCCGTAAATTTTGGAAAACTGTTCAAAAATGCAATAAAAAGGATAATTAAAATATATATATATATAGAAATTGATCAACTGCATAAGCATTTTGCTTCATTATTTGGTGAAAATTGTGATGCAAATGTAAACGATAACGATACTTCCAATGATTCTGAACATATAAATGATGATGAACTTGATTTACCAATATCTGAGCAGGAAGTGCATAAAGCTGTATTTAAACAAAGCAACTTTAAGGCAACTGGTCCAGACGGTGTCTCAGCAGAAATAATTAAAGCATCATTTAGCATAATATCTCCACACATTGTGTCTATTTTCAATCAAATATTTGATAGCGGTGAATACCCAGACAGTTGGGGATCAGGATATATATTTCCTATATTTAAAGGTGGTGACCCAACACAACCAAAAAACTACCGAGGAATCACATCAAATAATATCTTGTCAAAAATATATTCACAAATTTTGCTTAACAGGCTAAGTGTTTGGACCGATAAATATGATAAGCTTGTAAATTGCCAATTTGGATTCCAAAAAGGTAAAAGCACGGTCGATTGCATATTTCTTCTACATCAAATAATATCAAAAGTATTATACTCCAAAAATAAACTATACTCTATTTATCGATTACGAGAAATGCTTTGACAAAATAAATCGTTCATTCCTATGGCAAAAGCTAATAGCAGAAAATGTTAGCACAAAAAGTGATAAATTCTATAAAATCAATGTATAAAACAGTCCGGGCCTCAGTTAAATAAAACGGACAAATCCATCCGGTTGTTATAAAATCTCACCATGGAGTAAAACAGGGTGAATCAAGTTCTTCACTTTTGTTTATGATGTTTGTAAATGACTTAATGCAAAATATAAATGCTAATCTCGACGGAATATTCAGTATTAATGAGATAGGTTTGTTTCTAATACTTTATGCCGATGACCAAGTATTGTTTTCCACTAATCCTCATTCTGTACAAAGTATGTTAAATGACGTAGAAACGTACTGTAACACATTTGGTTTAAAAATAAATACGAGCAAGACCAAGGTTATGATCTTTGAAAAGGGGAGACCAACCAATTTTAATTTTTATCTATACGGAGAGAAACTTGAAGTACTACCATCCTTTAAATATCTAGGTGTATACTTCTTTAAAAATGGCAATTGGTCACGAACTCAAACATTATTGCAGAGCATGCTTCAAAATCGTTGTATCAGTTGTTCGCTATTTTTTACCAATATGAGTTCAAAACTAGTGAAAAATGTAAACTTTTTAAAACTTTAGTTTCTTCGGTTCTAAATTATTGTTCAGAAGTTTGGGGAGTCATAGATGGAAAAGATACAGAATTAATTCATACAAAATTCTGTAGAAAAATTCTTGTTGTTAATAATTCCACGAATCTGACCGCGTTATATGGTGAACTTGGCAGGGAACCAATGAAAATCAACAGACATATAAACATGATTAGATATTGGATAAAAAATCAAAAACTAGGTGATGGTAATTTGATAAAACAAACATATTCTATGTTAAAGGAAGATGCTCTTAACAATTTAACATATAATAGTCAGAACTGGGCATTTCAAATTAAAACTATATTGGATAATTTAGGTTTATCTGACATGTGACACAATTTTCATAACTATCAAAATATCACGCCATTTGATTTTATCAATCACAGAATATTAGATCAGTATCATCAAACTTGGTAGGCAGATATAAATAACTCACATACTGTAGGTACAAACATAATTTTATCATTTAACCGTATCTTGATTTTCATAGTTTAGAAAAACGATTTAGAATCGCACTGAGTAGGTTCCGTTTATCCTCCCATAACCTTGCAATAGAACGGGGAAGATACTATAACGTTGCTAGATCAGAAAGAATATGTAAATTTTGTACATCTAAAACTTTAGAAAACGAATATCACTTTTTGTTAACATGCCCTATATATTCAGATTTACGTAAAAATATCTAAAATCATATTATTTTACCTGGCCGACTTTACAGAAATTTGATAATCTTTTGCTGTCTAAAAACAAAATAACTATTATAAACTGATCAAAATATCTGTATTTTGCAAATAACCGTAGAAAGGAACTTGATAAATAATTTATCATTTTATTAACTTTATCGTAATAATATAGCTTCTGCTTAATGTATAATTAGATTCCATATTTCCAATACTGTATTGATTCATTGTTTATCACTGCACATACTTTTTGTAGACTAGAAGTAATGTTATATTACTTAATGTTGAATAAACGTTGTTGTTGTTGTATTATTACTTGTTTACATTTATCAGTTGAAGTACATGCATTACGTTTATTGTATTGCCTAAGGGTAAATCTATATTGAAAAAGGTAAAATCTAAACGATTCAAACAATACAGCTTATTTGTCACACCATACAAAACTTAAATCGTCGGCACATATAGAAAGACTAAATTAAACCAAGTCAAGTCAAGTCAAAATACTTTTATTCACTCATTTCATGATACATATATATATATTTTATTGAAGTCTCATTCACATACATGAATAAATGAGGTTTTAGCTGAGGCTCGTTGACATTGCTAGGAAATAGTCATACTAACATGCAGAAAATGAACATAAACAGATAAACAAGTATAAAAACATATAATACGATAGTAGTGTGCATTGGATTGAGATTCTTTACACGAAAAGAGAAAAAGATGATGTCCAGTATGGACAGCGGAGAGTCACAAAAAGAGAAAACAAACGAAAAGAGGTTTATTTAAATTAGTGGACAGTTTTCAAAATTATTTTAATGAACTTACATAACTTCACATATTCAGCTTTAGACGCGTTGTTGAAGAGTTGAGTTAGTTTAAATGTACTAGGGTTTCTACAATAATAAGATTTTAAAAGATGCTTTCTTTGATCAATAAAAAAGGTTACAGTCAAATAAATAATGATATTCATCACCTAATTTCGAACAATATGTGAAACCGCCAAATATGGAACTCGCCAATTCATGAACATCATTAGCACCCGCAGAATTAAAGACGTATACAGTACATATATATTGGCTCTGAAATTGACCGCTGGATGAATACAAAGGAACACATTGGGCTGAATACTTATCCAGAAGTTAAGATGTTCATCAATATATTTTAATGTCACGTTTATAATCACGTGGTATATTGTTTTACCACCACAAGACTTGAATCAATTCCATATTCAACTTTTAAGAAAAGACGTTATTCTAACAAGAGGGCCAAGATGGCCCTATATCGCTCACATGACAATCACTGTTCACTCATTAAAACATTGTTTTGAACCGGTGACCTAGTTTTTGACCCCAGACGACCTATGTTCGAATTTGTCTTACATATCATTAAGACAAACAGTCTGACTAGGTTTGGTGAAGATACGATCAAAATTTGACATCTACAGTGTTAATAAGGTTTTCCTAAGATTCGACCTTGTGACCTGGTTTTTGACCCTAGGTGACCCATATTTGTAGATGTCCTTAATATAATTCAGACAAACAATATGACAAGGTTTGGTCAAGATCCAATCAAAACCATGACATAAAGAGCTTTTACAAGATTTTTACCTAAGATTTGACCTTGTGACCCAGTTTTTGAACCGAGTTGACATATGTTCATCCTTCACCCACATATCATTTAGGCAAACATTTTGACAAGGATTGGTGAAGATCCAATTAAAACTGTGACATCTACAGTGTTAACAAAGTTTTCCTAAATTTTGACCTGGTGACCTAGTTATTGACCCCAGATGACCCATATTTATACTTGACCGTTATATCATTCAAACAAACAATTTGACAAAGTTTGGTGAAGATCCAATAATAACTGTGAAATCTACAGTGTTAACATGGTTTTTCATAAGATTTGACCTAGCGACCTAGTTTTTGACCCAAGATGACCCATGTTCGAACTCGTCTAAGATATTATAAAGACAAACATTCTGACAAGGTTTCATGATCATCCAATCAAAACAGTGACTTCTAGAGTGTTCACAAGGTTTTCCGGCAATTTGCCCTAGTGACCTAATTTTGCTACCGAGATGACCCATTATCAAACTTGACCTACATATTATTAAAATAAACATTCTGACAAAGTTTCATGAAGATGCAGTCAAAACAGTGACTTCTAAAGTGTTCACAAGGTTTTCCCTTATTTGGCCCTGGTGACCTAGTTATTGACCCCAGATGACCCATATTTATACTTGACCGTTATATCATTAAAACAAACGATTTGACAAAGTTTGGTGAAGATCCAATAATAACTGTGAAATCTACAGTGTTAACATGGTTTTTCATAAGATTTGACCTAGCGACCTAGTTTTTGACCCAAGATGACCCATGTTCGAACTCGTCTAAGATATTATAAAGACAAACATTCTGACAAGGTTTCATGATCATCCAATCAAAACAGTGACTTCTAGAGTGTTCACAAGGTTTTCCGGCAATTTGCCCTAGTGACCTAATTTTGCTACCGAGATGACCCATTATCAAACTTGACCTACATATTATGAAAATAAACATTCTGACAAAGTTTCATGAAGATGCAGTCAAAACAGTGACTTCTAAAGTGTTCACAAGGTTTTCCCTTATTTGGCCCTGGTGACCTAGTTATTGACCCCAGATGACCCATATTTATACTTGACCGTTATATCATTAAAACAAACGATTTGACAAAGTTTGGTGAAGATCCAATAATAACTGTGAAATCTACAGTGTTAACATGGTTTTTCATAAGATTTGACCTAGCGACCTAGTTTTTGACCCAAGATGACCCATGTTCGAACTCGTCTAAGATATTATAAAGACAAACATTCTGACAAGGTTTCATGATCATCCAATCAAAACAGTGACTTCTAGAGTGTTCACAAGGTTTTCCGGCAATTTGCCCTAGTGACCTAATTTTGCTACCGAGATGACCCATTATCAAACTTGACCTACATATTATTAAAATAAACATTCTGACAAAGTTTCATGAAGATGCAGTCAAAACAGTGACTTCTAAAGTGTTCACAAGGTTTTCCCTTATTTGGCCCTGGTGACCTAGTTTTTGACCCCAAATGGCCCAATATCGACCTCGTCCGAGATTTTGTTGATATTAACGTTCTGACCCAGTTTTGCTAAAATTGAGCTACAAATGTGGCCCCTAGTGTGGTCACAACATAAAGTTTGACGACGCACGACGCCGGACGCCGGACGGAGAGTGATCCTAATAGCTCACTTTGTCACTTTGTGACATGTGAGCTAATAAAAAAGTAAACTCATTAAAGAAATTGAAAGCTTAAGTAAACAAAGTAATATTGATGTACTGGAAAATAAGAAAAAAGAATTGTCTGATTTTAGAAAAAAATATCTTGAAGGGAAATCAATCAGAGGCAAAGTAGGTTCATGAAGAGCGACGAACCTACAAACTACCTTTGTAATGTAGAAAATAGAAATTTTGTATCAAAACTAATGAAAAAATTAGTTATAAACGCTGAGGCGATATTAACTGAACATGATGAAATAATTTTAGTTACAATGATTCCTTATAAATCATTATACGCATATAGACCTGTAGAAAACTTCAACCCAGGCTCCTCAAATTCAGTACAAAAACTTTTATAAAATGATTAGGCTGTATTAGAAGAGAAATTGTCAATTTCAGAAATGTTGAATTCATTAAAGAAACTGAAAAGTAGTTCAGGTCGAGGACGTAGTGGTTTTATTGTATCTTTTTTTCATTTTCTTTCTGGAATGGCAGCGGTGATTATTTAGTCCGATCAATAAATAAGTCCTTAGATGTGGAGGATTATCTCCAAATCTCAAATAGGGCATAATTCCTGTATACCAAAAGAAAATAAAGATAAACCTTTGTAAAAACTGGTGACCAATTTCTCTGCTCAAATTGTATCTTCGGCTATAGCAGCCCATCTAATATCATTAGTGAATATCAAAACGGCTTTGTTTCCGGAATATATATAGGCGACAACGTACGACTTATTTACGATGTTTTGTATTACATAGAAAAATTGAAGATTCCTGGTATGCTTTTATCTTGAGATTTTGCTACTGCATTTGACTCCATTTCCTAGGAGTATATAATGTTAATATATTCAATCTTGTGTCATTGTTAACGGACACATGTCTGGCTGATTCCCTGTGTGTCGTTGTTGTCGTCAAGTTGATCCTCTTTTATCTACTTATTTATCATCTGCACTGAAATTTTGTCCTTAATGCTTAAAAATAAACATCAAATTAAAGGTATTCAAATTAATGGTTTTAAAGTTTTATTGTCACATTATGCAAATGATACTACAGTTTTGTGTCTGGAAATTCTCTTCGTAACACAATGAAGACTTCAAAATTTTATGCTAACATATCAGGTTTGTGCCTTAATACAAATAAAACAAAGGCGGTGTGGATTGGTTCTAAGAAAATTGACAATGCTCCTTTAGATCAATTAACATTAATGTTGGAGAATGCTATTTTACTATGTTAGGGGTAAATCTTTCAACTACATGTAATTTGGATACTATTGTTGAACTGATTTGTAACAAAGGTATAGAGGGTATTAAAACAATTTTCAATTGTTTCAATAAGAGTATTAACCCCTATTGAAAGAAATGTTGTAATTAAGTCCTTACCTTTACCAAAAAAATAACTATTTAATTCTAAGCCTTCCTTAACCTCCAGATAAGATAATTAATAACTTACACATTTATGTTTATGTTAATTTGTATGGAGTGGTGGACTCGATAAAGTTAGATTAGATTATATAACACAGGACTATAATAATGCAGGGTTAAGAATGACATATATAAAAAATCATAGTAGCTGAAAAATACAAAATACAATGACTTTATTAATAGAATATATCCTTTCATTTCAAAACTAGTCTCCTTTGTGAGCGATTTTTGTTGTTCGGTACGAACAATAAAGTTATTTCCGTTCAGTTTTCATTGAAAACCTGCATACCGAACAGCTTCCATTAATTTAACCTTCCGCCTACGAACATGGTTCCATTTTTTCAGTTCAATGGCATAAATTCAAATTCAAATATTACGTGCATATAAGTCAAAATCAGATGGCTATGCAATATCGTAAACGAGCAATACTAAACAGTCGTAACAATTCTAAACAATTCTGTCCCTCGGATTACTACAATATTTACTATCAGTACACACATTTCAAGGAAGGATGACGTCATAATCCTCGTGCTTTATATGCTAATTTGTCTGGTTCCTAGCTTCCATTGTAAACGTATAGAAGTCATCATTGAATTCATGGACGATGCGATGATAACTGTGTGTTAACCAGATATTTAAAAAAGTGGTTCATCGGGAAATTGTAAACGATTGATTTAATGCTTATAACGTGTAACTCTTTCTTCGAGTGTGTCTTCATGTGTGAGATATTACATTCTGCAATAGTTGAGTATACAAAGAGGCAGGTAATGTAGACTATATGATATTATGCTATTTGCTTAACTACTTTTTGTGATCAGATGGGAATCATAAATCAAAGTACTGAAAGCACATGGAACGGGAACAGCTTTAACAACTGCATAGCGGGTGTAGAAAAGCGTTAGTAGTACTTAAGGCTGCATCGAAATTCATGTGCGAACTATCGTTCTGATTCAAAAACTCACCCTACAAAGAAATTCAACATTTGACTGCTTTGTAGTTCCGAACAACAGAAGTACCTACAGAGCTTTGATTTAAGAAATAATCTAACTACAATAGGTAATATATATTCTGGAAAGATGTGTTGCAAAGTTTTACATTTTACAAGAAAATCTCCCAGTTGACAAAAGCACTTTCCAATCATCACTTTTGTGGTTAAATGGACTTCAAAATCGGAGGTAATCTTGTTTTTGCAAGAATTATTCATATAAAGGAATAATTTATTTTAATGACCTCCTATATGATATTGGTCAAATTATGTCATATGAACAACTCAGTATCAAATGGAATGTTGAAAGGCCTAATTAATTGTTTTAAAAAGTTCTGAATACTTATTCAATCCAAATCCCATTGTATAAATCACACTGACATTGATTGATTGTCTTTTACATAAAATATCATTACAACTAAAATCTCAAAGAAAGTGGACTACTGATCTAATCTGCATCAAAACTTCAATTGCCATTTTTTATGATATCCCATTCCATACCATCAAGGATTCAAGTCTACGATGGCCACAATTTAGAGTTAACCTCATAATGTTAGACAAAATCCAGTTGTTAAGTAATGTATGACTTAAAGATAATGATCCATGTTCATTGTGTAAACTATTGGGCATGTACTAGTTTATTGAAAATTTATATCTGGCTTTTGACAATACTTGATAACCTGGTAAAATAATACATTTGGTAATTCCATAAACAGTTATTCTGAACTAGATATTCTACTTGGGAATAAGAAATCTGATGTCCCAACTAGTTATGTTTTGCTTTTTGAAAACAATTATTTTTAAATACAAACAGAAACATATGATGGCATATGTTGATATCTTTAAGTCAACGTTTAAAAATCAGTTAATGCGTGAAATGAAAAACTGGCACACTGATAAAATTCTCAAATTTTTCAGTTCTCTGGATAAAGATCAACAATGACGTAGCCCTCTAGTATCTATTCAATGTACTAAATTTCTCCGCAAAAAAGATTCACTTGACTCTTCTTTATAAAAGAAAGAAAACTTCCACCCAAAACGGATGATCGCTTAATAATATGATACATGTACTGGATAATTTGTGTCTATTTTCTAACTATATCAATGTATTTTAAAAGTAACTGTCTACTTCATTTACTGTCTTTTCTCTTCCTTGCACTCCTTTCTCTTACTGAATATGCTAGTATTTTCTTATAAAAAAAAATTCAATGAGTCATCTAAAATACCAATGTGATATATAATTGTATTTTTTCAGATTTAAACACATAACAAGGAAAATGACACTTTGTCAAGAGTATTGTCATTGGAAACTTTTATAGATATCAGATATCAAAAACTAGGTCACCAGGACAAACCTTTTAACATTGTATATGTCACGGTTCTGACTGGATCTTCACCAAACCTGGTCATAATGTTTGGCTTCATGATATGTAGAACTATTTTGAACATGAGTCACTTGATGTCAAAAACTAGGTCACCAGGTGCAATTTTAAGTAAAAACCTTGTTAACTCTGTATATGTCACGGTTTTGATTGGATCTTCACCAGACCTTGTCAGAATGTTTGCCTGAATGATATATGGTACAAGTCCGCATATGGATCATCTGTGGTCAGACACTAGGCCACTAGGTCAAATCGAAGGAAATGCCTTGCTAACAACAGACCTCATGACACAGGCTCAAAACAATGTTTTAATCGGTAACCAATTATTTTCACGGAATCGGTGTAGGGCCATCTTGGCCCTCTTGTGCTTTATTCCACCATCCCTTTTTTCTATAGCTTTCGACTTTCTACCAGTTAGTTCACTTCCTAATGTAATTTTTTTCCTTATTTTATTCCCCGACTTTTACTCAGCATTTTATTTCATTCTCCTAAAATGAAATATTTTTAAACCCCATGACTAAGTATGGGAAAGCTTAGGGTGTGACGAGGTTACTACCTGTGCTGCTGAAACATTTTGTTATCAGATTTGTGCAATACAGTTTCTTTAGAATGTATATACTTTGTAGGTTGGAAATTCACGAAGCTTTAAAAACAATACATTCGCCAATTTTATGTATTTAAATCAAGTGTAATATGCATTTAGTGTTAAACAGGGGTATTATGCAAACAACATGTCTATTGGTGAAAATGATAACATGAGAACGTCATTTTGTCCTTCGTTTTTTTCAATCGGATGTACAACAGTGCTGCCTTTGGAATCATTTGTATTCATTATGAAGTTTATACAATGTCTTGTGTTAAGACATCAAAGTACAATTAAGCAGCATTCGACATAATGTAAGCTAGTAATCATAGATAAGAACATAGATAAGAACAAAATAGATTTTAAGAAAAAAATAACCGTTAAGTATAATTTCTTGTCGTCTGAATCAAGTGTGTAAGAAACAATTGTGACTTATTGTCTTGTAGTTATGCAGAAAGACATTGTAGTAATAGCGCTAGCACTTCTCGGTAAATTTTCAAAAGTCCGTCTGAGCGTTTATATTGCATATACGCCCGAAAGATGAGACCCAATCCTTATATTCACCTTTCAACCTTTGTTTTTTTGTTACAAACAAATTGACTGTGTGATAACGCTGAGTTTTCGTGTTATAAGGGAGACAAAACGTGTAGTAAATCCGGAATTAGGACTAGACAATAAAGTGTGATTAAGCTTTTTAGTATTCCCTGTGTCAAAGGATAAGTTATTTGCTATTATAATTAATTAGTATTCGAACCACATTGAAATTCAATGAATTAGAGCCGAGTTGTAAACTCAAGACATGTAGACTGACTCCGTGATACCAGTCGCTCCATCATACCGGTATTACACAAATCTCACAATATTTCCAATATAATGTCACCTACTGACTTTCCGGAAATTTGAACACATTCACTCAAAACAACACGTATAATTTTACAAACATACAAAGAACTGAGCCCTACGTTCAGTTAATAAAACGTTTGTCGCACATGGACTGTAACATAAACAGTCGTACCTGAACGCTTTGTTACGTTTCAAGATTTGGCCCGGACAGGTGTAAAACGTAAGCGAACGCATGCAAACGTTTGCTTTAACTGACCGCACTGCTATTGTTAATTCACTTTACCTCCATTTCGCTTCATTGACAGTCATCATTTTATGAACAAAATCCTGTCCTTATCCTCCATTTTATGTATTAATTCTGCCACAATTGCAATGGAATATTATACCAATAAGACAGGCCATAACGTCATTAACAAAATTTAATGATATACAATTTGAAATCGTTTTGGTGTAGTTCTATTTTTTATGTCTATCTTAATATCTAAAGAAGCAAAAACATTTTAGCGAGATTACAGATCATAATGTGCATTACTAAATTTAGACAATTATAAGTAAGGTAAGAATATAACTACGCGCTATCATAGACTGCGTCTAACAATCAGAATTGTCTGTTTAGATCCTCCACCCTGGGAGGCAGTCTCGGAATGCCGAACGGTCAAGAAAAGTAAACGCTATTTTTTTCTAACGAAAATTAAGTGTGAATGTAAATATATTTATCAAACATTCAAGTAGTCAATAAACGCATGCTATGGTTAACTAACATTCATATTTTTTTTAAGGACGTATATCACAATAAACTCCAACGGACACATTTTTTAAAACTTTGCATATATAAAGATTAATAATTTCCTACTACAAAAACAAAATGAAAAATATAGGTATATATGCTCGTTTGTTAGTTATGCCCGATTGTATGACCCCCCCCCCCCCCCAAAGACCAGCGGATTATAAAAAAAACTGAATTTTTTAAAAGTGGCTACCGTATTTCTTCATCAACAACCAATTTATATACATCTTTTTGATTGGAATAGAGTGCAAATATTGATTAATGGACAATATATGTCAAATTTTACCAAAATTTGGAAAAAATGTAATTATTTATTAAAATCCATCTAAAAAGGGAGACGATCCAACATGTGTTTGAAGAAAAAAACATCCATAATTTTTTTTTCAATGGACAGATTTTTTAAATATTTCACAGAATAACACAATTTATTGTACTAAACAATATAAAGAGTAAAAGAGAGGGGTATCCATGCTACTTTTTCAATATGCATTATTAAAGTTGACCGCATGAGTCAACAGTACGCAAAAATTCCAGGCATTTCAACAAACAACCCTTATAAAATATAAATCAAACACCGTTTTCTTGAATATTTCACTGATACTTCACATCATACTATCTTATACATAGTTAAAGGTGTGAATTAATACATAAAAGGCATATTTTTCATAAATTTATTTAAACCAAATGATAATTTATTTAAACCTATGTGAAGGATATAACTGATTTTATTAAGAAATTACGGGATATACCAAAGCTTGATGAAGAATCATTTTTAGTGACACTTGATGTCAGTTCCTTATAATACAAATATACCTCATGATGATAGAATTAAATCTTGCAATTATTTCCTTGAAAAGGACCAGCACCACTCACCTGAATATGTAACAGCAATTTCTAAATTAATAAGAACTGTTTTAACTAAAAACAACTTTCAGTTTAATGACGTGAACTATCTTCAGACCATGGGAACGGCGATGGGCACCAAAATGGCACCTAGTTATGCTTCTTTATTTATTGGTCAGTTAGAAATGGACTTTCTAAGGACTTGTTCCAAAAAACCCATACTGTGGTCACGTTTCTTTGATGACATTTTCTTTATATGGGAACACAGTCTTGAAGAATTACTGTCTTTTATTGAAAAAATAAATAATGTTCATAAAAATATTAAATTTACATATACTTATTCTCATACAAGTGCTACATTTCTTGACGTCAACATTGAAAAAGATGAAGATAATTCATTAAAAACCAGCGTCTTTGAAAAATCAACAAATTGCCATCAATACATAGAATTTTCATCATGTCATCCTCGAACGTGTAAGCTGGGAATCCCATACAGTCAGGCAAAACGCTACAGAAGAATTACGTCGGACGACCTCCATTTTCAACAGGATTGTGAAAATCACAAATAATATTTTACTGAACGAAACTATCCTATAAAAACCGTGAATGAAGCTATTTCAAAAGCATCAACACTTAGCGTAGAAGATGCTTTACAGAGTTCTTCCTTTTCTTCATCGAAAGATATTATTCCTTTTGTATGTACTTTTAACCCTTGTTTACCTAATATAGGAAAAATAATTAATCAATATTGGGGACTTTTAAAACATTCAAAAAATAAGTCTGTACAAGATCTTTCAAAACTTAAGCCAATCATAGCATATAAACGTCCTTCCAGTTTACAAGATGTCCTTGTTCATTCAAAATTTACAAATATTGTTAGTATGGGTAAAGTATCCAAATGTAATAGACCCAGATGTTCTCATTGTTGCACAATTGAAGAGAATGATATTTTTTCAAGTACTAATTTTTGTAAAGATTTTAAGATTAAACATGGTTTATCTTGTTCTTCCTCAGCAGTGATTTACCTCACTACTTGTAAGAGATGTCAGAAACAATATGTCGGCCAGACTAAACAAAAATGTAGTCAAAGAATGAATAGTCATAAGTTCGACATTAAACATTTTCCTGAAACTTTAACAAATATTTCTGAACATTTTACCCTTCCTGGTCACAGTTTTGATGATTTTTCTTTTATGCCTATAGACAAAGTGCACAATAACTGGCAACGACTTTTAAAAGAAACAAAATGGATGCATATTCTAGGTACTACCAGTCCGAATGGAATGAATTCTAAAATATTATTTTAATTCATTTTTTGTGCTTTGTTGAAATCCAAGAGTCTGTCTATGTATCTCATATTTGTTATATAGTTAATATTGGTCTCCCATCATATCTTGCTATTTTATTTGCATCTTACCAGTATTATTGTATCTTTTAGTATCCTGTGTAACAAATATTGCGCAAAATTTTATTTATTTTTGACGTTGTTATTGACGTCGCATGACGTTGATGACGTCATTTCCTGTTTATTGTTTTCATATTAATATTTATTGATCCTAATGAAGGCCAATATGGCCGAAATGTTGAGGTTTATATAAATTAAATAAACAATTTAAGTTTTGCTGAATATAGACTTCTTTTTTACATATCAATATAACTTTTAAACCAAATGCAAACTCGCGTAATCTAGAGCTGTCAAGTACACATTCTTCGTAAAATTAACTAATCGGTAAAGTTTATACCTGCGCAGTAGCGATGCGCACTAACAATTGTGATATACCTCTTTAAAGATTTGATACATTTTCTATCTTTGATTAAATAGAAATGATATGACCATATAAAATTCAATCTTAAAAATACCATCTAAGGACAGTCTATAAATAGTATATAGCTTTGTCAAGAGATTAATCTTTTCTGTTTAATGTTCATATATTCCACGCACAACTAGCGTCTTGAATATAGCTGATGGTTCACAACTATCCATGACCTTGACATTATGATATAAGAAAATATGCTGTTCATAATTCAGACAAGATTTTAAGCCTTTGACAATCTGATATAAATGTCGATTTTCCTCAATATGTTGAGCAGTTGTTCTTGCCTTGTGAAAGGGCATGTTAGTACTGGTTAGAATGCAGCCACGGACACATCTTTATGTAAACCAGTCGCCACATATGGCGTTTAAGCAACTGAAGTATGCATACTTAAAGTTGCCGTGTTTATCTATCTAAAGCAGATGTAGAGCACAAGAAATATAATGAACGGGTAATTTGTATGGTTCTCGATTGTTAACTTACCGAAGTTGAACCGTAATAATAAACTGTATGACGGAATTATACACAATACCTGGTTTGGTCGAAATTACACGGTCTTGGTGTACCAAACATAGAGAGCAGTGTATATTTACATGTGACATTAATATTCACTCTCTCGTCAAGATTAAGATCAGCACAAGATTTAATATTGAGATTAACATAGAAACTCCAAAAGTACCTATTAATCATTTTTTGTGAGATGCATTAAAATATCTATCAAATTGAAAATAAAATAGAATATGATTAAGCACAAGTGATCCAAGTTGATTTCATGAAAACATGTGTTCCTAAAGAGTTTCGCCAGATAAATCGCGTTGGAAGAATTCTGTCAGGAGTTTGACCCTTTCAGCGGAAATGTTAGGCCGTATCTCTTGCCTCTGTATCGTAGTACTCAACGGGAACCAGTTTAACTACTACCGTGAAATTCCGTACCGATATTGATGGATACCGTACTTATCAGTGCGCCGCACGGGCATTTATACATTGTCATTAAATAGATGAAAAAGCCCTTTTGCAAAATTAATATCAAACTACTGTGGTTTATTCAATTAAAGTCAAAATGAGTCGACTAAGTTGTATGATAACGCATAAAAATGTGTACAGTAGAGATAATCTGACTGAACATCACATGACAAGTACTTCTAACACTCACATGTATGAAATGCGTTATCAGACGGTCCTATGAATCGTGTTGAATTAAAGTAGGTTGACTGATAATTGACGAAACTGTACCATTCAATTTGTTGTAATACACGTTTTTACACGCAATTATATACACGTCATTCCTAAGTTAGCGACCACCTCCAAATAAAAGTTGTCATGTGAAGAAAGGCCATTCATTTAAAAATGTCATTGATTATATTGAACAAAAAGAGCAACTATCAATGAAGAATAAATTTTATTTTTCCCAATGGAAGCCTTTGTTCACAAGTTTAACTGCATTACGAATCAGTGAATACCTTTCTTTTCAATGGAAGATGTATTGTCAATATCATTTTCATCATGATAGCCACTAACTACTCTTTAGCTGTTTCTAAACCAGTGGATGGAGGCGTATATCGTTTGACTAGACCCAATATACTCTGAACAACTACCATTTCCATTTACGAACATGATTTATTTTAAAAGCTTAATTACAAGATAATTTACTTTGACTTCATTTAGTACAAGGTCCGAATGGAAGGTAGTTTGACAAGAATAAGTGCAGCAAATTTATTAAGAATGTCTTAATAAATGAAGATATGATATGAAATGTAATGTATAGCGTAACAAATTTTAAATAGGACACACATTTGGTTGCATTCACAATCGTTAAAATCATGCTTACCAGTTCACAAATAAAGGTCAGTTTACATCAATTAATAAAACTCAAAGTTTTATACGTGCTCTAGCAATATCAATATTTAGACTGAATTCAACATACAAAGACATTACAGACTTCGATTTTAATATTAATTGTAGAAAATAGACAAATACCTGACATTGTGTCCTTTAATTCATCCGTTTGTATATTCTGTAAATTGAGCTATACACCAATCGGCATATGATATTAGATAACACCCACTCAGCTCACAAAATTAAACCTGGTCGTTGTTTACTTCCGTTATAACTGGGGGAGGGGTATAAGATTTCTTTTCAAATAGATGTTTAAAAAGTATAAGCACGTGTATTTATAGACTTTGTTTAATAAAATAGGATACATACAGTTTATTCCAAGACATATCTAGCAGCAAACGTTATTTTCTTGACCATTTTTTGACGATTTGTACCGAAGTCTTCAACTCAGTTTTCCGAACTTTTATCAGTAAACATACGTACGTCGTAATCAAAGGAGTTTGTATTATGTACAGCGTGTGCTTTGGTAAAAAGCGTTTGGATTAGTAATTGTTATGACTTGATAGGAGTCACAATTTTTAAGGCATGACATGACAAAGTCCTCATTAATTTACAGTACTGACATAATGATTATTACTGATGTATACATATATATTTGAGTGTTTAAGCCAATTAATGTGACCAAGAAAAAAAGGTTCTAGGTGCATATGAAACCTTTATGATAATGTGCAATTCCTTGATAAAAAAGCTTTGCATCAAATTGAAACGAAAAGGCACAGACTAGTGATTTGTATACCTGGGAAACACCTCATGAGAACGTTTCACCTGAGCACACGCAGCTGAAAGCAAACTCAACAAGTGTCAATGTTTAAGCATTCTGTTATGTTGTTAAATTATACATAGTTTATATTATAATTATATAAATTATCTCGATAGTACGGAATCATAAATACGCCACCACATAACGATAAATCATCTCGTAAAATAATGGAGGATTTCGTGTAAACAGAAAAACCATCATGAATCCAGATAACATTTACATGAAAGCAAAACTACGGAAGCATATACACGCCACCACATAAGGATAAATTTTCATGAAAACTTTCTTGAAAATAATGGCGTTTTTTGTGTAAATAATGGAGGATTTCGCGTTAATTTAAGAGGAAACAAGAAATATGAAAAATATCATGAAAGCTAGTTAATTATCGTAACGCGAAAAATTGCTAGTTAGTGCTTTGCCTTGCCACCACATACCATCAGTTTTCATGAAAAGTTTCGCGAAAATTATAGTTTTTCATGAGAATAAATCCATGAAACAAGATAAATCTTTTCATGAAACCAGTTATCTAAAAATAGATATCGGAAAACTATGGTAGCATAATTTAACTTGGTAGTCACTTAATTTAACATAGATTTCTATAGGAAAGTCTATAAAAATGACCCAGAGCTAAGCAAGTTGACATGAAGCATTGTCTAGTGGAGATCTATCAAGTGTGTTCAAATCACATGATCCTCTGGGTAAAATTGACCTCGCCTCAGGGGTCACTTGATCTTCAAAACATTCCTTAAAATAAACCAGAAAGCATAAAGCTTTGGTGTTTCAAATCATGACCACCTGAATCAAATTGACCTTGCCCCGTTGGTTACATGATTGTGCATTGGAAATTTTAAAATAAATCTTAAAACAAACCAAATGACATAAAGCATATATATATATATATAAATTGCAGAATTGCCTAGAGATCTCTACCAATTTTGTTCAAATCATGACTTCTGGGTCAAAACTGACCACCTCAGTGGTCATTTGATTGTACACTTGAGAACACATTTTTATTAAAGAAAGCCAGAAAACATAGAGCTAAGTATGTTACTCTCGGTCATTAGAAAATATATAGCGACAATGGGACAATCCCAGTCAGTGGGGACAAACCATCTGTAAGGAAATGAATTTTACTCATTTTGTATAAAAACAAATAAAAGGGTTATCGTAGTAAACTTAGATATCTGCACTTTCTTTTTTGGTCACGTTTTTACTGAAACTTAAACATTTTAACTTGGAACTTTCACTTGACTTCTGAACTTAATATATTATAAATTTTGTGTATAGAACACTTAACATAGAATTTTGACCCTGATCTTTTAAATATCTTAAAGACGTATTTCGCCTCAACAACTCCTTCCAACATAAAAACATCTTATAAGAATGATATTTCGTTTAAACACTCTGTATTGATGAGAACATGAAATGCCTACTGGTACAATGTATGAGTCCAGTTTCGGACCAGTATCAGTTTCTCACAACTTCTAATATTATTAATTTCTATTTTACAAGTCTTCAAAACAAACTGCATTATTTTTCAGCTTTGTGTAAAGTATGATGAAGTTTCGTTTGTTCTTTGCCTAGAATTAATATTCTGTTTGTTATGGTTTCTGACATTTATGAAGCGCTGCACAATAATGGAAGTAACATATTGAGCTTCGGGCCTTCTGGTTTATTTTAAGAAGTTCTTTTCTTTCGGCTGCTATGGCAACCAGAGTTCTCTTTAGAATGGATTTCTTTGAACAACTTTATCTATAACTTTATTATTGTTCATTGATCCTATCTATACTTCTTATATATAAGTTCTAGCTCAGTTTTAACATATAAGGTCTAAGTACTAATACTAGTATCTAACTTAAAATGAAGTTTCGTTTGTTCTTTGCCTAAAATTAATATTCTGTTTGTTATGGTTTCTGACATTTATGAAGCCCTGCACAATAATGGAAGTAACATACTGAGCTTCGGCCTTCTTGTTTATTTTAAGAAGTTCTTTTCTTTCGGCTGCTATGGCAACCAGAGTTCTCTTTAGAATGGATTTCTTTGAACAACTTTATCAATATCTTTATTATTGTTCATTGATCCTATCTATACTTCTTATATATAAGTTCTAGCTCAGTTTTAACATATAAGATCTAAGTACTAATACTAGTATCTAACTTAAAATGGCCCCAGTAGGCTTCCGTAGGTCAGAAGCTTGCCGACTGTTGTTTCACGAAATGGTAAAATAATTCATGAAAACAGATATTAACTTTTCGCGAAAATGATGTAGCAGTTTGAAGCACTAATACGCAACTTTTTGTGTTAACATAGTTGTTTTGTACGGAAGCATATATACGCCACCACATACCGAAACATTTTTATGAAAACTTTTATGAAAATAAGGGCGTTTTTAATGGAAATAATGGAGGATTTCATGTTAATTTAAGACGAAACAAGAAAAATGATAAATATCATGAAAGATAGTTAATTATCGTAACGCGAAATATTGCTAGTTAGTGCTTTGCATTGCCACCACTTACCATCAGTTTTCATGAAAAGTTTGGCGATAATTGTATTTTTTCATGAAAATAAATTCATGAAACAAGATAAATCTTTTCATGAAACCAGTTATCTAAAAAAAAGATGTCAGAAAACTATGGTAGCTTACTGGGGCCATTTTAAGTTAGATATTAGTACTTAGATATTATATGTTAAAACTTAGAAGTTAGAACTTGTATATTTTAAGTTATAGATAGGATCAACGAACAATAATAAAGTTATTGATAAAGTTGTTCAAAGAAATCTATTCCAGACAGAACTCTGGTTGCCATGGATGCCGAAAGAAATAAACTAAAAATTATTCTTAAGATATACTAGAAGGCCTAAAGCTTAGATATTTGTTATGGAGGACCATCTGGTGCTCTATCAACTTTGATAAAATCAGGGCATCCATGCCAAATTAGACCCTGTCCAAGGGTCACTTGATTTAACATAGATTAATAAAGAAAAGTCTATAAAAATGACCCAGAGCTAAGAAATTTGACATGAAGCATTGCCTAGTGGAGCTTTACCAAGTATGTTCAAATCACATGACCCTCAGGGTGAAATTGACCTCGCCTCAGGGGTCACTTGATCTTCAAAACATTCCTAAAAATGAACCAGAAAGCATAGAGCTTGGGTGTTTCAAATCATGACTGCCTGGATCAAATTGACCTTGTCCCAGTGGTTACTTGATTGTACATTTGAAATTTTCAAATAATTCGTACAACAAACCAAATGGCATAAAGCATATACATGTATATATGAATTGCAGAATTGCCTAGATATCTCTACCAGTTATGTTCAAATCATGACTTCTGGGTTAATACTGACCAACTCAGTGGTCATTTGATTGCACACTTGGAACATTTTTTTTATTAAATAAAAACAGAAGGCATAGAACGTAGTATGTAACTTTCGTTTACTAGAAATTATATAGCGACAATGGGACAATCCCAGTCAGTAGGGACAAACCATCTGTAAGGGAAATGAATTTTACTCAATTTGTATAAAAACATAAAAACAAATGAAATGGTTAATGTAGTAAACTTATAGATATCTGCACTTTCTTTTCTGTTCACGTTTTTACTGAAACGTTTACTGACATTTTAACTTAGAACTTTCAAATTGACTTCTGAACTTAATACATTATAAATTTTGTATATAGAACGCTTAACGTAGAATTTTGATATCTGGGCCCGTATTTATAAAGCATCTTAATTATTTTCTTAAACCCGATCAAAATTAGCTAAGCTAGGAAACAATCTTATCTTAAGATAAGTGATATTTATGAACGCACTTAAGAAATATTTTAGTAAAGAAAATTCTTAATTTAAAAGATATTTAAGATGTCGTTGCTACTGAATTCCGTGGTTTTCCTTTCTAAAAATAGAACCGAAATGGTTTCTATCACGCTCGCGCTCGCACATCTGTCAGAATATAGGATAAATATATCAATGAAAATTCAGCATGTTATATTCCTTTTATCATGCAACATATGTGTTAAATTTCACAAATTTCCTACCATATTACTGAGTTATGATAACGCTGACTATGACCGTGTTATAATTACACCAATGAGACGTATATATATATATCTACATGTATACACAGTGGCGTAGCCAGAAACAAATTTAAGTCGGGGCACTCTAGGGGGTCCAGCCCCAGTGTCCCTCTATGGAGATCCGGGGGCATGCACCCGAAATTTTTATTTACCTAGAAAATCTCGGGTTGCTTTTTCTCCTTGGTCAAAATTATGGTTGCTTTGGTAACAGAAAAGTCAAAATATGTTGATGAAATTTGGTATGCAAGACTGTACATAATTAGATGGAAATATTGATATAGTGTATGTTAACATCTAACCATGGATTTTCTTTGCCTTGAAAGGATCCCTATAGGGTGCATCAGTTATTCAAGCCCAAAAGTAAGTTTAAGTACTTTTTATAAAAGAAACGAAAGTACCAAATAAGATGGAATTGCGTATGGTATTTAAAATTTAAACGAGAATCATAATTAGAATTCATAGGTAAATATTGAAAGTTGAAACCTGGATATGAATAACGACAGTAGAATCAGCCCTAACAAGATTGATTTCTTCGAAACATTGGTGATAAATAACAAATATGAGGCTTATCAATAAAATGCAATTTAGAATCTAGTTCCCTCTGTAACTTTAGTTAATAGTATTTGTTTCTGTCCTGTTGGTGATTCGGTAAACAAACTGTGCATGCTTTAAGAAATTTCTTAAAACATTTAAGATACCTTTTGAGCTATCTTAAAACAAGTCGATATTTAAGTTAAAAATACAGCTAAGATCATTAATTATTTATAAATAACACATAAGATATTTCTCAAATTTAAGAGCAAAATGAACAGATTTCGTGTATTTAAGTCAAAATGTAAGAAAATCTTAAGTTAAGAAGCTTTATAAATACGGCCCCTGATCTCTTAAATATCTTTATACATGCGTTATACAATGTTTCTAAAAGGCTTAAAGCGTAAAATCTCGCGACACGAGGAAAAACTATGTAATCAGGCATCAGAAGGAGAAATATCATTAATAACCACGTGGTGTGCGAATGAAATATTGTGTATGATCACGTGACTTGAGGAACACTTACCATTTACAATCACGTGACACAGGAAGGAATACTCTTTATAACCGTGATATACGAACCATATATCATTTATGATCACGCGACGCGAAGATACGAAACACCAAAAAGGGGAGAGAGTATTCAGTCAAATGATATGATTTCTTTATTCTCAACAAAAAGTACATAGCATATTGCATTTAAACCCTTGTCTTCACTCGTTCTTCTTGTATTTTTGCTATGGATTGGTTATAATGACACAATGCTCATTAAAACCATCACATGACATAAGCAAGTGTTTGATTAGCTGCATCTTAGAACTTCAACCTGAGTGAGGTAAGTAACATATTCGAGTTAAAGCGAAAAGTACTGAAGGCGAGACAACGTTCTAGTCGCTATACAAAGGTGGATAACTACATTGTTATTGTTATAAGAAAAAACACAACTTGTCTACATTAAATCTGATCATGATAAATGGGCCACATGTGTAATGCGTTTCCTGTTCTAAAAGGTTTTTATGCATTCATGAATTTAAAACATTGCCAATAAAACACAAATGACGTTTAACTCATACAGTATTGTACGGTAACACATTGTATGTTGCGCCATCTATTCCTTCGAATGCTACCTTGCAATTTATTTAAATTTTAAAGCTGAACTTCTGCCTGTATCTTTTCATCTATCTTTATAATTATTGTACGGGAACATTTTCTTGAATAAAACTTACTAAAATATTATACTCATTTGAATACATACGTTGAATATTAGCATTTTTCATTTCCAAATGATATAACTTACTTTCGCTTTTTAACTGTTACCTTTTTCGAAATTTGAACAATCGTTCAGCTTTTCATTTCCGTCACTCACTCGGCACTCATGAAGAACTGCGTACGCTTAATAAATCCGTCATGTAAATGTTAATGTGGTTCCGGTTCCACGTTTCAGAGCAATATAGGGTATGTAAGTTCAGTTTCCAGGACGGTTCGTCAGTTTTTTTTATTTAAATAGTAACTAATTATTTTGAATATGCAGGTATAATTTTTGTACGGTTTGTGTTATCAAAATAGGTAGGAAAATTACGTAGCAGCAATCGTGTTGAGTTTTTATTAATACCACTTTTAACCCGATTATGTAACGCAGTCATCAGCATAGAATATACAAGGGTAGACGTGTACGTGGTGCAATCCAGAAGTTAGAGGACATTACAAATAAAAACACCAATTAACTTAATGTCTTATCTAAATTCGACATATTTATCAATGTTCTATCATTTCATTATTATATTTCTTTTTTCAAAATGCGGAGCTAACAAGATCTATACATGTGTTTACAAATTTGAACACTTGTAAACATTGTATTAATGTAATCACCCATTTTACATAAAAATATAAATAATATCCTTGGCTTGTGGCCTAAGTCAGTAATAAACTTATTGTATTGTATTTGATACCCGGCAGGGTCACCATATGGACATAAATAATATGATTGTTCTATCACATTCATGTCTAATAATCGTATGCATATAAAATAGTAGTTAGTGCATCTTTTTACAAGAAGTATTAGATTTACATATAATGGCAATGAAATTCAAAACAAACAAAAATATCTAAGTGTAGTAATCTAATCAGGAGGTCAGTATAGGAACATAATTGAAATCATAATACAAAATAAAACATTAGTTTATAACATTTTCCTCAACGAGTGTTAGTATTAAACTTTGTTTTTTTTATGCTATAATACTTTATAAAATGTGTTCTATGTTTTTGGCAGTGTGGGGAGTATAATGATAAAACAATTTTCTTTTTTTTTTTCTTTAAGGAATTATTTAGTGTTTGACCCAGGCCTCAGAACTGATTTATGTATTGATGGAGACTTATAGACACCCTTGGGAAGCGTAATTAATTATATTGATATAATTATAAAATATTGGTTGAACATTATTTAATTATTTTATTCTACGTTACATCTACGTAAGCTTTGAATATAATCTAATGGTTGTAAATTTAGGTTTTTAGACACTCGGGCGAAATACAATGAATGTGATATCTATTTTGGTAATCTTATACTTTTGGAATACCTTATACTCACCTTTATTAAATACAGTTACCTACAAATTTGACCGAACAAAATAAATTAATTGTTGACTGTTGATTTAAAACTGTGTTTGCAAGTTTTACTTAACGTTTAGTATAGTTCATAGTATATACCGTATTATATTTGGATGATCCTTGATGTTTGGTTTACGGGTATGATTGCATGTTTGATAAGGTGGACAATATGGAAGTCCATTGTTGCCTTTCAAAACACAGAAACATGCTAATTTTAACTGACACTGGGTTGTTTTTCAATTATGCTGGTTTCTCCCCCTATCGGGGTACTTAACGTTCGTAATAAAAACTAAATAAATTAAAGCAACTAACATCGATCTTTTACTAGATCATGGCTTTAAATTCCTTTCTGTTCATTAAAACGAACTCAAATTACATGATAAAATAGTATTTACAAAATTCAGCCGATAAGCTGCCATGTTGAAATTGACATGAAAAGAGTTGTTTCTCCTTCTATCAGTGTAAATTTATAATTGTGCCAACTATGCAACGCCGGGTACATAATGATTTGATAATTATTGAATACTTTTAATATAGGAATAGTAAACTATTTTAGACAAATTTCAACAGTTAGTTCAATACAGCAAAATTGCTGAACTCTGCAACTTTGAAATAAGATATACCTCTATATTACACGTACTGAAAGATGAATCTAACCCCTAGTAAAATCCTTAACAAGTACAAGATCTTACACAAAAACTGCATTAAGAGCAGTACAATAGGTTATAGGTGTGTATATGAATCATATATAAGTGATAGTCACACATTTAGAATGTTCAAAATCGACAGGTGTCCGTCATTAAAATTCGTTCATTGTTTTTGCCTTAGTGGCTTGCCATACTTTCAGTTCCCAGAAGTGTTGCTAAATTAAGAAATTATTATACTTTCTGTTTGGTAACGTCACAAGCTATGTCAGACAAACTTTTTCATTAGCGATTTCCAAATTTTACCATTCGTTTACAGAAAATACAGAGTGTTTTATAAACGTAGGGGTAGGCATCATTCGGAGAAAATCGTTTTTCACCTGATTTTTGTGTAAAATCGTAAATAAATCACCAGTATTTCAGATAATTTTAGGAAAAAAAGTTTGTTACGAACGAGTGAAAATATGGGTTATTGAAACGGGAATGTAAACAATCCATAGACGGCACAAGGTTGAAACCTCTTGAGAAAAAATCTTTACATCGATAAAATGGAAGTCCCGATAGAATGAGAAACCACAAATTTAGTTAAATAAAGATACAATTTTCTGCCTGACGCTTCATTCCATTCCCTGTCATTAATTCTCTAACAACAAAAACACATGCTATGCTAACTCTGTTTATTACTTCAGAGCAATGAATTATGGTTAAAATAAAGTAAGAAAATTTGCATAAATATGAGCACAATAATAACAAAAACAGATGGATAAATTAAACAATTAATCAAAGTAAAATATTTCAGCAATAGCGTGCCAGTGATTTGTTTTGTTTCTACGTCAAAGCAATTTTTTAACTTTTTTACTTTCAAACACAGACAATACCGTGATTTTAAATGTCACAGGGTTATCTTTACATTCACAAAAAATCTACATAAATGGCAGCATAATACATTTAAGAACAAAAGCAGACGGGTATATTAAAGTAAAAATAAACCAAATTAAAAAAAAGTAATAACGTTTGATTTATTTTTTCTATGTCAAAACTATTTTCTTCATTTGCTCTCACTTTAAACTACCACAGTTAAATAAGTCCTGAAATTGAAATACTAAAGTAAAACAGTAACCCGTATAAAATTACCGCGACAAATCACTGAACTCGATTAATCAAAGTAAAATAATGATATAAGAATATAAATGAAAAGCGATAATAAAATAGAGAAAGCGATAGAACAAATGAACAAATCAAACTGTTTTACATAACGGTAAGTATGGTTCATTATATTTGGAGTATGTTTGTTTTGACGACCCATGGTGATAGGTTTATGGGTACATTTGCTTGGGAGATGAGGTGAGCTAGCCAGAAATCATATTGTTACTTTTCAAACACCGAAAATACTGTAATTTTAAATGTCACAGGGTCATCTTCACATTCATGCTTAGTTTAAGAAAGTTTCTTTAATGCCACAACAAACTTCGGGAACGGTGTATTGTCGTCGTTAAATAATCTGTAGTATAGTTCAATTTTTGGGTCAGCAATGTTATTGTATACATGGAGAATCACATTGGCAAACGTTTAGGTAGCACGAATACTTTTGTAATATGCTAAAGAGCATTCTATGAAACCTTATTCTCACTGTCATCTGTGGCGCATTTGGTAAAGCATAAGATAAGTGAATCTCGAGGACTGCGTCTGATATTAGACATCATTTTTAATTTTTCACTTTTTTCATTCTTGATAAGATTTAACTTTACATATATCGATAAGAAAATGGTGTTGATTTTTTTTATTTGTATTCTTTAGTGAAATTATAAAAATGAAATATCCTCACATAGGTAATTCGCATTTATGTATTATTTTTATTTTAATACATTTCTTCTTTTCAAAGTTTTCTCTTTCGAAATACAAAAAGGTACTGTTCAGCGGACATGTAACAAGAACAAACATATTTCAATGAATAAAGTATAAAAAATAAATACACAATTGTATATAATAATATAAGAAGAAAGTGCCATTGACTCAGTTCGAACCACTAACATCTGACCCATGTAAAATCTTTATGTACATGCCACCTTATCCAATACACCACGACTCTGGTTCACGTGAATGATACTTTCTACGAATTTAAAATCATTTGGGCCATCAATTTACAGTGATTACCTCTACAGTGGTATCGTCCAAAATTCTACCTTGACTATAAGAAAATTGAACTATACCTAATTGTAAAATGATCCGTGTAAAACAGAATGACATAATAAACCACGAGTATATTTCTGGCGATATAAGCAATCTTAAATTAGAATATCACAATCTTACGAGGTCTTTTGTACCTTGAAAATGATACAAATTTTACATATGTTGGCCTTAAACTAACCAATTATACTAAGTTTTAAAAAATGGAAGAAAAACAAACTATAGTTATATAGAAAAAAAAGGAAATCTACGTAAATAACAGCATAATTCACACAATAACAAAATAAGAAAATCTGCGTAAATAACAATCTTATACATAATTTAAACGAAATAAAAGAATCTGGGTAAATTACAGCCTAATACATATAACATCGAAATAAGAAAATCAGCGTAAGTACCAGCATAATACATGTAAAATCTAAAGCAGATTTATGAATTGAAGGAAAAATCTACAAGTTTAGATAATGTGTCCGAAATTTATTTTTTCTTTGTCAGAACAACTTTCTACATTTACTCACACTTTAGAATTATACTTAAGACATACCCCAAGTTAAATGTGTTCTTGATCTGATTGCAAAATTGAAAACAAATATCGTTAATTTAAAACAGTGCAGTTATTTTAAGTCTTCGATTACTCAAACAGTTTACATAAAATAGGATATACAAACAGTATGCTGTTTTTTATGAAAAAATCAATCTAGTGATGTTCACTTTCATCCATAACATACAGCTAAACAAATTTGATATAATTTTGTCTTCATGTGTACCAATACACAGAATAGTAATGAAGATGCAGTCACGTCTAAGCAATCAAAAGTTAGTACATAAAGTTTTCTCATTTGCATGTACATAGTTTTGTTCAAAAATAGTGCTTCTAAAATAAATCAGTTCATTTTTTAAACGCCTCAAACAAACTTGCTTTCAACAGATTGTGTTTATAGTGATTTCAATGTAATGACATAATAGAAATAAGTAATTGTTTTGAAACTTAGTACATACTAATTTCGCAGCATATATCTAAAACAACACTGAAAAAAAGAAGTTGCAAAGGAAACAATAATAAACAAAGTGAAACTGTCAATGGTATGTACACCAATGTCGGAAAAGATTCTGATTCATCGGATTCTATGTCACATGAGAGGTTTTATTAAACATCAAATAATTTCTAGTTTCGAGCCTATTCTAAAATGAATTTATACACTTACAAACGTTAGTAAATTTTTGTCTGTGTCATTCACTTCTTGTTGATTTATGCTTCCATAGAGCCAGTAAACAAATACTTCAAACGCGCGAAACAGTCAATAGATCCGTTAGAAAATGCATCTGATCTTTTCTTGCATTTTTCAAATTCGGCTTGCCTTTCCTGTTTCTCTTTCTTCCAGGATGCTTCCACATCAGCAATCTTTTTATTCTGCTCTTCCTCTGACAAATACATAAATCCTAAACGTTCATTAAGTACAAAGTTTCCGATATGGCATTTTATGACAGTATGACCTTGATATAACTGGAATAATGGCAATTTCAGTTCACATCTGTACGATCTAATGCCAAGTCAAATCGTTACATTACTGTCTACTACATCAGTCATTCTGAATTCATTCAGTCAATAATGGAGCAATCATACTCAAGTAGAACCCTTGTTTACAGTCTTGCAAACAATCGACTCAGTAATGAACTTGTTATTAATATCAAACTAAAGAATTTTCTGAAGAATCACGAAGCCAATCGTATTTAAAGATGTATGTCTATGAAAATGTTTTCGTCAAAATAACTGACTTTTCTCCCCTTTCAAAATTTCAGCAATGATATTTTTCACAGAATTTCTTAAATCAAACTGCTTGTGAAAAAAAACTTTCATCCGTATTTCATAGAATAGAAAAATATATAGTTAAAATCTATCATCGCATTGTATAATTACAAAATAAGTCTTTACTTAACTTTAAAATATCAGAGGTGGTTGGTTATTCATTCTTAATATAACTAAATACATGTTTCTTAGTATGAGCAATACAATAAATTTAATCCAAAATTATGTGTCATACTGTTTCTGAAGTCTAATGCTTTTTACAATGAATAGTTGACGGAAGTAGAACAGTCTTTTCTTTACTGTTTAACAAAATCTGTAAATTTAAACATATTTAGTCTGATAAAATAACACAGGTGAATGAATTATTTCCTTCAGTTTTTATACAACGGCTATTTAAGTATAAAATGATATTCGTCTTCAATGTCTCATCTGTTACAAAAAAATACATAATCTTTCATTCCTCTTACTTTTATTACGAGCATATCTTCCTGTTTGAATTTTTAAACTATGTATTGAAATTCTTAATCTAGTAATACATTTTATAATTATTTGGATTAATATCTAGGTAATCTTCATAATTAAAGTATAATTTACAACTGTTATATAATATCATAACTGGAATTGTATCTTTTCTTACATACCAATCATGAATAAAGCAATCAATAAGTACCTGTTTAAACAAAAACATAATACTTTTACAAATAGCTGTATCTGGTCGCTGCCATATATCACCAAATCCATATTTAAACAATATCTTGTTCGCATTATATGCCCAATTTTGTTTATTATTTTCACTGTCATTTATTTCAAGGCTCATTTATTGTTAGATAAATATATCTATGGATGCTACAAAATTTTCAGGGAGGTAACCTTGACTACACCTTAACCGGTTTGGAACGGGAAAAGGGGATTTTAATCTAGTATTTTCCTGCATAAATTAACAGTGATTTGGAAAACATTGGAATTATTTTCAGCTAACCCACCCTCCCAACCCTATTTTAATTAATGTATAAGGTTACTTTTCACTTTTTGGCAGGTTTTAGTACCCAACATTCGAACATACATAAATATATTTATAAATCTTGGATAACGACCTAATTGTCTATGTTTCAGATCTGAACATAAATCAATTGGTGCTGCTCGATTTACGGATATTCGAATCTGTGACAAAATGCCCGTCAGACATATTAGCTGTGCATCCTAAAGAAGTGGATAAGTTCAGTAAATACTGAAAGTACATAACTGAAATGAGCTTTGACCAATAAAAAGTGATTAAATGTACACTTCTTCGTCAGTAAAACAAATTGATTATCAACAGGTAACTGTAATTCTCGTCTGAACTTATTCTTACTTTCAAAATGAAACATGGCCATTTGAAATAACTACTTTGGGGGTCTATACAAAAGTATTTGTAAGTTGTTAAAACATTAGTGCAGACATGTTATATTCACTATTTGAAGGAAATAGACCAGCTACCACTGATTTATAAAGAAAACAATACCTTTAAAAACGATTTAGGAAAGAACATTCAAACTCAAAATGTAACGAACAGTTTGTGAACCCAATTAGTTTTTAAACAGTACGAAGTAACATTTTTTTGGTTTACATAATCGATTTTACTGAAACTTCCAAAAACAAAACATTCGACATATGACAAATATTTCGACAGGACGCCATTTATTCATTCATAAACAAAAAATATCTGTCACTTTAAATGATAAGGGGAAATTGTTACAATTAACTATTTTGTTTCATGGCACCTTTGACCACCGTACATTTTAATTTGTACTACTTTATGAGCAGAAATGTTAAGCTGTGACAACACATCCTACAGTTCTGAAGGGATTTCAATCAAACTTGCACAGAACTATTTTGACTAAGTAGTAAATACCCCTATTCATTTTCGGGATTTTATGATAGGATCCATTTTGGCAGATGTATGCCCAATTATGACCTCGTGATTCGTTGTGTGAATAATGTGATACAATGTATATGTATACATATATAGAGAGAAATACTCTACTAGACGCCACTGGACTACAATTTTGAAGGGACAAAGTACAAAGTTTCCGATATGGCATTTTATGACAGTATGACCTTGATATAACTGGAATAATGGCAATTTCAGTTCACATCTGTACGATCTAATGCCAAGTCAAATCGTTACATTACTGTCTACTACATCAGTCATTCTGAATTCATTCAGTCAATAATGGAGCAATCATACTCAAGTAGAACCCTTGTTTACAGTCTTGCAAACAATCGAATCAGTAATGAACTTGTTATTAATATCAAACTAAAGAATTTTCTGAAGAATCACGAAGCCAATCGTATTTAAAGATGTATGTCTATGAAAATGTTTTCGTCAAAATAACTGACTTTTCTCCCCTTTCAAAATTTCAGCAATGATATTTTTCACAGAATTTCTTAAATCAAACTGCTTGTGAAAAAAAACTTTCATCCGTATTTCATAGAATAGAAAAATATATAGTTAAAATCTATCATCGCATTGTATAATTACAAAATAAGTCTTTACTTAACTTTAAAATATCAGAGGTGGTTGGTTATTCATTCTTAATATAACTAAATACATGTTTCTTAGTATGAGCAATACAATAAATTTAATCCAAAATTATGTGTCATACTGTTTCTGAAGTCTAATGCTTTTTACAATGAATAGTTGACGGAAGTAGAACAGTCTTTTCTTTACTGTTTAACAAAATCTGTAAATTTAAACATATTTAGTCTGATAAAATAACACAGGTGAATGAATTATTTCCTTCAGTTTTTATACAACGGCTATTTAAGTATAAAATGATATTCGTCTTCAATGTCTCATCTGTTACAAAAAAATACATAATCTTTCATTCCTCTTACTTTTATTACGAGCATATCTTCCTGTTTGAATTTTTAAACTATGTATTGAAATTCTTAATCTAGTAATACATTTTATAATTATTTGGATTAATATCTAGGTAATCTTCATAATTAAAGTATAATTTACAACTGTTATATAATATCATAACTGGAATTGTATCTTTTCTTACATACCAATCATGAATAAAGCAATCAATAAGTACCTGTTTAAACAAAAACATAATACTTTTACAAATAGCTGTATCTGGTCGCTGCCATATATCACCAAATCCATATTTAAACAATATCTTGTTCGCATTATATGCCCAATTTTGTTTATTATTTTCACTGTCATTTATTTCAAGGCTCATTTATTGTTAGATAAATATATCTATGGATGCTACAAAATTTTCAGGGAGGTAACCTTGACTACACCTTAACCGGTTTGGAACGGGAAAAGGGGATTTTAATCTAGTATTTTCCTGCATAAATTAACAGTGATTTGGAAAACATTGGAATTATTTTCAGCTAACCCACCCTCCCAACCCTATTTTAATTAATGTATAAGGTTACTTTTCACTTTTTGGCAGGTTTTAGTACCCAACATTCGAACATACATAAGTATATTTATAAATCTTGGATAACGACCTAATTGTCTATGTTTCAGATCTGAACATAAATCAAATGGTGCTGCTCGATTTACGGATATTCGAATCTGTGACAAAATGCCCGTCAGACATATTAGCTGTGCATCCTAAAGAAGTGGATAAGTTCAGTAAATACTGAAAGTACATAACTGAAATGAGCTTTGACCAATAAAAAGTGATTAAATGTACACTTCTTCGTCAGTAAAACAAATTGATTATCAACAGGTAACTGTAATTCTCGTCTGAACTTATTCTTACTTTCAAAATGAAACATGGCCATTTGAAATAACTACTTTGGGGGTCTATACAAAAGTATTTGTAAGTTGTTAAAACATTAGTGCAGACATGTTATATTCACTATTTGAAGGAAATAGACCAGCTACCACTGATTTATAAAGAAAACAATACCTTTAAAAACGATTTAGGAAAGAACATTCAAACTCAAAATGTAACGAACAGTTTGTGAACCCAATTAGTTTTTAAACAGTACGAAGTAACATTTTTTTTGGTTTACATAATCGATTTTACTGAAACTTCCAAAAACAAAACATTCGACATATGACAAATATTTCGACAGGACGCCATTTATTCATTCATAAACAAAAAATATCTGTCACTTTAAATGATAAGGGGAAATTGTTACAATTAACTATTTTGTTTCATGGCACCTTTGACCACCGTACATTTTAATTTGTACTACTTTATGAGCAGAAATGTTAAGCTGTGACAACACATCCTACAGTTCTGAAGGGATTTCAATCAAACTTGCACAGAACTATTTTGACTAAGTAGTAAATACCCCTATTCATTTTCGGGATTTTATGATAGGATCCATTTTGGCAGATGTATGCCCAATTATGACCTCGTGATTCGTTGTGTGAATAATGTGATACAATGTATATGTATACATATATAGAGAGAAATACTCTACTAGACGCCACTGGACTACAATTTTGAAGGGACTTCGACCAAATTTTCACCGAACTATTGTGATGAAGTATCCAGTAGTTCTTTTTTATTAAATTAAATCTTCTTTTTTTCTAGTAAACGATTATAGGGCCATCTTGGCCCTATTGTTTATGGTTATTTTTATTGATCCGTGCTAAATGACATTGATTGATAAATAGTATAAACAGATCTTGAATTTGTGACTTTGTATCTGACATGTATTTTGATAAGTTACAGAACTGACTCAAAAATCTCAAAATGAAAATTGTCAGAAAATATGATACACTTTAAATGATAAGGGGAAATTGTTACAATTAACTATTTTGTTTCATGGCACCTTTGACCACCGTACATTTTAATTTGTATTACTTTATGAGCAGAACAGATCGTGTTTTTACCTGGTAGAGTGTGTAATAAAATGAAGTTAGCAGTGTTAATTCTCATTATTTCAAATAAATTTCTTTCGTACAACATTGTTAAATGTTTTGACACTGTGTAGTGCATATTACTTTTTTGAAATACGATTATTTTTGTATTTGAATGTACGCGAAAATTTGACATTTTATCTCTTTTTTTCTCAAATCTTGTCAACATTCCTTTCAGTGTACATATGGCTTGAAATTACATTCATTTCTTTTACTGAGATGTAGACCTATTCTTACTTTTTAATTCTTACCACACCCCACCCGCTTTGGATAATTTTCAGAGATTGTGTCCCCTTAATAATATCAAAATAAATTTAAACTACAATGTGAAACAATAAATTCGATATGTCATTGAGGGTTTCGATTCTTTTTCATTTTTAAATGTTTTTCCTTGTTTATATTCTGTTTTAAACACAGTCCTCACATTGTAAATTAATCCTCCACACATGCGTTTACACGATGTACCACGCAATAGCCTAAACAAACAAAGAAAAACATTTACTGTGTGTAAGTTGATGTTTGTGGTTAGAATTATAAATTAACATTCAAAAATTTCAGTTAAGTATTTTCAGCACTTCTTTAGGATGCATAACTAAAATGTCACAAATTCGAATTACCTTAAAGTTCTGTTTATACATCAGTATGCCTTTGTTAGTATGTTTTGCTATTATTATGATATATTTATAGTCTATCGAGTAATACTTGTCGTGATTGGATTACAACGCCAGAACAATAGTTTTCTGATGCAACTCAAATGACATTTTGATATATATATACATAATGTGCGTTAATGTATACTCATTTGTAATTTATTTTCCAGAGAAAAGAAATCATAATGGTATTAATCTGAATCGATCAGACAAACAAAACTTTTCATCACAATGAAAATGGCCATTTTAAAACTAGAAAGATTTATAATATCAATTTACGCTCATTTCATTTCATTATAAACATTGAATGTTTCATATTTATCTCTCATATAACAATCCTTGTTTTGGAATACAGTAGTGAGCCTATGGACCTGTTAGGTACATGACGTCAAACAAGATTAGTTAAGGTAGATGTTTTCGAACAGGAGTTTGAAATAAGATGCATCATGTTTAATAATCAAGATACTTTAAATAGCTTATTTTATTGCTTTATTACATGTTAAAAGCTGATCGCCCACATATTTGCGAAAACATCACTTTTTCAATTACAAATGTATGATGCAAAAATCAACAAGCGAAAAAAACTAGTCAGTACAATTTTGAACTTTTGATTTCTTATTGAAGGAACCACAGCACTACTTTGATACAATTTATAAGCTTTTGTAAGACTTGACAAACCGTAACATACCTAAATAGTGAAGCAGGAGGTACAAATATTAACAAAAAAAAAACTGTAGTGCATTCCGAACTTTATTTCTTTCTTTTTTTGTTTTATTCTATGGGTTTGTTATTCGTAAATGCTGTTCATCGTAAATATTTTTCCACCAGATTCGAGGACCAGCATGTTTAAAGTGGTGTTTTCTGAAATGATTTCAAACTGATGCTGTATGTAAAATAAAATTAATTCATGTTGAATAAAAACGTTACACAACTTACAGGTGTTATTGTCATTCAATCATGAATGACAAAATGAACCATTATATGAGATTGCCATTAATAATGCTGGCACGATAAACAGTTATAAAATATTGACACAATGAACAATCAGTTACATATTGGTATTATGAACTATTGATCACATGCAGACACGATGAGCTATCCGCATATCTTGGAGTGATGAACAGTTATCACATGTTGGCATGAAGTTCAGCCCTAAAATATTGGTATGATAACATAACTTAGTCCACAAGCTATTTCGTCAATATTTTTATTCAATGCCTTCCAACCAGCATGTTCAATGCTATGATTCAACAATTTTTCGGTTATTTCCAGCAGCCGGAAAACCTTACCAGTCTCACTGGCCCGTATTTTAACCAATTATAACGGAGTCGTCAACTTCTCGACATAAGGTAATTATTTCTGTTCATCACCAGCTGGATCATGACCGCAGACTCTCTAGAAGTGATATACATGTAACATATAAAACGTTATAAAGTTTTGATCACAACTAATAGGCATAAATATGCATTTTTACCGATTTTTTTCTTTTGCTTGTCGTACTTTTGCTTTATTTTCCTGCTCCACTTTTTTCTCTTGTTCTTCATTGTTTTCTTCATGGCGGCTTTCATATCAGCAATAGTTCTTTTCTGCTTCTCCTCTGACAAATATATGAATCCAAAACATTTTTTAAGTATAAAGTTTCCGATATGGCATTTTATGACAGTGTGACCTTAATATAAATGGGGTAATGGCACATATTTGTGAAAACATCATTTTTTAAAAAATTAATACAAATGTTTGATGCAAAAATCAACAAACGAAAACAACTAGTTACTTCAATTTTGAGAAAAGTGTTGTGTTCTTAACTTCTTATTGATGGCAACGCAGCATTACTTTGATAAATTACAATTTATAAGCTTTTGTAACACTTGATAAGCCATAACATACCTAAATAGTGCAGCAGGAGGTACACATATTTATAAAAAAACTGTGTATTCCGAGCATAATTTCTTTCTTTTTTGTTTTATTCTATAAAATTGTAATTGAAAAATGCTATTCATCTTTTATATTTTTCTATGATTCGAGGACCTGCATGTTTAAAGTTTTTTTTCTGAAATGATTTCAAACTGATGCTGTATGTAAATAAAATTAATTCATGTTGAATAAAAACGTGGCAATACTTACAGGTGATATTGTCATTCAATCATAAATAACATAATGAACCATTATAATTATGAGGTTGCCATTAATAATGCTGGCATGATGAACAGTTATAAAATATTAATACAATGAACAATCAGTTACATATTGGTATCATGAACTATTGATCACATGCAGACACGATGAGCTATCCGCATATCTTGGAGTGATGAACAGTTATCACATGTTGGCATGAAGATAAGCTCTAAAATATTGACATGATAATATAACTTAGTCCAGAAACTATTTCTTCAACATTTTTATTCAATGCCCCCCCCCTCCCATCAGCATCTTCAGTGCTATGATTCAACAATATTTCGGTTATTTACAGCAGACGATTAACCTTACCAATTTGCCTTGACTGTATTCTAACTAATTATAACGGAGTCGGCAACTTCTCAACCTACGGAAAAAATCGACATTTTTTGTCAAATTTTCATAGGAACCCGGATCGCCAGTTAACTATTTCTGTGCATCAACAGCTGGATCATGACGGCGGCCTCTCTAGAAGTGATATACGTGTAACATATAAAAAGTTATGAAGTTTTGATCACAACTTATAGGCATAAATATGCATTTTTACCGATTTTTTTCTTTTGCTTGGCGTATTTTTTCTTTATTTTCTTGCTCCGCTTTTGTCTCTGGTTACGCATTTTTTTCTTCATGGCGGCTTTCATATCAGCAATAGCTTTTTCCTGCTCCTCCTCTGACAAATATATGAACCCAAAACGTTTTTAAGTACAAAAGTTCCGATATGGCAATGTGACCTTGATATAAATGGGGTAATGACACATATTTGTGAAAACATCAATTCTTTAGATTACAAATGTGTGATGCAAAAATCAACAAACGAAAACAACTAGTTACTACAATTTTCAGAAAAGTGTAGTGTCCTTAACTTCTTATTGATGGCACCGCAGCATTACTTTGATACATTACAATTTATAAGCTTTTGTAACACTTGATAAGCCATAACATACCTTAATAGTGAAGCAGGAGGTACAAATATTTATAAAAAAACTGAAGTGTATTCCGAGCATTATTTCTTTCTTTTTTTGTTTTATTCTATAAAATTGTAATTGAAAAATGCTATTCATCGTATATATTTTTCCATCAGATTCGAGGACCAGCATGTTTAAAGTGGTATTTTCTGAAATGATTTCAAACTGAGGCTACATGTAAATAAAATTAATTCATGTTGAATAAAAACGCTACACAACTTACAGGTGTTCTTGTCATGCAATCATAAATGACATAATGAACCATTATCTGAAGTTGCCATTAATAATGCTGGCATGATAAACAGTTATAACATATTGACACAATGAAGAATTAGTTACATATTGGTATTATGAACTATTGATCATATGTACACATGATGAACTATTCTCATGTGATGGAGTGATGAATTGTCATCGATTATTGGCACGATACACAGGCCTTAAATATTGACGTGATAACATAACTTAGTCCAAAAGCTATTTCGTCATCATTTTTATTCAATGCCCCCCCCCCCCCCAATCAGCATCTTCAGTGCTATGATTCAACAATACTTCGGTCATTTACAGCAGCCGATTAACCGTACGAATTCGCTTGGACTGTATTCTAACTAATTATAACGGAGTCGGCAACTTCTCAATATAAGGAAAAAAATCGACATTTTTATCAAATTTTCATTGGAACCCGGGTCGCCAGTTAACTATTTATGTGCACAAACAGGTGGATCATGACCGCGGCCTTTCTAGACGTGATATACATGTAAAATATAAAAAGATATAAAGTTTTGATCACAACTAATAGGCATTAATGTGCATTTTACCGATTTTTATGTTTTCTTGTCCTAGTTTTTCTTGAATTTCCTGTTCCTCTTTTTTTCTCAGATTCTCCACTTTATCCTTCATGGCGGCTTCCATATCAGCAATAGTTTTTTCCTGCTCCTCCTCTGACAAATATATCAATCCAAAACGTTTTTAAGTACAAAGTTTCCGATATGGCATTTATGACAGTGTGACTTTGAAATAAATGGGGTAATGGCACATATTTGTGAAGACATTAATTTTTTAAAATACAAATGCGTGGTGCAAAATCAACAAACGAAAAAAACTAGTTACTACAATTTTGAGAAAAGTGTTGTGTTCTTAACTTCTTATTGATGGCACCGCAGCATTACTTTGATACATTACAATTTATAAGCTTTTGTAACACTTGATTAGCCGTAACATACCTAACAAGTGAAGCAGGAATTACAAATATTTATAAAAAAAACTGTAGTGCAATCCGAGCATTATTTCTTTCTATTTTGTTTTATTCTATGGTTTTGTAATTCAAAATGCTGTTCATCGTAAATATTTTTCCACAAGATTCGAGGACAAGCATGTTTAAAGTGATGTTTTCTGAAATGATTTCAAACTGATGATGTATGTAAATAAAATTAATTCATGTTGAATAAAAACGTTGCACAACTTACAGGTGTTATTGTCATTCAATCATATATGACATAATGAAACATTGTAAAAATTATGAGGTTGTAATTAATAATGCTGGCATGATCAACAGTTATAAAATATTGACACAATGAACAATCAGTTACAAATTGGTATCATGAACTTTTGATCACATGTATACACCATGAGCTATCCGCATATCTTGGAGTGATGAACAGTTATCACATGTTGGCATGAAGATCAGCCCTAAAATATTGACATGATAACATAACTTAGTCCAAAAGCTATTTCATCAACATTTTTATTCAATGCCCCCACCCCCATCAGCAGCTTCAGTGCTATGATTCAACGATATTCCGGTTATTTCCAGCAGCCGGAAAACCTTACCATTCTGATTGGCCCGTATTCTAACTGATTATAACGGAGTCGGCAACTTCTCAACATACGGAAAAAACGACATTTTTTGTCAAATTTGCATTCCAACCCGGATCGCCGAAAACTATTTCTGTGCACCAACAGCGGGATCATGACCCCGGCCTCTGTAGAAGTGATATACATGAAACATAAATGTTATAAAGTTTTGATCACAACTAATAGGCATTAATGTGCACTTTTTACCGATTTTGTTCTTTTGCTTCTCGTACTTTTTCTTTATTTTCCTGCTCCGCTTTTTTCTCTGTTTCTCCATTTTTTTCTTCTTGGCGGCTTCCATATCAGCAATAATTTTTTTCTGCTTCTTCTCTGACAAATATATGAACGCAAAACGTTTTTTAAGTACAAAGTGTTTTCCGAGCATTATTTCTTCCTTTTTGTTTTATTCTATAAAATCGTAATTGAAAAATGCTATTCATCGTATATATTTTTCCACCAGATTCGAGGACCAGCATGTTAAAAGTGATATTTTTGAAAAATGATATCAAACTGATGCTGTATGTAAATAAAATTAATTTATGTTGAATAAAAACGTTACACAACTTACAGGTGTTATTGTCATTCAATCATAAATGACATAATGAACCATTGTAAAAAATATGAGTTTGCCATTAATAATGCTGGCATGATGAACAGTTATAAAATATTGACACAATGAACAATCAGTTACATATTGGTATCATGAACTATTGATCACATGTAGACACGATGAGCTATCCGCATATCTTGGAGTGATGAACAGTTATCACATGTTGGCATGAATATCAGTCCTAAAATATTGATATGATAACATAACTTAGTCCAAAAGCTATTTCATCAACATTTTTATTCAATGCCTCCCAACCAGCATCCTCAGTGCTATGATTCAACAATATTTCTGTTATTTCCAGCAGCCGGAAAACGTTACCAGGCTGACTGGCCAGTATTCTAACTGATTATAACGGAGTCGGCAACTTCACAACATAAGGATAAAATCGACTTTTTTGGCAAATTTTTATTCGGACCCGGAAGGCCAGTTAATTATTTCTGTGCATCAACAGCTGGATCATGACCGCAGCCTCTCTAGAAGATATAAACATGTAACATATAAAAAGTTATAAAGTTTTGATCACAACTAATAGGCATTAATGTGCATTTTTTACCGAGTTTTTCTCTTTCTTCTCGTGCTTTTTCTTGAATTTCCTCTTCCTCTTTTTTTCTCAGATTCTCCATTACTTTCTTCTTGTCGGCTTCCATGTCATCAATCTTTTTTTTCTGCTCCTCCTCTGACAAATATATGAATCCAAAACGATTTTTATGCTCAAAGTTTCCAATATGGCATTTTATGACAGTGTGACCTTGATATAAATGGGGTAATGGCACACATTTGTGAAAACATAAATTTTTTGAAATACAAATGTGTGAAGCAAAAATCAACAAACGAAAACAACTAGATACTTCAATTTTGAGAAAAGTGTTGTGTTCTTAACTTCTTATTGATGGCACCGCAGCAATACCTTGATTCATTACTATTATATGCTTTTGTAACACTTGATCAGCCGTATCATACCTAAATAGTGAAGAAGGAATTACAAATATGTTTTATAAAAAAAAACTGTAGAGCATTCCGAGCTTTATTTCTTTCTTTTTTGTTTTATTCAATAAAATTGTTATTGAAAAATGCTATTCATCATATATATTTTTCCACCAGATTCGAGGACCAGCATGTTTAAAATGGTGTTTTCTGAAATGATTTCAAACTAATGATGTATGTAAATGAAATTAATTTATGTTGAATAAAAACGTTGCAATACTTACAGGTGTTATTGTCATTCAATCATAAATGACAATATGAGCAATTGTAAAAAATTATGAGTTTGCCATTAATAATGCTGGCATGATGAACAGTTATAAAATATTGACACAATGAACAAACAGTTACAGTTACATATTGGTATTATGAACTATTGATCACATGCAGACACAATGAGCTATCCGCATATCTTGGAGTGATGAACAGTTATCACATGTTGGCATGAAGATCAGTCCTAAAATATTGACATGATAACATAAGTTAGTCCAAAACATATTTCGTCAACATTTTTATTCAATGCCCTCCCCCATCAGCATCTTCAGTGCTATGATTCAACAATATTTAGGTTATTTCCAGCAGCAGATTAACCTTACCAATTTGCCTGGACTGTATTCTAACTATTTATAACGGAGTCGGCAACTTCTCAACATAAGGAAAAAACTGACATTTTTTGTCAAATTTTCATTCCAACCCGGATCGACAATTAACTATTTCTGTGTATCAACAGCTGGATCATGACCGCGGCCTCTCTAGAAGTGATATACATGTAACATATAAAACGTTATAAAGTTTTCATCATAACTTATGGGCATTAATGTGCATTGTTTTACCGAGTTTTTCTCTTTCTTGTCGTACTTTGTCTTGAATTTCCTTTGCCTTTTCTTTTCCCAGATTCTCCATTACTTTCTTCTTGCCGTCTTCCATGTCAGCAATCTTTTTTTTATGCTCCTCCTCTGACAAATATATGAATCCAAAACGTTTTTTATGTACAAAGTTTCCAATATGGCATTTTATGACAGTGTGACCTTGATATAAATGGGTTAATGGCACATATTTGTGAAAACATCAATTTTTTTAAAAATGCAAATGTGTGATGCAAAAACCAACAAACGCAAACAAACTATTTACTACAATTTTGAGAAAAGTGTTGTGTTCTTAACCTCTTATTGATGGCACCGCAGCATTCTTTGATACATTACAATTTATAAGCTTTTGTGACACTTGATAAGCCGTAACATACCTAAATAGTGAAGCAGGAGGTACAAATATTTATTTTGAAAAGACTGTAGTGCCCTCTGAGCTTTTATTTCTTTCTTTTTTGTTTTAATCTATAAAATTGTTATTGAAAAATGCTATTCATCGTATATATATTCCCACCAGATTCGAGGGCCAGCATGTTTAAAGTGGGGTTTTCTGAAATGATTTCAATCTGATGCTGTAAGTAAATAAAATTAATTCATGTTGAATAAAAACGTTACACAACTTACAGGTGTTATTGTCATTCAATCAGAAATGACATGATGAAACATAACAAAAATTACGAGGTTGCCATTAATAATGCTGGCATGATGAACAGTTATAAGATATTAACACAATGAACAATCAGTTACATATTGGTATTATGAACTATTGATCACATGCAGACACGATGAGCTATCCGCATATCTTGGAGTGATGAACAGTTATCACATGTTGGCATGAAGATCAGCCCTAAAATATTGACATGATAACATAACTTAGTCCAAAAACTTATTTCGTGAACATTTTTATGCAGTGCCCCCATCAGCACTTTCAGTGCTTTGATTCACCAATATTTCGGTCATTTCCAGTAGCCGATTAACTTTACCAATTTGCCCGGACTGTATTCTTACTAATTATAACAGAGTCGGAAACTTCTCCACATAAGGAAAAAAATCGACATTTTTTGTCAAATTTTCATTCCAACCCGGATCGCCAGTTAACTATTTCTATGCATCAAGTACTGGACCATGACCGCGGCCTCTTTAGAAGTGATATACATGTAACATATAAAAAGTTAAAAAGTTTTGATCACAACTTATAGGCATAAATGTGCATTTTTTACCGATTTTTTGTTTTTCTTGTCGTACTTTTTCTTGACTTTCCTGTTCCTCTTTTTATTTCTCAGATTCTCCATTTTTTTCTTCATGGCGGCTTCCATATGAGCAATAGTGTTTTTCTGCTCCTCCGCTGACAAGTATATGAACCAAAAACGATTTTTATGTGCAAAGTTTCATATATGGCATTTTATGACAGCGTGACTTTGATATAAATGGGGTAATGGCACATATTTGTGAAAACATAATTTTTTTAAAATACAAATGTTTGATGCAAAAATCAACAAACGAAAACAACTAGTTACTACATTTTTGAGAAAAGTGTTGTGTTCTTAACTTCTTATTTATGGCACCCATTATGATTTTGGTACATTACAACTTATAAGCTTTTGTAACACTTGATAAGCAGTAACATACCTAAATAGTGAAGCAGGAGGTACAAATATTTATAAAAGAAGCTGTCGTGCATTCCGAGCTTTATTTCTTTCTTTTTTGTTTTATTCAATAAAATTGTTATTGAAAAATGCTATTCATCATATATATTTTTCCACCAGATTCGAGGACCAACATGTTTAAAGTTGTGTTTTCTGAAATGATTTCAAACTGATGCTGTATGTAAATATAATTAATTCATGTTGAATAAAAACGTTGCACAACTTACAGGTGTTATTGTCATTCAATCATAAATGACATAATGAACCATTATCTTAGGCAGCCATTAATAATGCCGGCTTGATGAACAGTTATAAAATATTGACGCAATGAAGAATCAGTTACATATTGGTATTATGAACTATTGATCACATGCAGACACGATGAGCTATCCGCATATCTTGAAGTGATGAACAGTTATCACATGTTGGCATGAAGATCAGCCCTAAAATATTGACATGATAACATAACTTAGTCCAAAAGCTATTTCGTCAACATTTTTATTCAATGCCTCCCCATCAGCACTTTCAGTGCTTTCATTTAAAAATATTTCTGTCATTTCCAGCAGCCTATTAACCTTGCCAATTTGCCTGGACTGTATTCTAACTAATTATATCGGTGTCGGCAAATTGTCAACATAAGGAAGAAAATCGACATTTTTTGTCAAATTTTCATTCGGTTTTATGACGGTTTTTCCTTTTTATTTAATTTTTTACTTTGCCAATAAAAAAATATAATCATCGTAAAGATCAGTCCTCAAAACGTTATGACATAACTTAGTCAAAAACTATTCCGTCAAAATTTTTAAACACTGCCTAGCCGATTAACCTTTTCAGTTTGCCTGGACTGTATTCTAACTACAGTCAAAACTCCATATATCGAAGTTCGTGGGACTTGCCAAAATACTTCGATATAAACGAACTTCGATATAGGAATTTCGATACCCGTGTTTACATTTTACAGCTAAAGTTAGTGTGTCGTAATAATAACGTAATCGTGTTATTTATGTGCACGGGATGGTAACTGGTTATAAGAATACGGCATTTATACCGGTACTTATACGGGTACTTTCGATATATTTATTTTGCTATATACATTTCAAATATGCATAAGGTAGTTTTAAATGAGCGTATAGCAACATTAATAATAATTTGTATTTGTAAGTTGATCAAGTTTGTATCAGTTTTATAATCATGAGAAACTACCATGTTTATACAGCTGTCAATAATTACATATCGATTTTAAATTGTGTTTGTTTGCGGAATAGGTGCGAATATTTCTTTTGTAAGTTGGCGACATAATTGGTTCGACATAGATGGTCACTTTATAGTTGAACATATTTGGTTAGGACCGAAAATCTACTTCGATATAAGTAAGTAAGTAAGTAACTTTATTCTGTCCTTTAGGCTATATAGCCCATGGACAATACATTTACGATCATACACATGACAGACAGTACATCACAACAAACAAGCACATAGAATATACGTGACAAAATACAACATAATTAAACACACTTTCATACAACATTACATATAAATGAATAATATTAACTTCCATTTTTCTTAAACAAATTATTTTCAATTGTTTTTTATTGTTGTTTTTTTATCATTATTTTTATCATTTTTATTTCCTTGTACAACAAATAGGAGAAGGTATTTGTAAATCATAACTTTAAAACTTTTGTAGATTCAACATTTTCAATCACTCACGCTTTATAATAAACTCACTGATATTTTAATACACAAAAAGATATATCATATATATACATGGAACACAAACCAGCAACATCCAATGTACATCAAACACCCATACCGACATAAAACAATAACACAGTCATATCCATTAAAACATTTAGAACATATAAACAAACAAAAAATGAATCATCCATTTTTATGTAACAACTTATTTGAAACGAAACCATAAGTTGATACTAATGGATATATGTATATATAAAGACATAAGACATTATTCCGTACATAGAAAACATTGATATTTATGACGTAATTTCACTGTACTTCATTTTTGCGTTTAAAAGCCTGATACACGAAACTGCCTAGATGTGTTTATAATATTTTGTTATCTGCCTTAATCAATTCTAAAAATTTATACATGTTTGGTCTATTTCTGAAGTATATAGGAATATATTTTCTTCTTAAATCATTATACAGATCACATTCTTTAACAAAATGGTATTCATCCTCTAACTTATTACAATTTAAACATTATCTTTCATTAATAGTTATATTATTCTGTGACCAACGACCTGTTTCAATAATCTATGTGAAGACACCCTTAGTTTAGTTAATTCGATTCTGTATTTCTCTATGTTAACGAGATTTAAGTATGGTTGATATTTAAAATCGGCTATGTTTCTGTAGAACAATGCTCTGCTAGAGTTATTCAATCTATCAAACCAATTTTGAACAAAATGATCACTTAACCGTTGCTTAACTAGGCTCATGAATATATCAGTAGTTCCTACATTTTGTGTAAACCAAGCTTCATAAAAACCAAGAGAACTTAATAAATCCCTAACTAGAGAACACCAATTACTTTTGGTTGGCCTTATTTCTAAATAATTTTTTAAAATATCGTATATCTTTCTTGTATATTTTTTATCGTCAGTGTAAATTATCTTAACCCAGTATTTAATAATACTGTACATACGGTGAGTTTTAAATGAAACGCGACCTAACTCTCCAAATACAAAATCATTCTGCGTGTTTTTTTTTGACACCTAAAATCTTTTTACAAAACTGTAAATGTACCCTTCAATCGCATTACCATTATTAAAGCCGCAAACTTCACAACTGTAATTTAAAATAGGTTTGATTAATTTGTCAAATAATTCTAAACGATGGGATATTGAGATATTTACAAATTTATACAAGTATTTATTCATTAGGAAAATTGCTTTAAGAGCTTGATCTGCCAATGTAATTCCCTGATGTGAAAACAATACCTAGATAGGTAAATTTGTTAACTATTTCTAATATTTCATCCTTATAATAAAAACGTAAGTTTCTAGCGATATTACCTCCCTTTTTAAAAATCATGATTTTTGTTTTCGACGAGTTTACACTCAATTTCCACTTGTCACAATAGTCTGACAATTTATTTAAAGCAAGTTGTAACTCTTCCTTATTTTCGGCAAAAACGACAATATCGTCGGCGTAAAGGATAAGAAATATTTTAAACATGTTGGCATCTATTCCTTCCATATTACTATTAAGGAACGAGTCTTCAAGATCATTTAAAACATAGAAAACATAAAAGGTGATAAACATTCACCCTGCCGTACACCTAATGAACATGTAAAAACATCACTCAACTGATTACAGTTTTTAACTCTAGTTTTTACAGACTTGTACATTGATTTTATAACGTTTATAATATTACCACGTAAGCCAAGTTTTATTAGTTTGTACCAGAGATTATCACGAACAATGTAATCAAAAGCCTTGGAAAAATCTATAAAAGCACAAAATAGTTGTTTCCCTTGATTTAACAAATGGCTAATTATCCCGTGTAATACAAAAATATTATCCGTTGTACTCAATCCTGATCGAAAACCTGCTTTAAAAAATATTGAGAACCACGAATTCGATATACGTGCGTTTTTTTAATATGTAATAAGAAGGACAAAAAACGAGACTTTATCTTTACTTCGATATAAGCGGGATTTCGATTTAAGCGATTTCGATATTATAATAATGAGTTTCGATTGTAGTTATAACGGAGTCGGCAAATTCTCAACATAAGGAAGAAAATCGACATTTTTTGTCAAATTTTCATTCGAACCCGGATCGCCATTAAACTATTTCTATGCATCAACAGCTGGACCATGGTCGCGGCCTCGCTAGAAGAGATATACATGTAACATATAAAAATATATAAAGTTTTGACCACAACTAAAAAGCAATAAAGTGCATTTGTTACCGTATTTTTCCATTTCTTGATGTAGTTTTGCTTGGTACTCCAGCTTTGCTTTATAAGTAACTGTACTATCTTTGAAGTTTTGAAGAGCTTCATTTCTCTGCAAGTAAAATAATAATATGTATAATAGAAGTTTAAAGCAGAGGATCATTTATGTCTTCACAATGTTATCGAGCAGTGTGTGTATATTCTGTCAAATTCATCATTGAATAAAAATATAGTACGCTTATAAGTAGGGATGTAAACGGTTAATCGATTAATCGATTAACCGTTCGTTTGTTCGATTAACCGGTTATTAAATCATTAATCGATTAACCGAAAAAAATAGAAAGAAGCAAGTAAAATATAATAATAACTTATAGAAAAATCGAAATTTTCATTTTTGAAACTCTGAAGTCTATACGCGCGTATTATCTTGTCAATAAATCAGTCGACCAAAGGTGCGAAAAATACGACAGTTGAGCAAATTAACAATTCAGTGACACCGACCTGGGACCATTATACACACTGACACGTATATTGTTGATTGTGTAATTAACTAATTGAGAAGCGATTTTTGGATATACGAGTAAACTTGCTGGATCTGGGACTTCCTAACAATTTGATAATTGTATCGCAAGTTATCATGTACAAAAAGTATGATATGTTATACTATATTAGAAAAAAGCGTCTGTCTGGATGAAAAAACGTAAAATGTAACCTTTGCGGTAATGCATGTATGTTATACTATGTATACACGTATGTTGTGTGTTACGTATTACTAAGACATGCTTATAAAATCGTCGAAAAATATCACTTTTTTCGTCTTTTGCATCTTTATTGATATAAACTGACAACCTTGTTCTTTATTAATTATCTCCGAGTTAAGACACTGGTATGATTGAATTTTGCATCTTTGCATCAAACATAGCCGCTGATAATTATGAGAACGTGTTGACATTTGATACTCAATTGCACAAAGTGTGAAATACTTAAATACATCGATTGGAATCACAATTAAATTCAGCATTACACCAATCAACCAATCAAATGATCGTTGTTGTAAGCTCCGCCCAATGTTCCAATTATAACCTGACCAAATTGGGTATGAAACAAGTACCGGTATGCCGTAATCTACTTTTTTGTAAACAAAATTACTATTAGTTGCCATTATGTTATTTGTAATTGATCATTGATATATATAAACAGAAAATTGATAAGTACATACACGCATCACATTCAGTGGTAAATATATATTGATGAATATATACATTATCGCATTTCGTGTGATACGTCAGTGTCGCGGAAACTTGTGACAATTCATGTTATAAGCACTTCGTAAAATTAACATACGGTTAATCGATTAATCGTTCGTATGAACGAACGATTAACCGATTAGTAAAATCTTGACGAATTGACATCCCTACTTATAAGGTTACCGCAGCGCTGTCGTACGAGTGGAATTCACTTTCGAACTTATGTAGTAAGCCGTCAAGGTCTTCTTCATACTTGCTGACTCCATGTTTGCTTTCGTACTTTGCCGCATTGTCTTCAAGCATTTTTTTGTAATGACTGCTCAAATAGTCAAAGCAGAATTTCTTTACTTCATCTCTTTTTTTGGCAACCACTTCATCACTCTTCCTTTGCATTTCGAATTTTTCTATTTCTTGTTGTAGTGTTGCTTGGTACTCCAGCTTCGTTTTATAAACAATTGTACTATCTTTGAACTTTTTAAGAGCGTCATGTTTCTGCAAGTAAGTATTAACATGTATAATGGAAGTATAAAGCAGAGGATCGTTAATGTCTTCACAATGTTATCGAGCTGTGTGTGTATGTTCTGTCTAATTCAATTGTAAATTTAAAAAAAGTCAGTTCGCTTATATATTTACCTCAGCGCTGTCGTACGAGTGGAATTCACTTTCGTACTTCTGTAGCATGCGACCAAGGTCTTCTTCATAGTTGCTGTCTCCATGTTTGTTATCGTACCTGGTCGCATTGTCTTCAAGCATTTTTTTGTGATGATTGTCCAAATAGTCAAGACAGCGTTTCACTATTTTATCACTGTTTTTGGCAACTAATGCATCCCTCTTTCTTTTCATACTTTCCTAACAAATATAAATATAAGTATTCTTGTTTAATGAGTATACAGAACATTCCTATATAACGTCTTATTATCTCTTTATACACGTACGTCTGTGTATTGAAATAATCATCGAATTATCATCATCATATTGACACGCACTGTGAGCTAATTACTAAAGTCTCTTCTCCAAAAAATAAACCTGATATACGGGGGGAAATATATCAAATAAAACTAGGGATAAGATAGTAAATTTATTTACAGTCACTTTGTCTGTATATTTATCTGCAAGAATCGGATATGCTTTTTGTCTGAATTCCGTCAATAAATTGAACTTTATCTTCTCAGCATGGTCAGAAAGTTTACATGTAGATGGTTTTTGGATTTCTAAATATTCCAACTCCGTCTGATATATGCGGCAAATTTCGTCCTTCAGTTTACTATTGTGATGTTTACATGCATTCTGAATGGCATTTCCATATTCCATTGTTTGGCCTTTCGAAATATCTGTTATGAAACTGCCCAAGAAGGATTTAAATGCTGAACAGAAAGTAGAAATCAATATGAACATTATTTGCAAATACAACTATAGTTTTCATTCATAAACGTCTATCAAATCTGCTGAATTAAGTGCTTTAGACTGATCAATTTAATTATCATTGTTGCCTTTTATAAGAGTGTAGTAACCAACCTGCCTTAAGACTAATAAAATTATATATGTAATTTGCATATGCAGTGCAACCTCTCCAGTGCGGCCCTCTTGAGCAAAAACCTCCCTTCAACAACAGCATGATTTTCCCGCAGCCAGTTTAACTATTAATTCAACCTCTCTAGGGCAACAAACTCACAACAACAACAAAAACAAATGCTACACTCAAAGGGTGTTTCTTTGGAGAGGTTGCACTGTACATGCCTTTGTAAAAATGTATAAATACATTCTAGTGGAAGAATGTTATGCATTCGTTTTACATTGTTAGTGTTCGGTAAAAACAGATTTAATTCTACCGTTTCCGTCCCATATCTTTCTTGACACCTCATCTAAGCATTTCGGACCCAAAGTATAAAGAAAGTCAATCAATGTTTCGACGTCTTTCATGAAATCATTATCTATCTCTTCTTCTGACAAATTTTCAAGGTCAGTTAGTTTTTTGTTCATGGCTGGTTGTGAAAGTGTAAAACATTTTCTTCTCGGGAAAAATGTCTTGATATTTTGCTTGATATTGTGCATTTCCGACGTATCTTCTAAGCAATGTTCCATGTATTCGTCTGCAGTCATTTCACCGTCGTCAACAAGTTTATAGTAAAAGTCTCGCAGGCATAGAACAAAATAAGGGGAAATAATCCGAAGAGCGATCCTGTCTTCTTCTTCATTAGCGAATTCATTTCCAGAAACACTTATTTGTTTGGTAGCGTCAGCAACAATGCTGTGTGAGTTAAGGCAGAGAAATATAACCATATCTGCTGATCGAAACTGGGATAAAATTCGATATCTGCTCACATAATGCTTCGAATCCTTGAATAGGAGGGATTTGATGTTAATATTTAATGCAAAATAACGTCGTTAATTGGCGACAATCATTTGAAACGAAAGAGCAGTAAAAACGTTACGAGCTGTTTTATTAGTAATCATCACAAATTATAATAATTTATAATTGGACCAGGCTTTCACTGGGGGATGACGTTACAATATTTTCTTTTTTGGCACGGAACATTCAATGACACTAAAACGAACCAATCGAGAGATTTCCCAAGTAAAATTACAAAACAAACTTTATGATGCAGAGTCATTGTTATAAGTCGAACAGATTTTACTCAAATAAAAAGTAAACTAGTAGACAATTAGTCAGGTATTCAGGCAGGCTAAAAAGGATACAAAAGCTTGTCTAAGGCATCTTGGTCAATAACCCCCTTTATGTTGTAAATAAGGCAACTGCTCATCAACATTGTCAGACAAAATATCTTGACATCATGGTTGTAGTCATTCTACAAAAACACAAGCCTATACTCCGAAGAAACTTATATTTCCTGGGGCATCGTATTTCGATAGAAGTCTCATTATACTGTACCGTTTCAAAGTATTTGCTTTTGCTGCTTTAAATGGTTATTACATGTATAGTACAAAAGCTTCTGCCAAATCAAAGTTATTTCTATAATACATGTAGTTTTCTTAGACTCTTAAATCCTCAAGGATATTCACTGAAATGAATTACAAGTATTTTTTAATGTTTGAACATTGATTGTTTATATTTACTTCAATGCATATTCAAGGGGCAATAACAACAAACTATTACCAGCGTTTTTGAACATTTCACGGTAAATCATGAAGGTTCCCAAATTCTGTTCGCTCTATTTTGAGATAATAGCGATGAAATACATTAAGATCAACTAATGTTCTTGAAACATATCAAGACATTTTAAGTGCTAATTTCGTCGCATGCTTTTTACATCCTCTACATTTCCTTGAAAGTATAATTGGGATTTGGAGTAAACAATGTATTTATCATCAGACAGATTAAATGCATCGTTAAGAATGACTAGTTCGTATCAAATTCGTTTTAATTATAAGCATTGTTCTGATATTTTATTACGCAAATTGTTGTCAGTATAACTTAAACTCAGATTGATTCCATAAAATGTCAAGACATGACGTAAGTAATGGTAATCAGTCTAGAGGTTAAACCACACATGTCTTAGTTTGTGGTCAGACTTATGGGTCATCTAGAATGTTTTATACCTGATTATTTTAAATATTTGATGTCCCAAGTCCTACAAATAACAATTATTAACATGCTTAACAGGTTTCTAAATGATTTTCAACATTTTGTTCACCTTAAATATAAAACAGTATCTTATTATTTGCTGTTAACAATCAAATATGCCTAATATTACATCATTTTATTGAATATCGGACGATTTACCTGAGTCTCAAACATCCATGTTCATGCATTGACAATGAACTTATATAGCAGAGTATTACTTGATATTTACAGTTCAAAGGGAGATTTTTATCTCCTTTGGGAAGTTTCATTTATCTAATATGGCGACTACCAGGTTTGCTGTCATTACAAAGTAGAGTTAATTAATATTGTAGCACCATAGGCAAACAACCTGAGCAGTATTTTCAAAATGTGTCCTTTGCTGTAACACCAATATTAATGATTACATTCGTGATGAGTACTATCTACTTATGTAATTGTATGCCATTGTAATATATATTCATCTTAACATGGATTTGAAGAAAGCAGAAAATATATTTTTAGAAATAACATGTGTGTATTTCCTTGCTGTTACAGTCCTGTCATAAAATAACACTGGAAATTGTTACTGCAATGATGAATAATGGTACTGCAAAGACAAACAGCCATGTTTCAATGATTATGCCTTATTTTACACCATTTTAAAACGCAATTGTTTTGTATATCATCAATGTAAATCAAAGACGTTTGTGCAATACTTTTTGTTTAAATTAAAGTCAAAATAGAGCGCTCATCTCGATGAAATCCGTAACTGCAATCACATGTTTGATTTGCAGTAAGTCTGATTAAAATATTATTCAAAGAATTGTTCGAGTTAAACTCATTGTTCTGGAAAACTTGCATACTGTCTAATCTATCCTTATAACCCTTAACTTTCATGAGTTCTAAACAATGAAACCGCGGAATGATAATTTGTGCCTTTTAATGTTGCATCTTTGCCGCATTTACTGTCATTAATTTGCGCTATTTTAAACTTAAAATCATGACATTGTTAAATGCCAAACGTTAGAAATCATTCTGAACCCAACATCACTGCCGTTTGAAAGTATTCAAGACCCAGATACGACACCTTAGTCTGGCTATAACAATATAGAACATAATAGATGCTAAACAGTATAACGAGAATTACTCCGGAGAGAAAAACTCAAATCTTGAAAATAATAACAATTTAGAAACAAAGAAATGTAAAGGTAAAGAATAGAGTCAAACACATTCGCACATGTCTAGGACTACACTGGAAAACACCAAGCAACGTGTATGTACAGGGCAAAGACATATAATGTAGTGGAAATAAAACATAGATGGAGACCAGTCTGATAGAAAAACTACTGTGATACTGTTTTACAGGTTTACAAACTAAAGGAGCCGATTAATACAGAAAAAGGTGAAACCAAACTGTAAGAATCATCCTCAAGATGTTACTTTGGTTATGTAGAAGATGTTGAAGGGACTGATGTACAGAATGCATAAACTGTGTAGAGATTATCTAATTTTTTCTTTATGTCTTTGATATTGAAAGATCTATCATGAAATATAACTATGAAGAGATCAACGGAACATGAACTAACAGAAAAGTTGAGACTTACCAGTGTAGTTAAATATGTGTAAAAAGAAGTATTTAAACATGTTGCAAAGTTCTAAGGCTGTCTATCTACGTTCTTGTGCTACACTATGATTTCAAAGATATTTTGTTTATTTTATCTTTAACAAGATGTCAATGATATACATGTTATTAGTTGTTTAATTAACTGTAAAATAATGGATATTATCCGTACAGTAACACATGGTCTAGTCAGAATGAGATTGCAACTGAACCAGTGTGTGCTTGTTAAGAAATATGAATATTTCTGAGCACTCAGAAAGAAGCATAATGTAATCAAATTAAGTCACTTTTAAGTATGTGGCTTGGTTACAATCTCTAAAATAACATAAAATGATATTTTACGTTATTTACAAAGATAAAATATCATAATTTAATACCAAGCAGCAAAACATTATAACCGAACGCTCAAAAATGGTGTTTTATTGCGATAAATACTGCACCCCTTTATCGACGTTTCCTTATCAGCATTGAACATCTCTAACGTAATGTGCATTTTATTGGTACGATATGATACTATTAATTCATTAATGACAAAACATTGGTATAAAATCTCTTACTAGACATCAAACCTGGGCGAGGTTTCAATTATTAAACCGCATACATAAGCTTTTTTGATTGGCTATGAAAATTGAAAGGAGTGCCTATAATTCGTTGATTTCATGAGACGATAATGATCCGACACTTTAATTGCTAATTGCTCAGCTTGAAAACACAGTAGGTGTCATTTTCGAATTAAGATTGCCGTCTCATTTAATGACCGATGTCAAAGCGGTTTTCGGTATTTTGTAGCGGAAATGTTAATCTAGGGAATCGTGCCTCAGAATTTTGATACGTGCTTTCATTTTTTATCTATGGCGTATTACGTGATAAACATGTATATCAAGATACATGGTTTGATATAAAAAAAGGTTATTCGTTATATGTTTTGTTGTGGATTAACTTGGTACGCATTTACTGAGTTATCTAATAGAATACTATAAGTGTTGTCAGATCGCAAATATATGATGATAAAAAAATATCAAGCGTTTTCCATATCATTACATTAAGGACATACTAGTGGTAGTCATGTATGTTAGAGTCCAGGATAAAAATTTGCAAGTGGTTTTTAGGGTTGTCAGTCGTGATTCCCATTTCTACATGCATACCATTTTAAATTTTCCTCATCCAAAATCTTTCCAAATGTGATATTGACTTAAATACTACATTTATCCATGTGCCAGTTTTTTATGCCAGCATGAAAAGGCGCTTTATTTAAATTATGCCATTTTAAATGGATTATTGCACTTCAAAACTCGAAATTCGATACTACTAGTTTCAACAGCAGAAAATATTTTTCTGAGTCATTGATTTATCTTTTTATATTGATCCTGTTCATTGTTTTCAGCGAGTTTCAATCTTTTCGCATGGATCGCTCATATCAGTGTTTGTGTCAAAAAGAAATCTAGTCGAATGATTATTTAATTACATTACCTTGACAAAGTACAGCCATAAATTTCTTAATCGAAGTAAAGAGCAGTATTCAGTTACCATTTTGGCATCGCACAATCCTTCTGTGTCAAGAAGTAACAAGACTTGATCCTTGAATTTTGGATGAGGATGGCACCAAGCCCATATACCTTTTGTCTTAGACTGGGTAGTATATCCAAGTGAAAATCCTAGAAATGAAAGGACATCATTAATACGATGAAGAGTCAACAAAATCCTTTTTTACTTAATAGCTATTTAAAGTTTACTAACCCTTATAATCTATCAACATGGTCTATTCCGAATATTTTTAGCAGGAATATCACTTACTTTATTTGATACATTATGAACAAAACGCGTAATGTCACCGTCTAGCAGTGAGCATTGTATAACTTGTTAAATAATTGTTGTATTGTCGTGCCGTTCAGGAGCGGTTAAAATGTTGTTCATGAAAAAGGCAACTGAATAATTCAGGGCATACATTACCTGTTTGTTTTCCAGCCAGTCTGTTCATCAGGTATGATTTTCCAGTTCTATAAACACCACACATACCAATCACACTAATTGGAACATCAATGCGACTAATCTGATCCAAAACACTGTCCTCAATTTTTAGGTTCATACTACCGTCAGTGAACACCAAACATTGCGGCCGTTGTAAAATGTCTAGCTCCCCGAATCTACATAATATCACCATTACATATCTCTAACAAATTATATGATTAATCATTAATATTAGTGATATATATAATGTGTTCTAGATGTGGAGAACAAAACTATATCACATATCAATAAAATGGTTAGCTTGTGGTTAACACGAAGAGTAGGAATGAATTATCTTTGAGGATTTAACAAAATAAAAACGAACTCGTTACCATTTGGATATTAAAAAGAACTAGCGTATCAACCTACCTTTCGAAGACAGATGAGTCACCCTAAAATCATAAATGAAAAACTCGATGCTAAATAATTAATTAATTACACGCCCGGGAAGATTTATCTTTTTTTTCATTCAATACGAATCTTAATAATGTTATGCTTTATTGCAATTAGTGTTATCAACATTACTCAGTAATGAATGAAAGTCAGTCCGTCTAACTTGCGTTTTCGGGTTGTTAACTATTAGTACAAATATGTCACCCACTCGTAGCAACTTTCCTCAATGTTAATAAGAGATATATCCCGAGAGCTGGACAGTGTGTATTTTTTAAATCGATATTGAGTAGTGGTAGATACATTGTTGCGTAAATTGAACATACGTGGAAAGTATCGAGTAAGGCCATACTACCATTAAGTGCATACATTGTATATGGAATAGATTAATTTATCTAGTATCTGCACTTCAACATGTTCTAAACATAATTCTACCAGTAAGGGAAAATGGTAGAAAATCAAAAACAAAGAACGCAGTTAAAAGCGGAAAGCTTTGTAAAGCAACGTGCGTGTCAATGGTTACGAGCAAAATACACCACGCGTTCAATTAAATATCAATGGTTTTACGTACCGACTGCATAAATGTGATATATATATATACGTACTTTTATCCCATCAGAACCTTGATGCACATGATCATGTCCGCTGTATGCCATGTTTATTAATCTGACAAATGAAACATACCATTATACAACTGTTTGATTGTGATGCGCATAAGACAAACGGTGGACGGTAATTTGTTGAAATGGAGAGATTAGGAACATTCTAATGGGTTAGAATACAGATACAGTAATTATCCAAATACGTACATAATTACAAACACTTTCTGTTTAGAAGCTACGATAAACTATTCGAATCAAAAGTCATCCTAATATTGGACTGTTGTGCTTCAGTATGGTTTTAAATATTATCAATGAATTGACAATGTACATAATGTACATCATTTAGTTTCATCCTGATTTACGTTACTTTCTGGGCGTGTAAATATATTTGCTCCTAAGCTGGTGATCACTGCCGACACGGGGCGACTGCATAGTAATTATTGGCGTTGGGTATAAATAATTCGATATTGAAACAAACATGAGTTATTTAATAAGAACAAACTTATCTAACGCTTTTTCAATAAAGAATATATACATACAATGTCGAAATAATTGGTGTTGTGAGTTATATCTACGTAACAGGCTAGCTGATACTTTTAAGATTAGCCCATTTAGAGACACTTAAGTGAAATCATACTCATTAACTTGTTAGGGAACTTGGTGACAGTATAAAACAGTTTTTAAACATCAAGTTCAGGTAATCATTACTCTGATATAAACTCACATTGCCCAAAAATTGCGAAAATTTTATCAGAGTCTGTGATTTTATTATTCCACAAAATTTTGCATAATGTGGCTTAATAGCGGGATGAATAAAACGTACTTTTCGGCAAAATAGTGCAAATTTTCATATAAGCACCAAACTTGGTATGATGATGGATGCATGTGTCGGGGTTAATTTAAGACCGTGTACCAACATGTACCTGGTCAGGTACGCTGTGGTCACGTTCGGATTCGAACCTACTGTCTCCAGGATATATGACGTGTATATTAGGAGTGAAAACTCTTTGTCAACCATCGTTTATGATCATAATAGCATTCTTACCGTAAAGAATGGGGTTAACAACCAAACTGGTATACTAAAATATTTTATGACAGTAGTTAAGGTCAATGGAAAATATAGATCATTGGAACTGCTTAATTTTAAAGGGTGAGTTCATCATGTTCAACCCGTCATATGAAATTTTGATGGTACCTCTAAACATGTCAAGCCAGCTTCAATGTTCATTGTGGAAATAAGGTCTGCTTTAAAGTTTACAGTTCATTGAGTATATAAACCATCCGTCTGTCATAGAAGTCAAAACGCGCCCGTTGGTGGTACGTGGCCCTACATTTCATTTAATAAAAGTTGAACACCCTTCGTTCAGTTAATCACTAGTGTTGCAAGTTAAGGTTTGTATATACCTGTATCTTTTAAATGCCTTTTGTGGTTTTCAGTATCTTGTAGCAGACATGTTTATGTTGGAAACCGTGTCGTGAATTTGATGCTTGAATTCATTATTAGTCTATTAGCGAGTTTCAGGATACGGAATATCTAACGAATATAGGAGAAAATATCAAATCTGAGGCACGGTTCCCTGCATTATTCATTTAAAGTAATTCTAAGGCTAATTGTTGTAACATAGTTTCAAATGCAGAGTACGAGGGATGTTTTATAATTAATGCAAATAATCCAAAATCTCGAAAAGCCCGTGCAACTTTGATAGAAAACTTACTACTCTTCAAGTTCCAAAAATCATTAAACTATATATGTGTTAAGGTTTGTAAACGTATTATGTTTTACTACTGAATGTGACCACTTCAAACTAGTTCCTTTCAATACATTCGAATATGGTTGGATAACGTTCAGTAAATTGGCTTCAAATACGGAGCTACAGTCATGCTAGGCACAAACTTGGTATTAGTGCAAAAAAACATTTCAATGAAATATGTGATGTTTATGGTGAGAATGAAGTTTCTTACAGCACTGTTACTAGATGGAGTGCTCGTTTTAAATGTGGTACAGAGCAGATTGAAGACCTCCAACACAGTGGACGTTCCAAAACTGTAACATCCAAACCAACGGTACAACTTGTAAAACAGTTGATTAAAGAAGATGCCCGATTAATTATTTGTCAAATTGATCGTCGGTCAGGTATATCTTCGGCGAAAGTTCATATCATTCTTCGAAGGAGCGTGTCAAAAGGGCTAAACAACTTCTTAAATTATATCTCAAATAGCAAATGTCCATCTTCATTCAAAGACAAACGAACCCCCATTTGCTATTTACATTGGCCTTTTGATTTTGTGTAAACAAGAAAACAACATCTAATTGATATCTTAAATCGTTTGTCGCACATGGACTATAACATAAACAGTCGTACATGAACGTTTATTACGTTTCAAGATGTGGCCCGTACAGGTGTATAACGCCCGATCCAAATGTATATATGAAGCGGTAATATTCAGCTGTAATATTGTACCAACTATCCTGCCAACGAATAAAGAATGGAGTGACACCCCTTTATTTCCCCTATATATTCTAGTTTTAATCCGGACCTCTCCCAGACCGTTTTCTTTCGCACCCTAATAATATAGGCTTTTTGCAACCGGTATCTGGAAACAGGCCGTTCAGTAAGAAACGTAAGCGAACGTTTGCTTTAACTGAACGCAGTGCTATTGTAAATTTATTTTTTCATCCATATGTTGAGCAGTTGCTATTGCCTTGTGAAAGGGCCTGTTAGTATTGCTGGTTAGAATGCAGCCACGGACACATTTTTATGTGAACCAGTCGCCACATACAGCGTTTAACCCACTGAAGTATACATACTTAGAGTTGTCGTGTTTTTCTTTCTAAAGCAGATGTAGAGCACAAGAAATATAATGAACGGGTAATTTTTCTCGATTGTTAACTTACCGAATATGAAACGTAATAATAAAATGTATGACAGAATTATACACAAGACATAATTTGGTCGAAATAACACGATCTTGGTAAACCGAACATAGAGTGCAGTGTATGTTTACATGCGACCTTATTATTCACTCTCTCGTCAAGATTAAAATCAGCACAAGATTTAATATTGAGATTAACATGGAAACTACAAAAATACCAATTAATCATTTTTTTGTGAGATGCAATAAAATATTTATCAATTTGAAAGTAAACTAGAATCGTATTAAACACAAGTGGTCTAAGTTGATTTCAAGAAAACAGGTGTCCCTAAAACAAGTTTCGCGAGATAGATTACGTTTGAAGAATTCTGTCAGGAGTTTGACCCAATCTTTGTACCGGAAACATTAGGCCGTACCTGTTGCCTCTTAGACTATCTGTATCGACATACTCAACACTAATACCGTGAAATTCCGTACCAATATTGTTGGATACCGTACTTATCGGTGCGCCGCAGGGGCATTTATACACTGTCATTTAATAGACGAAAAAGCCCTTTTGCAACATTAATATCAAACTACTGTGGCTCTACGAATAGTCAAACTAGGATAATTCAATTAATGTCAAAATAAGTCGACTTAGTTGTATGATAACGCATAAAAATGTGTACAGTAGAGATAATCAGACTGAATATCACATGACAAGTTCTTCTAACACTCACTTGTATGAAATGCGCTATCAGAAGATCCTATAGATAAATAGTGTTAAATTAAAGTAGGTTGATTGATAATTGACGAAACTGCACCATTCAATTTGTTATAATACACGTTTATGAACAAATCCAATTATACACAGTCATTCCTAAGTTAGCGACCACCTCCGAATAAAAGTCGTCATGTGAAGAAAAGTCATTCATTTAAAAATTTGACTGAATAAATACATCAGTTAATTTAAGAACATGATTTATTGTAAAAGTTTATTTACAGGATAATTAACTGTGACTTCATTTAGTACAATGTCCGAACTGAACGTAGTTTGACAAAATAAGTGCAGCAAGTTTATAAAAAATATCTGAATAAATGAATATATGATATAAAATGTTATATATAGCATAACAACTTTTATAGAACAGGACACAAATTCAGTTGCATTCACCTAACGTTTTAATCATGATCACCATCTTTATAAAGGTCAGTTTACTTCAGTTATTAAACCTAAACGGTTGCATACGTTCTCTTGCAATATCAATAATGAGATTGAATTCAACACACTAAGACCGTATAAAATTCGATTTAAATATTACTTTTAGAAAGTGAAAAAATACCTGAACTTATGTTCTTTAATTCAGCTGTTTGTGTATTCTGTAAATCGAGCTATACACAAATCAGTATATGGTATCAAGTAATACTCACTCAGCTCACAAAATCAAACCTGGTAGTTGTCTACTTCCGCTATCACTGGGGGAGGGGGCGTATAAGATAATTTTTAATAAGAGTTGATTAAAAAGTATAAATACGTGTATTTTCAGACTTTGTTGTTTGACAAATTAAATACCTACCGTTTATTCAAAGAAATATTTAGCAGCAATCATTATTGTCTTATCTATTATTGTCGAGTTGTACCGAAGTTTTTCGAATCTGTTTTCCGGACTTTTATCAGTAAACATACGTACGTCATAATCAAAGACGTTTGTATTATGTATAAGTGTTCGCGTAAGCTTTGGTATAACGTATCGAACCCAGTTACATATGAGAATAGTACAATTTTTAAGACCAAAAATTATTTTACGACATCACTTGACTGTTTTTAAGTTATACACTAATGATGACTTTATGTGTTATGTTCGTAATTTGATAGCACTTTGTATTCAGATATTTCTGAAATACATTTTGAATATCAAATATGTACGCATTTACTAAATTAAGACACTCAGTATGTATGTGTATTTTGGCAGGTATTGTATGATTATCCATTACATATGATGTGTTTTCTTCATCCACTTGTTTACTCATTATTTTTCCATTTCACCATCCATTTACAGTTTTCGAAACTCTACCGGTTGATTTCTTAAAAACTGACATTTTCTAATTATGTTATTGAAATTCTAACTTCCCTTGTAGGTTTCTATGTGTTATGCAATATTTTTAAGATGGCTTAAACGCATTATTGCGTAACATCACGTGGCACGAGGAAGACTACGTAATCACGCATCAGAAGGAGAAATACCACTAATTGATAACAACGTGGTGTCCGAATGAAATATTGATCTGATCACGTGATTTGAGTTACAATCACGTGACGCAGGAAGGAATATTCTTTATAAATCAAATACCATCTATGATCATGTGACGCTGGGATACGAAACATCAAAAAGGGAAGAACGTATACAATCAAGTGATATTAGATATTTAATCTCAACAAAAAAGTACTTACATAGTGGATACATTCAATATTGCTTTGAAACTCTTGTCTTTTCTGTATTTACTCGTTCTTCTTGTATTTTTGCTATACACTGGTATTAAGTGTTATAATTAAGATGCAATGCTCATTAAAGCCATCACCTGCCATAAGTCAGTGCTTGATTATCTGCATCTTAGATCTTCAGCCTGAATGAGGGAAGTTACATCATTATTCAGTTTTTCATAGCCGTCATTCACTCGACACGGAGCGCATGGATTTGATAATGCGGGTACGTTTTATGCATCCGAAATGTAAATGCTTAATGGTTTCAGGGCAAGTCTATGTAAGTTAAGCTTCCTTGAGTACTTTTAGTACTTTGATTAAATTAGAAACCAACTTTAATCATTTTGAATATTCATGTAGATTTTGTGTACGTTTTGTGTTATCAAAAGTGGTAGGAAGTTGCGTAGCAGCAATCGCGTTGAGTTTTTGTTAGCACCATTTCTAACCCCATTTTGTAACGCAGTCATCAACATAAAACATACAAGGGTAGACGTCCACGAGGATCGATCCAGAAGTTCAAGGACATTACGAATAAAAACACCAATGAACTTGATATTTTATCGAAACTCGACATATTACTAATATTTTATCGTTTCATTATCATATTTTCAATTGATCATTTTCCATACTTCTCAAAATGCGGAACTTATACAAGATTTGTACATGTGTTTACAAATATAAGACTTTGAACACTTGTATGTAAACAATCACTTTACATGCAATATAAATAATATCCTGGGCTTGTGGCCTAAATGAGTAATAAACTTATTGTATTGTATTTCGTATTTTGGGTCACCACCTATGACGGGATATCACGTTCATGTCTAATAATCGTATGCATAATTATAATATACATGTAGAAGTTCGTGCATCCTATTAAAAAAAGTATTAGATTTACATACAATGGCAATGAAATCTAAACAAAGAAAAGTGTCTAAGTGTAGTAATCTCAACCAGCGGTTCTTTCAAAGCAGCGTTTGATTCAGTATAGGGGCATTATTCAAAATCATTAATACAAAATAAAACATTTTTTTATAAAATTCCCCTCAATGAGTGCTAGTCATCAACTTGGTTTTTGTGCTATAAAACATTATAAAACATGTTCTATGTTTTGGCAATGGAGTGTGAGGGGTATAATGATAAAACCTTTTTTCATTTTTAAGGAATTATTTAGTGTTAGACCCAAGGCTCAGAACTGTTTTATATATAGCTGGAGACTTATAGACATCCTTGAGAAGCGTGATTAATTATATTAATATAATTATAAATACTGGTTGAAAATTATTTATTTATTTTATTCTACGTTACCTCTACGTAAACTTTGAATATAATCTAGTGGTTGTAAATTTAGGTTTTTAAAACTTTGGCGAAATTAATGAATGTAATCTCTATTTTGGTAATTTTTGGATTTACGGAGGCTTGCATAAGTCAAGGAGTTGCTTATACAAACCCTCATAACTTTCTTGAAACGGTGAGTTAAATATAGTTACTTACAAATTTGACCTAACAAATAAGCATGTCATCAAAAGGAAGAACGTTATTTTGTTTAGTGAATTTTGTTTTTTCTACAAAAGCGTCTGTATTTCTGTGGAGTTACGTAGAATCGTACTAAATATGATACATTAATTTTGTTTCGTCGGTAAAATGTTTTCTCTACTGAATTTCAGAAGATTGTTGTGTGACCATAATTATACTTAATGAAAGAGAACGTTCAGCACCTGTGATTAAGTCTGTTACACATTAGACTCTGTCAAAGACATATTATCAATAGCCGTAATACCATCACATATACCATGACACTATATTGTCTACATGTGAAAGTGTTTTAACATCCGTATTATTTCTTCACTTCATTATGTCCCCCTTCGAAGAAGAGGGGGTATATTGTTTTGCTAGCCTGTCTGTCTGTCTGTCGGTAGACCAGTTAGTTTCCGATAGATAACTCGTCAACGGATTGACCGATGGGCCTGATACTTCGCAGGTACATTGGCCCTGGACAGTAGATGACCCCTATTGAAATTGGCCTGGGACACTTGGTGACCCCTATTAGAAATTGGGGTCACTAGGTCAAAGGTCAAGGTCACTGTGTCATTGAGTGTGAAAATCGTTTCCGATCGATAACTCGTCAAACGGACTGACTGATTGGCCTTTATACTTCGCAGGTGCATTGGCCTTGGACAGTAGATGACCCCTATTGAAATTGGCCTGGGACACTTGGTGACCCCTATTGAAATTGGGGTCACTAGGTCAAAGGTCAAGGTCACTGTGTCATTGAGTGTGAAAATCATTTCCGATCGATAACTCTTCAACGGATTGACTGATTGGCCTTTATACTTCGCAGGTGCATTGGCCTTGGACAGTAGATGACCCCTTTTGAAATTGGGGTCACTAGGTCAAAAGGCAAGGTCACTGTGTCATGGAGTGTGAAAATCGTTTGAGCGATGACTCTGTGTCAAGGCCCTGTTTGGGGGCATATGTCTCCGACCGCGGAGCTCTTGTTTTTATACAATTTTACTAGGCATATGCAACCACTACCTGTACATATTAATATTTTACTTAATGTTCAGTATAGTTCATTGTATAAACAGTATGTATATTTTGACGAACCATGCTGATTGGTTGGTATGATTGCTTGAGACATGAGATGGACAAGCCAGACATCCATTGTTACTCTCCAAACACAGAATTGTGCTAATTTTAATTGTCACATGGTCATCTTCAAATACACACTTAGTTTAAATAAATATCAATGCTTCACTTTATCCCATGTCATTGATTCTTCAGCAACAAAAACACATGCTATGTTACGTATGTTTATTAAAACACAGAAATTAACAATGATTAAAACAAAGTAAAAAAATCTACGTAAATATCATCATAATGATTACAAAAACAGCAGGATGAATTGAATAACGTGCCAGTTTTTTGTTTTGTTTCTACGTCAGAACTATTTGCAACGTTTTTCTCACTTATACGTAAAATATGTCAGAGTTAAAAAAGTCCTTAATCTATATTGCTAAAGCAAAACAAAATAACACGAAACAAACTACTCAAACAAAGTCAATGAAGTTGATTAATGAAAGTAGAATAACAATATCAAAATACAAATGTAAAGCGATAATATGGGGAATGAGAAAAAAGCCAAAACAATAAAATAAAACAAACTGTTGTACATAACGTTCAGTGTAGTTCATTGTACGTACAGTATGTTTATTTTGACGACCCTTGGTGATAAGTTTATGGATATGATTCCTACTGAGATGAGATGGACAAACCAGAAATCATATTGTTACTTTCCAAACACAGAAAATGTGGTGATTTTAATGCCAAAGGGTCATCTTCACATTCACGCTTAGTTTAACTAAAGATAAATTTTGACGTTTCACTTTATCCCATGTCATTAATTTTCTGATACCAAAAAAAACATGCTATGTAATATCTTATAATTACACCAGACGTTGTTTCTTTAAACAAAACTACTGTACTTCACATTGCAAAAACAAAAAGAAACAAACTATAGCTAAAACAAAATAAGAAAATCTACACAAAACAGCATAAAACATATAATAACAAAAGCAGATTGATGAATAAAAGTAACACAAATCAAATTAAAACGTTTTCATAAAGTGTCCGTGATTTATTTTTTCGATGGCAGAAATACTGTCTACATAAACTCTCACTTATACTTAAAACATATCACAAGTTTAATAAGGCCTCAATCTGTATTGCTTATTAAAATGTAAACAGAAAAAAAATCAGCACAAAGTCACTGTGATTTAGTGACCTAAGTAAAATAAAGAAAGGAAGAACGAAAACAAAATAATGGCAGCGAAAGATGATTACAAAATGTACATCAAATTTTATATTTATTATAATATATAGAGAATTGCATGTTTGCTTTTCAAAAACGAGTTGAATTAGCAGCACAAAAATAACCAAAGTAAAATAGGGATGTAAAAAAAACGAGAAACAAATAACGAAAGCAAAAACTGCATTATTACTTTTTCTTTTGTATTCTTTAGACAATATATTGAAATTATTGTAATTTCATTGTTACCAAATGTAAGAAAATAATCAGAAAATCATCGAATTCATTTTCACGTTTTGTTAACAAACATTTGAAAATACGCTTTATTAGTACGACATTTACAAATGATGTTTCATTTCCAAACTATCATATATTTTGATTCATTTATGCTATTGACCGTTCAACATATTAGATATGAGGTCTGCTGTAAGTGCAAGTAAAATAATGATTAAAATTGATCAACATCTTGGTGTATGTTTATCCATTAGGTAAGAAATGTAATTACCTTTTTCTGACGAATGGAATTAAAATGACAGTTTGTACACTCCAAAAAAATCATTACGTGACAGGTTAGTTTATTAGTTAAATGTACGATTGTATAAAATAGAGCGCCAACACAAAGATACACATAAAACTACATGTAAGTACATATAGGGAACAGATAAAATTTACTGTCTGGAATAACCCCAATTCTAAACGTTTGTTTGTGTAAGTGAAAATTGGAGAACATCATAAATGAAGTACTCCATCAAAATCAAAAGTTATATGAAGCAACGAACGTGTCAATGGTTAAAATAAAAGTTAAAAATACATCACTTTTCCATTTAAGTATGAATTAATTATTACGTACCGACTGCAGAGATGAAATATATATTTCTTCAAATATTTCATCAGACCCGTAAAGATATGAATCTTCAAAAGCCTTTTGCATCTCACGTACATAATCATCATGCTTGGTGTATGCTTTTGAAGCCATGTTTATTAATCTGACAAATGAAATATACAATTAAATAACCGTTTGTTTGTGATGGACTAAATACAAACGGCTGATGATAATTTGTAGCAATGGAGAAACGGGGAACATTCAAATGCACAAGGATGGTGAGCTAAAGAGGTTTTGATGTCAATTTTAAATTCAAAATAAACTAAAATACGCTATTACTTGGGAAGTATATAAGAAATCGCCTAGACGATTTCAACAAGCCTAGGGTTAATCTGAACATTTTTAGGCCGTATGATTTCGTCTAGGTATCTGATGACTGCAAGTTTGCCGCCCACAACCACAAGAACTGTTCTGCCACGGGATGAAATGTCACACCACACAATGACACTACCTGTACCGATTGGGCGCCATTCACCAACAGGACAGTACACTCGAGAACGACTGTCGCTGCAACCTGGGCTCATCCGTGAAAAGAACACGTACCCAGTCCCAAAGCATGGAATGTATGTGTCGTCTACACCAGACAAAACGTGCTACGCGATGACGTTGGTACCAGCTCGACAAAGGCGTCAACAGTATTTTTTTGGCAACATCAGCATGACGTACACCAGCTTTCGATCATGCATACGACGCGGCATCTGCCAGTTTCATTCAACCTTGGCATGGCGTACCAAAGACGTTTTTCAAAATTATGCTGGTTTTGTGTATTACATATATTAACATTATGCTTTTACACAGGTTTCTAGGCGACAAACGTGTTTGCGATTGCTGCTGTCAAAAACAAAATTGAAAACAAAGACATTGGCAAGACTAACAAACTACACGTGCAACTTATGACCAAAGTAAATGACCGAAAGGGATACGCAACTAACCTGTGCGAAGTTTCAAACTTTAATTACTAACAATTGAGCGATTCACGAACTCTTTACACATGCACAGAACTTTTCTTTTTTCCGCTAGTACAATACTTACAAAAATCCTTCTTTTGAACTTCATTACTCATTTTAAGCATCGGGAATTTTAAGCAGAAGCAACGAAAGCACTGTAAGCCTTAGACATGAAAGAATGAGTTTTCTGTATTCTCATGATATCAGGATGAACACAGATTTACAGTCTCTGAACAACAAACAAGCATTAAAAAGAACCGGAATCACAACGATCAAATTAAATAAGACATGTCTTTAAAAAAGACAGTCGCGAAGTTTATTTACACTGTTGAAACCAAAAGTATGATTTTATGAAATTCCCAAATTGGCGTTATAGTGAACAAATCGTTTGCACATACTCCATCGATTTTACGAGATTTTTTTTCTATCACTTAAATGTACGCATTATAACAATATGTGTGTGATATATTTGATTTTATTAATGAATGCAAATTGTTAATGTATCGATTTATCATAACGCGACAGTAGGAAATATATTTGTATTGTCGAAAATACACAACACGGCGCTTTCATAAAACCACAGGGAGGCCGCCATTTTGTTTCCATCGACTTTACCCAGAGTTTTCGTTCCCGCTACGCTTGCACTAACTGTGTGATTAGCGGACATCACTTATCCTATGACGCAAAGCGCTAGCAGTCCAATTAGGTCACGCATTAAAATGTTTATGTTAGGTCAGTTAAATCTATGGAAGCCCTAGAGGGCAATCTGACTTGTGAATACCGACGTATGACGTTTGACTCTTGGGTTATAATTTGCAACCTAGAAGAAATATTGGCGTGTATTTCTAATACACGCCAATATTTCTTCTAAATGCAACAACGTGCCTGGCAAAGATGGCCGACAACGACGCCGATGATGTAAGTACAAAAATTGATATATTTATTTGTTTCATGATGAAGATGTTATGGAAATGATCCTTGCTGGATGTTTAACGAAATATTGAAATCGGGCGTATTTTTGTTCCTGTTCTTCTCAATTATATATATACATTTATTACATTGCAGTGTCCCCTCTACAAGATGGTTGCTCAATAAAAATCTAAAACCTGAATGTCTAGCTTCATTATTACTACTGAAACCATCAATTGCATAATGTATGAAAAATTCAAACGGTTTCAGTTTGTCATAGCCACCCATATGCCATATACCATTGACATATAACCGCAAATTTGCAGTTCTATATCGATCACATCAACAACTGTATCCAATGGAGTGTATGTGCAAACTTAACTTCTTCGTGATATTTTTCAACTGACGCAGTGACAACACAGATCTAAGGATTTCCTTACACCCAAACTCTAGACTGAAATGCTCAACAATGAGTGAGGATCGACCTTCTCTGGTTTGGAGATGCTATTTTTAAGTCAAATAAGTCGGCACAATATAGAGTACCATATCCAGCAGTGCCAATATGATCATAACTAAGTACCTCTTCATTTTCACTATCTGTCGATTATTATCAGTGAAAGATAAAAGTAATATTTCCAACATATATTTGTTCCTTCTACCAAAATCTTATGTATAATTGTTACGTTAACAGTGAAGTCAAGCTCATTATAATCGGCTTAAAATGAGTAGCTAACCTGATATTTATTACAAACTTTTTATATATAATACATAAAAAAATACATGGAAAAAATGAATGAAACGACGATATAAAGTTAAGATCATAAAAACACCAACAGAGGGAGGTGTATAATGGTATTTAAATTTTTCATGAGGCTCATGTTTGTTTTTTAATGATCCTATGTTCTACGCATAGGTAGCGTCTCAAATCTATATTGTGACTTACAACTGTCCATGAACTAGTCATTATCAATAAACATTGTAAAACACAATTTATGTTCCCTCTGTTTAAATAATTTTTTCCAACGAAATTTTAGCTACGATAGTGCCAACTGGGACAGTAAAAATAACTGACCGACTTTAGTTGGTAAATATAGAACCAATTATTTCAGACAATCTTTTGTATTATCATTATTCATACTATACCTATATACCCGGGGCGGGCCAATTTTGACCCCGCGGCCGTAATTTGAACAAAATCGGTAGAGGTTCACTAGACAATGCTACACACCAAATATCTTAGCTCTATAGGCCTCGTGGTTTTGGACAAGAAGACTTTTTAATTTTCCAATAGAAAAAAATAGAGTTAACCCCGGGGCGGTGCCTATTTTGACCCTAGGGCAATAATTTGAACACACTCAGTAGAGGTCCACTAGTCAATGCTACACACTAAATATCTAAGCTCTAGGTCCTTTGGTTTTTGAGAAGAAGATTTTTAAGATTTAAAAAAAATTCTGACTCAGAGTTAACACCTTTGGTAGAGCTTGAAACAAGGAACACATCTGTGAAGTTTCGTTCAAATTGACTTAGTGGTTTAGGAGGAGATGTTCTTTAAAGAAATTGTTAACGACGGACAGACGGACGGACGACGACGGACGACGGATATAGCTCGATCCTAAAAATTCAACTTGGCACTCTGTGCCAGGTGAGCTAAAAAGCGCTGTTATTCATTAAATCAATAGATATATATACATAAATTAGATAAATAATAATTGCAATTCTACAATATCGCTTTTTATGATGCCTAATGTATCAAATAAACAGGTTGAGCACATCAATTAGAATGAAATAGTTATTCAATTTCTAGACATTGCACACAACATATGTACATGATACATTAGCCAAAAAATGCAAGCTGTTCCGAATACAAGCCTCGCCAAATCACGCGGATGATGGAATGATATGTGACCGTAAAATGTTAGGCCGTACCGGATGCCTCTGCACAGTTTTAGTTGACTATTTATTATGACATATTAAACAAAATTTTGTTCAGCAGATAACATCAGACTAAAGATAACACGACCAAAATGAAACGTACTTGTAACACCCGGATCAATAAAATGCGTTATCAGAAGGCCCCGTGAAATCGTAAACTATATATATTGAAGTAGGTAGATCCATAATTTACAAAAACGGATCATTCAAGTGGTTACACAAGTTTATTAACCAAATATATCATGAAGCACATGTTTTTGTACGTGAATATTTATTGTCATTATTATGTTCATGAAAATAAACTTAGCTACTATTCTAATCTGTTGGATAGGTAGATGGATTTGGTCTGCCCAGACATAATAAACTCTATACTATGTTCTGTATACTGCGACCATTTTCTTTTATTTTAGAAGACAATTCATATCAAAGTTTATTTATAGGACATTTTCCACTGATCTCATTTAGTCCTGGGTCTGAATGGAACGTTATGTAATATGAAATATAGCGGAGCAAGTTGATAAAGATATTTTGATGTGGGTATGATGATATCCAAAATACATACTAGTTCGGTGGTAAGAGCCTCAAATAGTTTTTTCGTCCTCTATAAAATGGAGAACAGGTCATAGTTTGGAGGTATTGACAAGACATTATAAGGTGTCAAGCATACAAATACATGTCGGATTATTTCAGTTAGAAATCGGAGGTTTATGCGTGCATTAGCAAAACTAATATCAAGATGGAATTCAAACACTAAGAAATATCACAAATCGTTAGATTTTTATTTTTAATTTGATAGAAGAACATACCTGAAAGTTTTGTCTTTATTTTATCAGTTAAATATTCTCTAACTTGAACTGAGGATCAATAAACATCTGAAAACAAATAATTTCTTTTCAGCTCTGAAAATAAAACATGGTTGTTCTTTACTTCCGCAATCAATGGGGGTGTTATATATTTCTATAAGGATAGCTTTTGAAAAAGCTAGAAAGCGGCTCGGTTCGTTCGAGGTATAGACATGAACTGAACATTGTTGTGCAGGAATAGGTACTCAACCGAGTTCAATCGCAGTATGCACTCACCGTGACCGAAGTACCTTCAGTGCATTGATTTAATGACGTCTCTTAGTTTCAAAGACATTATTATTTGCGTTACTCTACTAATGGCTGTGTAGTCTGGTTCCCGACTCCAATCTTACAGTAAGCTGTAACATTGGAGCCGGGAATCAGACTTATGGCTACGAACTGTGGGGAAATTTTAGACTTTGTAAGCCCGATTTCTATTGGTTACTTTGAAGATACGTCTTATTTAGATTCCGGCGATTTAGTTTTACTGTTAGTTAAGGTTAAAACCTGGCTGGTCCTAATTTACGGAGCGTTCGTTGTTCTAGGTGTGTTCATGTTGTTTTGGAAGTAAATTCCTAACGCTGAGGCGAGCTGGCATGCTAGTTATTAAAAGAATCTGTAATTATAAAATCAGCCGTTTAATAAACAAACGTACAAACTATTTATTCCAAGAAATATTTCGCTGCCATATTACTTTCATTTAATAATTTTTCATTATTTACGAGTTTAACCGAAGTTTGTCGAATCATTTTCGATTTTAAAACTTATTTTAGAAGAACAGAAAAAATACCTGGGTGTTTGTTGTTTATAAATATTATCCATTTAGACATTCTGTAAATTAAACTGAACATCAACCAACAAGTGAGAATAGATCAATTAGAATAATTTCACAATAAAATATTTTTTTTTTACTTCCGTAATTAGTAGGCGTATAATATATTTCTTAAAGTACTAAAAAAGTATTAATAGTGATAAAAGTAACGTACATTGATGAAAACATACATACCGTTTATTCCTTTCAATCGTACTTTTCCTTATTACTTATGTCATTATTGACGACTAATTACCGAAGATTGTCGAATCAATTTTCCGAACTTTTATCGTTTAACAAACATCGTAATAAAAACTTATGTAGATATGTTTGTTTGTAAGTTGGCGTGTACTTTGGTGAAATACGAGGGGTGTTTTATGATTAATGCAGCTCGTGATTTATTCTTTTATTTATCATAGTTTTACACTCGAGCTTAATGCATTCCTGCAAAAGGTAACTTCGAAGGTACTGACATACAGCAGAGCCAAGGAAAGGACGTGAAACAGAGCTAATTTCACTCGAGGAAATAAAATAGTCACTCGGTGCTAGATCTGGTGAATAGGCTTGATGCTGCAAAACTCGAACTTTTTCTTTTTTTCAAAAAGTCATTTACAATAAGTATGTGCTTTATGTGAGAACGCATTATCGTGAAGGGGTGAGACATTTTTCATACCGTGTTTCGGTCGACTTGTTTTGAAATACTTTTTCAATTTCTTCAAAACTACATTTTTATAAAATTTCGCAGTAACACTTGCAGGACCATTATTTGAAAAGAAATGCAATATAAAACCTTCTTCACGGTGACTATTCGCTTGGCGATGACTGGTCTCATTGCATGTTTTGTCGCCCATATTATGTTACCACACTTTCTGGCAGGTTACAAAAAGTGTATCAAAGTTTTATCGTCCGTAACCAGGTCCCCAAAACGCCTTTCGTCGTATTTAGGATATGATTTAAGAAGTTGTTTAGCTTTTTTGTCACGCTTCTTCTTTTTGTCTTCTGTCAAAAGATCGGGTATCCACCGTGCACCTCTCTTTATTACAAGTAATATATCGCGAAAAATGAAATGAACTCTCGCCGAAGATATGCTTAGTCTAGTACCTGACCGACGAGCAATTTGACGAACCTTTTGTTTGGTTGTTACTGTTTTGGAACGCCCACTGTGTTGGAGGTCTTCAATCTACTATGTACCACATTCAAAACGAGTCTAGTAACGGTGCTGTAAGAAACTTCATTCTCACCATAAACATCACATATTTTTTGTCGCTCTTTACTACTTTTCTTGTCAAAAACGTTAGGTAGTGTTGTGAAGTATTTTTACATGAACATTTTTGAAATTGACTTAACTACTTATTTAACCCACTCAAACCAAGCATAAAAACAATTTGGCGTACATTTCGGTTGTCCGCATGTTTTGATATGTGTAAATATGCTTAATATTTGAGTTTACGCCATTTGGAATGATACTAAAAAAATGTTATTTCTACAAAGTTGCAGAGTTAATCACGTTATCGTTAAAAGACGATTTGGAAATGTTATTATATCAAGTATAAATAGTTCAGGTATAAAACACGTTAAAGATAATGGTCGTTTTGGATTAAAGAGAGACTATCTTCAGAAGCATTGCTGATAATACAAGTAATTTGGACATCTTCAAGGCGGGGCCTGTCAATCAACGCAGTCGGAGTACATGGAAACAAAATACGAATATAAACAGGATGAAAGAACCGCTTACACGTTGAAAACACAAGTATTACATGAAGAAATGTACCTGCTAGCAGTGATACGTACAGGGTGTCCCAAAAGAAAGGTAACACTTTCATACATGTTTGATGTCCCTTTAAATTGCAGATTATTACATATTATATATATAGACATGTAGATCAAATATTTTTTATTGTATAAGAGAACCTTATAAATATCTTCAGATTTGCAATTTAATACAAATTTGCACCCTGTATTACATACTGGAAGGTAGATCTATTGTTGCTTCAAATATTTTGAAATTCGAGACAGGAGTGATGTGAAGAAAGATGTGATTGGAGTGCGGTTGGACGGTGGGGCTAGACGGAACGAGAGCGCTACCCACCTTGAAGATGGGACTTGATGTATAATGTGGGTTAATTGTACTGCCAAATGCCGATGGTAGTACAGTAATTCTCTTCCAAGAATTACATATTGTGAATGTTATTTTATAGATGACAATACATTGATAATATATTTACATGTTTATTGTGTAGTGTTTATGTATGATCTTATAATACATATTTATGTTGTCTGTGTGTTTACTAAGTTTTACTTAACATTTAGTATAGTTCGTTGTATATGCAGTATGTATATTTGGACGATCATTGATGCTTTATTGGTAAGATTGTATGTGTGATGAGGTGGACACGCCAGAAGTCCAGTACAGTTGCCTTTCCAAACACAGAAAAAATACCATAATTTTAAATGTCACAGGGACATCTTCTAATACACACTTGTGTATTAGTAAATAATAGGGATGAGTACCGGTTCACGTATCATATTGAATACCGGTATATAGGGTTCGGTTGATATATCGTATCGAACGTTAACGTATCGAACAAATATCGATCAAAACAAAAATGAATTTTAAAAACATGTTTTGGACTGTGTTTTGTGAATTTTCGTCAAAATAAAAAGTTGTGACACATATATAAAACCTATCTGCTGTCAACCACAAGAAGAAAATAGTTTTTTTGCAGTTCAGCATGAGTGTCTGGCAAGCCTGCTGAATTAACGTTAGGTACCTTCCCTTATTATTAGGTATACAAGTATCCTACGCAGCCAAAATTTGATTTTGTGTCAAGTACCTGCGCCAATACAGTCAATGTTTCTCAGTATTTCTGTTTTTATTTCATATGTATAGAACATCAAATGATATATCGGACATCGATCATTCTGTATCAATACAAATATCGTATCGATAATTTTTATCGATACTCAGCCCTAGTAAATAAAGATAAATGTTCTGCCTTACGTTTCATTTCATCGTATATCATTGATTCTCTAATAACAAACACAGATGCTATGTTACGTCTGTTTATTACATCAGAGAAACGAACTATGGTTAAAACAAAGTAAGAAAATCTAAGCAATCTAAGCAAAATCTAAATAATAGCATAATGATAACATAAAAAAAAGATTGACCAAATAAATTATTTTTACTTTCCAAACACAGAAGATACCGTGATTTTAAATGTCACAGCGTCATCTTCACATTCACACTTTCTTTTTCGCTTTCATATATAAACATGAAAACAAGTATGAAAGTAAAAAAGTGAAGAACAGTTCCCTAGATAAACATACAACCGCTTTGGAATCCATCATCAAGTAATGCAGCAATCTTTATTTGAAAATGACACCTGCGTTTTTTAAAGCGAGCAGTTAACAATAAAATGTCAGATCATTTTTGTCACATGAAATCAACGAATCAATTAACTGTTGCATCCCATTTAGTTTTGGTAGCCAAATAAAATCGTAAAATGCTTATGGTTCAATAACTGAAACCACGCCCAGGTTTGGGATAAAACAAAATATGACATTTATTAACATATTGTCTTTATTCGAAGGTGCTCGCTGTTTCTAACACCGGTTTAACTGTTATAACATAATTAAAAATAGTTACTACAAACTAATTTCACAGGTAAAATATATATTCATCAAAGTTATCATCGAATTCATTGTTGCATAAAATGTTTTGTTACACTTGAAAACAATTTCGAGTTTTGACCCTCATATTCTTGCAAGACTTAGTGTAAGTGAATTTAATCTGAGTCATAAGAAAGCTTCTCGTCAGTTTATGGATCCAAGGAACCAGTAAACGCAAACTTTAAACGTTTAAAAAATCCCACAGATCCAGCAGCGAATTCATCTACTCTTTTCTTGTATGAGTCTAACTCAGCTTGCATTTTCTTTTTCTCTTCTTTCCTAAGTTTCTCCATCTCTTGCTTTATGTAAGCTTTCGTATCAATTTGATCATTTGTCTGCCGCTCTTCTGACAAATAGTTAAAACAAAGCGTTCATTAAGTACAAGGTTTCTAATACGGCATTTATAACAATCTGACTGAGATGTAACTGGAGTATTGACAATTTAAATTCTCAGCTGTACAACCAAAAACAATGATGAACTAAAAACAGAATGTCGTATTTGGCAAATTCTTCAACTTTGTCTTATCATTTTTGTGTTCAATTTTGGTGCGATTTCGACAAGAGTCTGTTAAGTGTTAGAGCAATTGAGAAGTTACTGAGGACATGAGAACATTATGGCGGATTTGTATTGTTCTACATATGCATCCAGTTTCGACACATTTATCATTATTACTGTGGTTCTAGTTAATTAAGGGAGACAGAAGGGGCTGTCTTACTTACTATCGTTAAGTTAGCTTTACATATCCAATAACAAGTGTTTAGTTCGACAAGGCAATACCCACTATATGGTATCATTGTATATATACATTGTACAAATTTAGTGTGAGCTGTGTGGTTTACTTTGGTTGTATTAAGAATCTTATTCCATAATAATTATACACTTAAAACTTAGATAGGCTGAGAAATTAATTAATATGCCAATACCTTGTTCAATACTATGCTATACTATCTTACAGAATATAACAAAAACAAACATCGATTAGGAACTTTAGTGAGTCGCCAATACGTTAATAAGGGGTAATTTTGACACAAGAATAAGTGGGGGAAGGTTTCAGAAATGTTTCCATTGTTGTTTCAGCTGGCTCGACGCCGTTTTTCAACAATATTTCAGTTATTTCCAGCAGTCGGTTCACATAACCAGTTTTTCCTGGACTGTATGCTAACAAGTTCTAACTCACACTTCCTCGAGGAGCCGGCAACTTCTCAATACGTGGAAGAATATCGACATTATTGTCAAATTTTCATAGAAAGATGTGACCTGTCGCGTCCAGGATTTGAACCAGGACCGCCAGTAAACTAGTTCTGCATATTAACCGCCGGACCAAGGCCGCGGCCTTTCTAGAAATGATATAGCATATAAAATGTCATGTTTTGTTTACAACTAAAAAGTAGTAATGTGTATTTGTTACCAAATTTTTCTATTTCTTGTTTTAGTTTTGCTTGGTACACCACCTTCGTTTTATGAACAACTGCACCATCTCTGAACGTTTGAAGAGCTTCAAATCTCTGCAAGTATATAAAACATGTACAATTTAATAATAAAGCAGAGGACCGCTTATGTCTTCACGAATTTCTCCGTTCTGCCGAAATCAGCTGTAAATTAACACAACAAATATGTCTATGTATATATGAAAAATTAAAACTAAATCGGAATGCCTTTTCAAATTGGTGTTTTAATGATTGATTTATTTATACATACATGTTTCGTCTTGCGTCTCTTAAGGGCATCGACAGATATATAGATATATATATATATACAAATGTATATGTCTACCTCAGCCATATCGTAGGAGTTAAATTCTTCTTTGTACTTCTGTAGTATGCCATCAAGGTCGTTTTCATACAAGCTGACACCATTTTTGTTGTCGTACTTTTCCGCATTGACTTTAAGCATTTTATTGTGATGGCTGCTCAAATAGTCAAAGCAGAGTTTCTTTACTTTATCACTATTTCTGACAACTAGTTCGTCCATCTTGCTTTTCATACTTTCCTAACAAATATAAACATAAGTATTCTTGTTCAATATTATAAAAAAAAATAGACAGCATGTCCAACATTTTACATATTACAAAACATTTACATTTCCTGTGATATACATGTAGTTACATAAAACACGAATGCATGAGTTTTTACAAATAAATGTACATATATGTTAATGTTATTATTATGTCTTTAACAAAATTGAAATATATGCTTCCTATCGTTGTCATGTAAGAATGAGTTCTATATCGTAATACCACACAATATCATGTTAAATATAATAAACAGACTGACATATAATAATAATAATAATAAACTATGAAAACAAAACTATGAAAAAGAGAAGGAAATGTGTTCAACAGTTGATAGGGAGAAAGAGTTATCTAATGTAGTATTAGTTATCTATACGTTTCAAACTTTTGTAAAATATTTGGATTGATTTAATATGATTCCGCGGTTTTCAGGAGACATAAGTTCAATTAATTTAGAATATATCAGTTCTTTTCCAGTAATATTGCTTGGTGTGTTCTTTTCTAATATCATCATATAGGGACAATCTAATAAAAAATGGAATTCGTCTTCAAGGGTGTTACATAACTGACATTTTCTTTCTGATATTGGTGCTTTAACTGGTTTTGTCCATCTGCCTTGTTCGATTTTTAATCTATGACTTGAAGTTGCATAAAGCTATTCGATATTTTCTAATTTTAACACAATCTAAATATGTTTTAAACTAAAAATTTGAAAATAGTCTATATATACACAATTTGTTCGTTTAATATCGTATTATTTATATTCTTTATATACATTGAGATAATCATCTAATTTCAAAATTATCGTATCGACATACATTGTGATTACCGAATAATTACCAAAGTCTTGTTTTGACATTGTCAAAAAAGCTGAAGTAAGACAAAATATATAGATAAGTTTGTAAAATGAACAATTACCATAGTTTTGTCTTCAAATTTCTCTACAAGAAAAGGATACGCCTTTTGTCTGAATTCTCTCAGTAAATTGTGCATTATCGTCATAGCATGACCCAAAAGTATAAGTTTTGATGGTTCTGGGATTTTTAAACCGTCTAACTGCGCTTCATATTTGCGACAAATATCAACTTTAAGTTTACTATTGTGATATCTGCTTGCACTCTCCATGGCATGTCCAAACTCCATTCGTTGGCCTTTTGAAAGCTCTATTATGTAACTGCGCAAGAAGGATTCAAATGCTGAACAGAAAAAAGAAAATTGATATGGATGTTATTTGTAAATTTATTGATTTATGCATGTATTCAATAACGATGTACCGGGTGTTTTATAATGATCTTATTTTATTTAATTGTCATTGCTATTAAATGTGAAGTAACGTTTTACGTTGTTACTGTTTGGCAAAAAGAAAAAGAGTTTTGAAAGAGTAAGTCCTACCATTTCCGTCCCAACTTTTTTTTGTAACCTCATCTAAACATTTCGGACCCAAAGAATGAATAAAGTCAATCATTTTTTCGACGTCTTCTATGAAATCGGGATCTAACTCTCTTTCGGACAAAGTTTCAAGCCTTTTTAGTCTTTTGTTCATGGCCGGTTGAGAAATTACAAAACATCTTCTTCTCGGGAAAAAAGTCTTGATATTTTGCTTTACATTGTTCATTTCTGACGAATCTTCAAAGCAAGATTCCATGTATTCGTCTGCAGTCATTTCACTCTCATCAAAAAGGTCATAATGGAAGTCTCGCAAGCATAGAACGAAAAAAGGGGAAATTATCTGAAGCGAGTTGTGGTTTTCTTCTTCTTTAGCGAATTCATTTCCCGAAACACATACCTTTTTGGTGACATCAGCAACAATTCTGTGTGAGTTAAGGCAGAGGAAAAGCAACTATATATATACATTTGTATACGATATTATATTATGTATTGTATAATGCTTGAAACTGGTGTAACATAGTCGCCTATGTTGAATATTACTTGGTAATTAATTAATATGTTGCCAATTAATATCCTGTTATGTTTTATGCTGATTATTTTAACGTTTAACTTTAAAAAGATTTGGAGAAATATATATTATTGTCTATTAGGCTGCAATTTAAATGTCTGGTCAAAAATGTAATGTTTAAATTATTTTGGGAAATTGTGCACGTGTCGATCCAGATCCATGAGACAAACAACTTGATATTTGGAAATATTGGTAAAGCATTACTTTGGAACATCAAGTCCTTAAAGTCTCTGAACAGAATCTAGAGATTGAACATTTTGTTACATTCCTCAAACATATGGCGATCCTGAGGATTTGTGTATATCAAGCTGAGTGTGTTCGAATGCTCGTAAGAACATCAGAACTTGAGTACCTGGATCGTTTTTAAATACAATTGATAAAACGTATTCATTCGTTTTTATTCGTTAACTACGACACACTGACGTAAAATCTAAACATTTGTTACTATTAACATATTGTAATATTAAATATATTTGCGGTCATTATTGTTAAAATGAATTCAACGCTCTCCATTAATTTTGTTAAATATACATCCTTTCACATAATGTTTCAACGCCGTTAATGGCGACATCTATTTGAAAGTGCAGTTAAAACGTTACGAGCTAGTATTAAGTTAACATGCAGTTATATCAATACGTTACCACAGAACATATTAATTCAAAAATGAACAATACTTGTGTACAATATTACCCTTTATGCCATGAAACGCTATTCAATTGCACTGAAGTGACTTATTCGAAATATTTTCCAAAATAATAACATAAGAAATTTTATGATTGCTGTGTCATTGCAGTAAGTCTAATAGATGATACACGAATAAAAAGTAAACTACTTGACAGACAGACCGTAAATGATATCAATTAGTCAGATAGGCTAATGCTTATTCAGTCAGGCGGGTTAAAAAGGATACGAAAGCCTTTCTAAGGCATCTTTGTCAATAACCCCTTTCATGTTGTAAATAAGGCAACTGCTCATCAACATTGTCAGACAAAATATCTTGACATCATGGTCGTGGTTATTCTACAAATACACACAAAAATACATGCAAAGAAAATTACACCCGCAATATTTTACCTCGCAAAGTATTTGCTAATTTTTACTCAAAAGATGTTGATGATATACAAATGATATTGCCGTGAAATAATCGTTCTTTCTTTATTAGTTTTCCTAGATTCTTAAATTCTATAGTTTGACCGTGATGTTAATTGTTATATTTTCTAATGTTTGAAAATCGATTATTCCCATAGACTTCATTGCATATTTAAACGGACAATAACTCTAAGTATTGTCAGTGCTTTCAAAATATCTCACAGTTAATCATAAAGGCGCCAAAATTCAGTTCATTAAATTTTCTAGATAATCAATAATCAACAGAGGGATGAAAACAAAATTTTACACAGAACGTCGGAAAATTTGCTTTTAAATGTGTCATTCGAAATAAAGAATTTTAGTAGGGCTCAGTGTTCAATTACCTTTGCAGCATCGCACAATCCTTCTGTGTCGAGAAGTACCAAAACCTGATCCTTGACTTTTGGATGAGGTTGACACCAAGCCCATATTCCTTTTGTCTCAGACCGTATAGTACTTCCAAGTGAAAACCCTAGATAATAAAGGAAATACATGACGCGACTACATAAGTTGTTATAATATTTTGTTGAATGCTTAACTACTAGTAACTAATACTTAACTAACATACTTGGTTAAATACTTGTGTGACGGAACGAGACAGGTGACGGAACGGGACAGAAATAAAAGTTATACACGTTGTTTATGCACAAGTCTTTGGAATAATTTGGAACATACATAACCTAATTTTTCCCTAGCCAGCCTGTTCATCAGGTATGACTTTCCAGTTCTATAAACACCACACACACCAACCACACTAACTGGAACATCAATGCGACTGATTTGATGCAAAACACTCTCATCTATATGAAGGTTCATATCATCGTCAGTGAACACCAAACATAACGGACGTTGAAAAATGTCTAGCTTCCCAAACCTATATAATGCACAATTACTTATCTAATATTTAAGAATGAAAATGATAACTTATTGGTATTTATGATACATATAGCGCTTTTAGATACGAAAATCATAAGTACATTGCTTGTTCAAATATCAATAATCAATGAAACGATTTGCCTAAAACGCAATGATTAAAAAGTATTTTTATTGAGAATTTTATAAAAAATGTTTATTAAACTTAAACATCATTATATGTAAATTTGGAAACTTGCATATCAACCTACCTTTCAAGGACAGAAATATCACGCTGAAATCATAAATGAAAAATCAAAAGTAATTGATTTCAATGTGGATAAGGTCATTTGAGGTTATTACCAAATCGCTTACTACCACGGTTATAGGGCGAAAGTACGTACTTCCGCGATCTAATAAAGTCCATTTTATGTACATACACAGCGCTATTCGCCGACTTTCATGAATTAAAACCCGTTGTGGTATGTGATTTAACGTTTTGTTTATATTTAGGGAAGAAATATGGTTATTGTTAAAAAAATAAGAATAACTACGCTCTGACCAATGCGATCAGCGGACGACCTGACCTAAATAACAAATTTCCAACAATCAGCGCAATGCAGTAGTCTAATTGCTGCAACTGTGGTTTTTACAAACAAAACAAATTAGTCAGTTACGATGATTTAATGAAGACACCGAAATAACGCTGAACAATTAATGCATGTTACTTTTTGTAGTTAATTTTCGTATAATTTTAAGAGTCTTCTTCACACCGCGAATTGTAACACGCTGATGTAAATTAACGTATCAGTGCTGGTATCGCTACATCCACTATATTAACTCCACCAACGGCTGATATAATGTCTAGTGTGTACGATTGATACTGAATATTGTATAACTGGCATCGGATTTCAAATGGGCCCTACTCCTGTATTTTGTTTGATGTTTATTCGAAAGTGTATGTATTGATTTACGTTTGTACAGAATTTATAGCACGTCAGCATTACGTACATCGATACATTATAATTTATAAGCCTTTGTATTGTATGAGGTTGTCATTTAGACAGTCCTAAAATATGGTTACAATGAACACTCAGTTGCATATGGGTAATATGGACTGTTGATTACATGTTGAAATAATGAACTATCATTCTATCTTGTAGTGATGAACTGTCCTCACATGTTGACATGATACACAGTCCTAAAATATTGACATCATGCACAATACTAAAATATTATGTGGAGTCCAAACAAAATTGGCATAATGAACAGTCCTCAAATATTAACATGATTATATATATAATTATGTCCTGAAACTATTTTGTCAACATTTCTGTACAAAGTCTTCCCATCAGTACCTTCAGTGCTTTCATTTACTTCGCTATTACTCCGCTAAATTAGGTATAAATTTACAAGGTTACATAATCCCTAATGTCACAGCTTATAATGGAGCATACTGAAGCGTTTTTAAACGATATGACATATTTCATTGTGACATCTAACAAATAATTATTAGATATACACAAAAGCATGATATTTATCAAAGTGCAGTTTGCCAAATATCTTGACATTGAGACGAGGTATGTGTGTATTGGAAAGGAACGACAACCCTGGGTAGAGATTAGTATAAGTAATGTATGAAGGACTGTCGATATTGCCTATGTTTCTGTGTTGTTAAGTACCAATACAAATATGTCAACCATTCGAGCCAACTTACGCATTTTCAGAAATTTGATCAGAGGTAATATCCAAAGTACCTGACATTGTTTCTTTTCAAAACAAAATTGAGCAGTAGTAGATATATCGTCAGGACTTGGAATCAGAATGGTTAGAAAGTTCGTAGTGCATTTAAGTACACGTAGGAAACAGACCTATTTATGTATCCACCAAACAAACAATTTTGTATGTGTGAGAGAAAATGGAAGAAGAACTCAATCAATAGTTGAACATTATGTGCAGTAACGAACGAGTCAGTGGGTAAAAGCAAAATACACACGTTTAGTTATAAATTTGAAAAGATCGATATAGCTAATAAAACTATTTACGTACCGAATACGGAGATGAAATGTATATTTCTTCGAATATTTCATCAGATCCATAAATACATGAAGCATCAAAAACCTTTTTCACCTCCTGTATATAATCAACGTCTCTGCTGTACTCACTTGAAGCCATGTTTGTCAACCTCACAAATAAAATATGCACTAAAGGCAAATGATGGATGGTAATTTCTGGAAAAGGAGCGATTGGGGGAACATTCTAATGTACAACAGTGGAGAACTAAATAAAGCTTTTGCAGATTTTGATATCTAAACTTTTATATCTATCTTAGCTTTACAGAGCGTAAAGAGGTAAACCTTATGTAGCAAACTACTTCTTCCCGATCACCAACAAATAAATAAGATAAACTATTACCAGACGTAATAATCAAAATATATTTGTCAAACACAATACCTCTGGCAGCATCAATAATCAATAAAGGAAGTAGTAAGGCAAATTTCAAGCTAAATGTTACACCAAGGAACTAATAATTAGATGATAGGTCATAAGAAGCTGAATGTGTATGCACAATATAAATTGCCTGTTGCACAGTAAATGGGCCAAAAGTAGTAGCATCTAAGGCAAAAAATAAAGTTTCATAATTTTGATTTATTTTGTCTGCATGACAATGTTTTATGTATCTTGGTTCTGATTCTGATGGAGGAAAGATAACTTTTGGCTCAAAAAAAATTTTATTGGCAATTTTCATTAAGTGGTCAGGTAGGGGGACGGACGTTACAGTTGAATATTAAAAATCCAGTTGTGAAGCCTATTATAGACAAAACTGCATTAGAATTGGTTTTCCTATAAAAGTGATGTATTGTCTATAGTATGTTGGTGTAATTTTGGCAGATTTTTTAAAAAAAATCACTTTTTTCCAAATTCTCATTTTGAATCTTGAAATAAATCAAAAACCAAAAAATTCCATTTCCCTTTATACTGTTTTCACAAGCAAAAGCAGGGTAAAATCACATTTTAGATGAAGATAATAACATACACATATAAAATACAATTCATTTTTAAGTCAGTTATTTTAATGCAAGTTTAAATATACTCATGAACTAATACCTAAAATGGGGGACGGATGTTACATTTCAAGGGGACGGACGTTACACAAAATACAAACTTAAGAATTCTGTAATTTTATTACATATTTAAGGGAGGAACCTGTTTATTTGCAATCATTTTGCTTTGGTTTTGTAAAAGAAAAAATGTATTTTGAAAAAAAAAGAATTTTTGTGACATATTTAGCCTCAAAATAAAATATTGCTGTAACGTCCGTCCCCCTACCTGACCACTTAATGTAAATCACCAATAAAATATTTTATCAGCCAAAAATTATCTTGTTTTTTAGACTAGTGTTTTTGTCTTCCAGCATAAAAAAATACTGTCAAAATAATTATAATAAATGTATGTTATTCTCATTTAAAAATACTTAGAAATTACAATGATATTTGTTGAAACAAAAGTTCCATTTATCAGACTCAGACAGTGAAGTGCAGTGTAACTTACCAACAGCATGTCAGCTGTAATTATACCTAACATTTTTATTATACTTCTATGGTCAAGATTTACCTGCAAATTACTGACATAATTGATATTTTAAGTCTTTTTAAGATTGAATTAATTGAATAAAATACTTTTTATTGCTTTACAAATAAAAAAAATAATTAAGCTGTGGCAACTGCCCTTGCGCTTAGCGTGGCTATGACACTAATGATATTTGATGACTTATTTGAATCCTAAATGCAAATTTATTTCTATAGAATAACAAGTCAATTAATGTTACTTTGTGAAAGTTAAAATACTCTTTAAATCAGTTACTGTCTGGTCTCTTTGGAATCAAACAGAATCATATTCCAAAGGAGTTACTTACTAGGAACTAAATCCAATTACTCCAATGCATTATTTTTATTTGTCTAATATAAAGAGGTTGTCCATATTTTTTAAATATGCAAATTAAAGACATTGAACAGTTCCTATCTAAGTGAACCCCTCAAAGCCACTGGAAGTCTAATCTCTTAATTGTTTTATTGCCCTTTATCAGTCTAATCCTGTCTGGTCACGGTCAGTTTAGTGTCTGTAGACTTGACTTCTAATACAACAGTATGATTATTTATAAATGTTTTTGCTTTATGTTGGTAATTAGTTTATGACTGATTTCCTGTTGTTTTATATGCATGGAGTGACTGATTATGTAAATTGAAGCTAGTCTGCCAATGACCCTGTTTTATTACCCCCTACTGTGGAATACAGATGACTCCTGGTCCATAAGACACATGCCTAGCATTCATGGCTCAATGTGCCACATTGATTTATGGTCCTTTGTTAATTGGAGCTCATTATGAAATTGCAGTACTGTTTTCATGAGGTACTGATTGCATAATGGTCACCTCTAAAGGGATTAAATTAATCACCCACTGGGTCTGACTCAAATAGAAAGACCCTTATCATCCACAATGCAGTGTTTTTACAACTGATTGACTGGGGTCCCTTTTGTAGTCATTCACACATCTAGAAATAGCATACAATAATTGCCTTAGGGTATTAAGTCTGAATAATACCTTACAATTGTCTACAAAAACTGCATTGGATTACCATATGAGATATATTAAACAACCTTCTTTTCCAGATAGAGTTTTACAGAATTATGTAACATCCGTCCCTTTTCTGTAACGTCCGTCCCCTATCCAATAAATAAGATATTTTAAACTATTCTAAGACCAGATAGCTTTTTGAGCATTAGTTTTAAGTAAGATTTATATATTGTTCATGTATAAAACATTAATAGCTTAGTTTATTATGAAAAAAAGAGAAAAATTGAACTTTTTATCATCATTTATGGTCATATTTTTAATATTTTATTTCCAAAAGTAAAAAAAATCAATAAACAAAGTTCAAATTTAAAACAAAGTCTGATTTTTTAAGAAGACCTTTTTCTTAAATAATCCCAAGTAGAAAAAGTAAATATCTTTGAAGATTTTGATATTAAATGAAGGTTTTAACAATGTATGGATAGGGGGGACGGACGTTACGGGGACGGACGTTACATATAAGTTTAGCATTTTAGTCCTGTGTTCATCTGTTACATAATGCAGTATGTCTTATTGTACATTTTTGGAATCAGTACTTGAAGTGTGATGTTGTTAAGTTATTTTGATCTTTTTTATTTTGTTCTTTAGTGAAATATCAGGGGGGGACGGACGTTACACTTTTTTCCGTACAAAACATTTTTTTGTTTGAAAATCTTTTTTTTTTTTTAAATCTGCCCATATGCAGTATCAAAAGCACTTGCCTCTAATAATGCACATATATTCTAATAAAATGACACAGAAAACAAGACTGAAAATGTGAAATAGTAGTTTGTGTAATAAATTTTTAGAGTAATGTGTTTTGGAAAATTGGCTGCATTACATAGGTACCCATTTTACATAAACCACCATAAAAAATTGATTTCTTAATCTATTTACAATATTTACACACCTACTGAAAGGTAATAAAAAATGCTTCGTAGGAAACTATTTAAATGATTAGGGTGTTAAATAATGATGTCATTGTTACATGTTTAAAATAGGTAAAAAAGTAGATGCTAAAACATTACAGGTATAAACGGACATTTTTCAGGCATAAAATAGTCTGTAATTTTTTTTATAGTCACAGGATCCAAAAACTGTCTCAGGTACATTTGAATAATACTTATATCAATCAAATAACAACAAAAATTTGCATGTCAAACTATGAGTTTGTAAAAAACATGGAATTACATAACATTTTGAAAAATTGGCCCATTTACTGTGCAACAGGCAAAATACCTTATCTCCTAAAATGTAAATGTTATATAGCTTAATATTCAATTACCCGAAAGAAGTCAAATGTCAAGGTTACAAATCATAAATCTTTAGATAGACGGCAAAGATTTAGATATAAGTGCAAAATACAAATACTTTTGAATACTTTTGAATAGTATAGCTTATCAATGGTTTTCATCAAAACAGGTCAAACATTATAGATAATGACAGTAAGAAATGGGGCTTAATATAATTATAGTAAAAATATGCTGAATATCATATTATGCAACTGCAAAGTTGTAATCTCAAAAAATGCTTAGGGTAAGCCCATTATATAAGTTTCACAGATACCATTATATAAATAATACATTTCTGAGAGGGCTTTATTAAAATTTGTCAGCGCGAGTAAAAAAAATATTGTCTTAAACATTACTTTTTCCGAGGGCTGACGATTTTAATTAACGGCCTTTTAAAAATGTGTTATTTATTTTATTATACGAAAGATTTCATAGAAATATAAAAAGAAAATACGATGTCACAATTTTCGGCACCAAAAGAATCCCGGAAAAGCTTTACGTCTTTTTGTGCTTTTTGAATCTTTTCTTATCATCAAAGCATACAAATCTGCCCAAGAAACATTGGCAAACCCTTTAAGATATAGTCATTTTCTGTAAGTGGAACATTGTCTTATTTTACTTTGAGTTTATGATGTCATGAAGTTGTTTGTTCCTACTCACGCATCGGCTTCAGTAGCCTTAAAAGTGGTAGGTAAACGAAATTTTGCATTAATTAAAAGTATTTTCAAGTTGAATATACAATCTTGAACACATTTATTGAGAACATTACGTCAACTAAATGGAAAATGATTTAATAAACGAAAATCTGTTTGAACTGTACGCGCATGTGTTATTACAATATGTTATTGAAAATTAATGCCCGCTCAGGTATAGGCGACTTTACATTGGAAATGGGAGTGAAGTATAATTAAACATATTGTTATATCCTGGGTATTATTCTTTTCTTCTATTAATAACATTCATATCAACTAATTTACTTCATTGTATTAAACTTTATTCATTATTAAGAGTAACAAACAAGTAGTGTATTAATGTTGTGTCATAAGTTTTTGGGATAAATTATTACGATCGCTTAATGTTCCAATTTAGTACATAAAAGTTAAAGAGTCACTTAATGCAAAATGAAAAAATGTAACAATACCGATATGTCTGACACACATTTACCACAAATCCCGTTGTTTTATCCATTTGATTAGCACAAAACAGGTTATGCTTACAGTCGCTATGTGTACGAATTACATCATGGAATACAGCAGCGTTAACGATTGAGTTCGTCGCTAGTTATTTTTATCAGTTGAAAAAATAAACTATGGATACTGTTCGAAACTTAATAAACATATTATGTTTTTGAGCATGTAAATTGAACTGCAATAGTATTTTTTCTTAATGTACGCAGCTATGCTATTTGTGATCAGGAAGGAGCTAATTTGTGGTTATAAAACAATTGCTGCTATCAATGTTTTACTACCAGTATTTGGTCATTTCTACCAATTTTGGGTTGTCCTACTAGAATTAGGTATTTGCTATCACTATAAAGTATAAAAGCCGAGTTTTTGTATATCAAGTTAGTTCGGATCTTTATTTCGCCAGATTTTTCAAAAGTTCTAAAAATAGACCTAAGCTTTTTTCGATCGCTATTTCAAGTAGTATACATATCAAGGAGCGATACTTGTTTTAACAAGAGATTGATCATTTAAACAGATTTTAATAATTGTTAAACCATTGTTTGTTAAATATTCTGAACTCTTGTATCTGTGCCAATATATATTTAACAATCCAGGATCGTTAATATTTTATACAGTCTGTTTAGACTTCGTGGGGTTATAATATACTATTAGATAAACTTAAGGTTGATTAAAGTTTTAGAGAGGCAAATTGGGTATTTCACATTAAATTTCATCTTTTCATTTTAAACGCCACATACAAGTGTATATATACAACAGCATAAGTAGGCTAAATATAACATTACTGAAAATATCGTATCTATAACTTGTAAGACCGTACCAATCCACGAATATGTATGCATACGTAAGTTTTAAAGAAGTCTGCTTAATAACAATCAATGAGTACAATGGCATTGTAATTGAAAATTAAGAATTATTATAATTATATACTGAAAGGTGAATAAATAGGTATCATAATAGTCAGTTTCTTCAAAGGTTATAAATAAAAGATACATATGTACTCTGTAAATATTGACAAAAAGATTGAATTTAAAGCACTAAAAATGTGCAATTTACATTTTTAATTATAGCTTTAAAAGTTTATGTTATAAAAATACCTTATCATTTGTTACATATTTTACCTTCGCTGATGTTTTTGTCAATTCAACTTCGAAATAACCAGTGTGTAAGAATAATTCCAAATTAGCTGAACAAGTTAAAGATGGCAACCGTAACGTCTTAAGCTTTACTTCCGGATTAACAGTGTAATCGCGGTTGCAATCACCGGACGTGGAATATTTTGTTATCAGATCGGAGTTCGTTGTTTAATATAATGCATACGTATTGTTTATACCAGCTATTGTCTAGCTGTTATTAAACTGTCAAAACTGCATAATTTCACGGTAAATGCTTACATTTATTTTTAGCTTCGGTGACATTCGTTTACGTTCGTGCATACAAGATATTACATACTTTCGTTATACCAGTTCTCGAAAGTACATGCATTTAACGATGCGCTACGTATGCGGAATGGAATTCCCTAACGGTAAAATAAACGAAAACTATCGACCTTTCCTTGAGTTATCTTCCCTATCCGTTTGAATAAAATACTATGGGAGTAACCCATTATTCAAAGATTAAAACAAAAGAACACCAACAAGTACCAAAGAAATAATGACAATTAGGCATACCTATTTTTGTAAATATCAACAAATTTGTGTAGCATGGATCAGATTCATTTTAAAAGCACAGTATTGGGGGTATTCTGCGTTAAAGCCGGTTAAAGCAACGCATATAGATATAAAAAAGTCGATAACAAAGTACAAATATTTTTAAGAAGTGACGAAATCTTCATAATTAAATAGGCGCACTCAATGACCATTTCATGTTCAATATATGCACTGATTTTTTGTGTGCTTTAACCTTTGTTTGGTCGAAGAAAATTGAGAGTTTCTTTAAAGGAAATTGGTATCAAGTTGTAACGTAATGATATGTATTTACTTGATAACAATGGCTGCTCGTAAAAAGTGAATCGAAATGATAACGTGTCAATGCACTTATATCTTCTTTTATCTAGTCTGCTGGTGGGGCTCCAGAAATTCGTTTTTGGTGAATACATCACCAAACCATACACCCCACTTTGAGTGTGAGGGGATGCACTCAAAACCTGTATAAACTCCCTCCATGTAGTTTTGCTACATACCGTCTCAAGACGATACCTACTTGGAGACAGTTTTTGTATTGTCCTCTATTTAAGGTGGAATTTGGTGACGGTAGGATGTTTTATATATATATATTATATATATGTTTATCAATATATTGATTCACATCACAAACATACACTTTGGAACGCGAGTGATCAAAGAAAGAAGTGATGATACTACAGCAAACAGATACCGTTTATAAGGCAAACATTTTTTTAAAAATCACGGTCGTATTTGCATAGATTGCTTAAATCACACGACAGAATGATAACCACATGGTGTACGAATGAAATATTGAATATGATCACGTGACACGATGAACACTTATCTGACGCAGAAAGGAAAATTCTTTATAATCGTGATATACGAATCAAATATTGTTTATGACCACGTGACGCAGGAATATAAAACACCAACAAGGGAAGAAAGTATACCATCAAGTGACATAAGGTATTTGTTCTCAACAAAAAATACTTGTATAGCGGAGACATATTGAATTTTGCTTTTAAACTTTTGCCTTTTCTGTCTTTCTCGCTCTTCTAGTACTTTGTTATAATACATTTGTATGAAGTGTTATATAATGTAATTATATATTTGCTCATTAAAACAAACCAGCACACGACATAAGCAAGTACCTGATTATCTTAGAACTTCAGCCTATATGAGGGGAGAAATATCCGAGTTAAAGCGAAAAGTACTGAAGGCAAGACAACGTTCTAGTCGCTATATAAAGGGGGACAACTACATTATTTTTGTTATCAGAAGAAAACTAAGTTGTCTGCATTAAATCTGATCATGACAAATGAGACACCTGTATAATGCGATCCTTGTTCTGAAGGATTTTTATGCATTCATAAATTTACAACGTTGCCAATGAAACACATTTGACATAAATGTTATTTAACGGTAACACATTGTATGTTGTCCCATTTACTGTATTTCTTTCTGTTGTCCCATTTATTGCCTTTGATTGCTTCCGTGCAATATAATTCATATGCGGCCGAACTTCTACCTATCTGTATAATTATTGTACGGAAACATTTTCTTGAATAAAACACATTAATACATTATACTCATTTATGTACATCTGTAAATTATTAGCATTTTTCATTTACAAATGATCTCACTTAATGTCCTTTTTAACTGTTTCCTTTTCGGAAGCTGAACAATAGTTCAACTTTTCATAGCCGTCACTCAATCGGCGTGCATGCATTTTGATGATGCGGACCAAAGAACTGCAGGTACGTTTTATGCATCCGCCATGTAAATGTTAAACTGGTTCCAGTTCCACGTTTCAGAGCAACTCTATGTAAGATCAGTTTCTGTGAGTACTTTTAGTTCTTTAATTAAAAAAGATACCAACATAATTCATTTTGATGTTTATCTAGATTTTTGTACGTTTTACGTTTTGTTTTATAAAAGTGGTAAGAAATAGCATAGCCGCGACCTTGTTGAAGTTTTATTAATACCACTTCTAACCCCATTTCGTTACGCCGTCATCAACATGAAACATGTACGAGGGGCGACCCAGAAGTTCGAGGACACTACCAATAAAAACACCAACGAACTAGATATTTTATCGAAATTCGACGTACTAAGTATTTATCAATGTTTCAACATTTCAATATCAAGTTTTCAATATTTTTTTTTCAAAATACGGATTCAGGATTTAGGACTGATTAACATGTGGTGAGACATATAGAAATCGTTGAGAGTGCAATTAACTATATCAAAATTGGTTGAATTTTATTCGAAGCTTAGATACCGCTTATTTACGGAAGCTTGGATAAGTCAAGGAGTAGCTGATACCTAGCTTTATGACATTTTTGAAACGATGAATTAAAGATAATTACCTCGAAAAATAAGCTACTAACCATTACTCGTTATATTTTTAGTGAATTTTCTGTTAAGCATTTTTTCGAAAGCAGACATGATAAAAAAAGCGTCTGTATTTCCGTGAAACTATGTGGAATTGTGCAAAGCATGATACATAAATCTTGTACAGTCGATGAAATGGTTTCTGTACTAAATTTCAGAAAATTATTTTGTGAGCATAATTATAATGAATGAAAGAGAAAGTTCAGCAGCTGTGATTCAGCCTGCTACATACTTGACATTATCACAGACATATAATGCACAACTCTAATAGATTTTACCATCACATTATATGACATTTTACTATAAACATGCGAAATGTGTTTCAATATCCGCATTATTTTTTCAATTCATTCTTATAGTTTTACTAGGCATATGCAACCACTACCTGTACATATTATGCTATTTGTATTAATTGTTGTCTGTTGATTTAAACCTCAGTAAGGACAAACTTTTTCTATTTTTATTTTTTTCTTTAAACATTATTTTTGTGTCTCTTAGAACATATTTAGGGTGAAAAAAGTGTTTTATTTTAATTAAGTGATTTTTATGGGTATTTATTGGCTAAATAATGCTAGAAAGGTGAACATTTTCTGACCCTATGGTTACTTTAAGCTGTATTATGCAACAGTAAGCATGGTGAGGTATGTGTTTCTTGTTTTCATTATGCTTGTTAGACATGGGGGACTATTTTAAATATAAGTTATGTCAATTAAAAATATTTCAGAGCATGATTTTTCTTGATTTTCTGCAAAAAACGCTCGTAAATAATATGTCTCCGACGCATTGAAAAAAAAGAAATGTGTTTCTTTTTCAAACAATGCGCTTAAAATCTGATACCTTTTTGGTATACTTATATACAATTATGTAAAATACAACAACAAATGCAATTTCCTGTGCAAATGTATTCTAAATAATGAAATTATGATCATTTATTGATCCATGATACACAGGGTTTAGCCGTATAGAGGGATATAGACTTTTCTGCCAAATAAAGCATCATTTTAAAAAATTGCATGGGCAAACTTTTTTATAACCTTGTTAAATAACATATTTTTAAAAATTATCAAACCTTAAAACAATGTAAAAAAATCTACGTAAAGATCAGCATAATGATAACAAAAACAGATAGATAAATAAAGGTAACAATTAATCAAATTAGATGGATTCAATAACGTGCCAGTGATTTGTTCTGTTTCTACGTCAGAACTTTCTACGTTTGCTCTCACTTTAAACTAACACGTAAAACATGTTACAATTGGATAAGTCCTTAATCTATATTGCTAAAAGTAAAACAAAATAACACGAAACAAACTACTACAACAAAGTCACTAAAGTTAATTAATCAAAGTAAATAAACGATATTATTATGAAAAGCGAGAACAAAATAGCGAAAGCAAAAAAAAGCCAAATAATTAAAGCAGACTGTTTTACATAACGTTCATTATAATTCATTGTACGCACAGTATATTATTTGGACGACCCTTGGTGATAGATTATGGGTATGGTTGCCTTTGAGATGAGATGGGCAAGCCATAAATCATATTGTTACTTTCCAAACATAGAAAATACCGTGATTTAAATGTCACAGGGCATCTTCACATTCACGCTTAGTTTAACTAAAGATAAATCTTGACGCTTCATTTATCCCATGTCAATAATTTTCTGATAAAAAAACACATGCTATGTAATGTCTCATTATTACACCTAAAGTTGTTTCTTTAAATAAACTACTGTACTGCACTATACAAATTTTAACAAATAGAAACAAACTATGGCTAAAACAAAATAAGAAAATATACACAAAACAGCATAAAACATATAATAACAAGAGCAGATTGGTGAATAAAATTTAACAAAAATCAAATTAAGAAGTTTTCATAAAGTGTTGGTGATTTATTTTTTCGATGACAAAAATACTGTCTACATAAACTCTCACTTATACTTAAAACATGTCACAAGTTAAATAAGGCCTTAATCTGTATTGCTAATTAAAAAGTAAACAGAAATAAATCAGCACAAAGTCACTGTAATTTAGTAACCAAAGTAAAATAACGATATAGAAAGGAAAAACGAAAACAAAATAACGGAAGCAAAGATAATTACAAAAATGTACATCAAATTGTATAATATATAGAGAGTTGCATGTTTGCTTTTTTTAAACGAGTCGAACTAGCAGTACAAAATAATTGAAACTGAGTAACCAAAGTAACATAAGGATGTAAGAACAAAATAACGAAAGTAAACACTGTATACATTTGTAATTTTTCATTACGTCCTTATGTACTCTAGATGTTATTTATTAACGTATACACCAAATGTTAGAAAATATTCAGAAAATCATTCATTTCATTTTCTTGTTAACACACATATAGAATACGCTCAAGTTTAGTAGTGCAACATTTACAAATCATGTTTCATTTCCAAACTATCCTATATTTTCGTTCATTTATGCAATATGAGGCCTGCTGTAAGTGCAAGTAAAATAATGATCAAAATTGATCAACATCTTGATATATGTTTATCCATTAGGTAAGAAATGTAATTTCCTTTCACTGACGAAAGAAATGAAAATGACAGTTTGTACACTCTGATTAAATAATTACATTAATGGTAAGTTTATTAGTTAAATGTACGATCGTATCAAATAGAGCGCCGACACAAAGATACACATACAACTACTACAAAACGAAGAATGGAATGGGTCATTTTTCGTTACACAGGCACTACTTTAACCTAAAAAACAAGAACTTACAAAAGAAATACACCTTAACTATAACAGGTTGAGATTTGAAAGTTTGATATTGAAAAGTTTTTAGTTGAGGTTCAGTTCGTCAATACGCTTTTTTAGTAAAACACATTAGCATTTAATATCCTCGAGTGGCCATGCTTCGACCCTCTAAGCTTTCAATACGAACAAAAAATGGTACAGAATGTAATAAGCATTAAAATATAACGCTTACTTGTTCATTTATGCATTTTTCCTTACAATGTACATTTTTTAATTCAAATAATAATCCGAAGTACTTTAAATGGTATTGAATAAAAGTCAATGTTATTTTTCTCCGCCATTTTGAAATAGTCCATGCTTCGTTTCTGCGCGCGTGCAACGAATTAGGCCGATGCTAATCAGTTTAGATAATCGTCTTTTCGATGAAAAAAAAAATGTTTAAGTAGTAGCCATTTAAAAGAAATGAACAGTTAAATGGTATTTTTAACAGTTTATCACGAATCACTCCTCTGCTCACGATGGTGAGAGAAAAATATCGTCAATTTTTATACAAACCTCACAGGAGTGCAGTACGTAATTAGTACCCAATGTTTGACAGTAATATTGTCTTCGTATGTACTGCTGATATGTAGTTATCAAATTATTTGCAGAAATATGCCAGTATTTATGCATTTTACTTTTAAATACAGTTTATTTATCTCTGTATAACCCATTTTTTACGAAAATCTATGATTCGTGTAAATAAATGTGTAGTAAACAAAAAGTTCACGGGTTTCGCGCGCAACGGTCATCTGGCGAGATTCTGTGACGTAAACAAAATTGAGGACATGGTCGAACCAAGGGCGCTCGACGACACAATAATGAAAAGAAAATGCAACCTATACCCCGAGATTTTCCGCGCGATGTGATATAAAAGCTCGAGATCACATGCTAGACTAGTGAACTAAGTACGAAAATATTTGTCGATGCATCATACCTCTTATGTACAAAAGGTATGTTTAAGAAACAAAGTAGAAAATAATGTGTCAATAAATCGTAAATATGACTATTGTTTCTTTCCTTATCAATTACACTCATGTATGAATAATGTTCCTGCAGAAAATTGAATGTAATACCTCTAGCCACCATATAAAATTCATATCAGCACAAATTGTCATCAATGATTGAATTGGTTGAACTAAGTTGGTAATGAACATGATTTGGAATGATATATATCCATGATACGAGTCTCCAGTTAAATATTCAGGCCCGATTGGTTTAGAATAATTATGTTTTTGAAAGTTGTCGATCACTCAAATAGTGTACATTATATATCATAAACAAAATGTAGGTGACATATCATATGACAAGCAAAGTTCAGTCATGTTCAATTTCATCGATTACATACAGCTGAACAAATATTTGTACCAATGTTCAGAGTAGTAATGAAGGTGCAGCCTCGTATAATCAACCCAAAATATAATCATATATATATAAAGCCATCTCTTTTGTATGTGCCAATCATAGGTGCTTTCATCACTTCGATTGGGTTTATATTGATTTCAATGTGATGGCGTAATAGAAACAAGTAATTGTTTTGAAAAGTCATAATAATTTTACAGCAATTATCCATATCAATAGTACAAAAACGAAGTTACAAAGGAAAAATAAACTAACAATTTCAAACTGTCAATGATTTGTACACCTGTATTCGGAAATATTCAGAAAATCGTCCGATCTATTGTCGCATTATTAGATATTCAACATCAAATAGTTTTGTATCTTTTCCGATATGAATACATACGTTTACAAATGATAAATAATGATAAAATAAATTTTAGTATATGTCAATGACTTCTTGTCAAATCATTAATCCAAGGAACCAGTAAACGCAAACTTTACACGCTTAAAAAATCCCATAGATCCATTAAATAAATTATCTATTGTTTCCTTGTATGAATTCAACTCGGCTTGCATTTTCTCTTTCTCTTTTTCCCACAGTTTCTCCATATGTCTCTTCATGAAGGCTTCCATATCAATATTATCCTTTGTCGCCCGCATCTCATCTGAACGAAGAAATAAAACCAAAGGGTTAATCTAGTGGAATGTTTCCAACAATGCATTGTATCTATTACAGTACGACCGAGATAAAACTGAAACATTCTTGTCTCAGAAAGAAAAGATCTATAAATTAAAGTCTAGTCGCGAGTGTATTTTCATGGCAAATTCTTCAACGTCAATCTTGCGTCATTTAAAATAAAATTTCAGAAAGTACTCATGTGAGTTAAACTTAATGCAAGAGGTTGCAAGTTTTGTTTAAGCTCCCAGTACTTAATACGGTAACTATGCTAATGACCTATAATTAGCCAAAATTCATTTTCAAGGGCAGATAACTAAAAATAGTTCGTCCACCCCCAATTGCTTTTCGTTTAAAATGTTTCTGTTATTGCATGCTTGATCATGCAAAGTTTAAAGAAATCGTGAAATAGTTTTCAATTCCCCCATATGTCTGGAAACTGGAGCAAACGTCTTTAAAACCATTTTATAGTAGCGGCGTTATCTTACTTCTACTGTACCATTTTCAGCCATAAACTTATGACGTCATATCAGCACACGTCACATCTAACGAGAGTGCCAAATGTTTTTAATTAGGTGCGTTAAATTTATATTTGCAAGACAATATTGTATGGTAAATGTTTTGATAATGATATGGCATAGATGACTATAAAACGATTTCTTATAATGAAAACTTTTTCATGTTGGATGTAGAAAACGTAGGACTCATTTATTCAACTTACAGAACAACTGACCACCCACCCCCGTGGTCGAGTGGTTAAGGTCGCTGACTTCAAATCACTGTAACCTCTCACTGATAGAGGGTCGTGGGTTCGAGTCCCGCTAACTTCCATTTCTCTTTATATGAGGAGGTAGGTAGTTGCTTACGGAGGATGGGAGTCGAAAAGGGACGTAAAACCCGATATAAACAAACAAAATCACCAGCTTGCATGTTTATTAGACTAATTGGTATGAGGTATTCTAAGTGTTTAAATACATTTTGTGTATAATTATCGTTGTATGTCCATTTTTTACCATTTTTCATTATAAATTTAAATTAACAGCTTCTAAATACATTTTTTATTATTCTTGTGTTCACATTTGTTTAGTTTGTTATTTTTTTAGCGTTTGAGATCTTACTTATGAACATCCCGGTTGCTTTGTATTGTTCTATAATCAACACAGTCATCATATTTAATTTACTAAAATTGCAGTGATTTAACTAACACGGTGAAAGGTGGAATTACTTATTGTTAATAATACGTGGTTAGTTGGACAACCACTGTCATAGTATCATTTCCTTTTATTGTTTTGTTCTGTTTGTATGGCTTTGGTGATAGTTGTGTCCATTGATTGCTTTGTGAATTGAGTATTGTTTTGTTCGGTAGGAGTGTGTTGTAGCCATTCGGCATGTTCATGTTTTTGCTTTTGTCTGTGTTTTCATTTAGCTTTATGTACTTTGAAGTTTGTCGCGATTTTTAGATTTGTCAATTTAGTCAAAATGGTAAGAAGTGTTGTCAGTTTTTATTAATTGTTCACACATGAGCAATATAACATAAATGAAACGCGACTAAACATGTTGTGGCTTGCTTTATTTATATAAAAAACTCTTTACCCTAGTTAATGCAACTTAAATAAGAGAAAAATGAATTTACATTTCAATACTTTGTTTAATGCTATACTACACTATCTTAGATAATTTGACAAAAACAGTAATAAGAAACCTATGAGCGTTACCAATATGTAAATAAGGGATTTGTTTGAAACATGGATAAGACTAGTGGAAAATGTTTCATAAATATTTCCTTTCTGTTTAGAACTTTGGGTTTATCGTCATTTTTCAACAATATTATAGTTACATGTATATGCGGCAGCCGGATCACCTAATCAGTTCAGTTTCTAACCAGTTTTAACTTACCTTCGGCAACTTTACAACATTTGAAAGAAAATCGACATTCTTTGTCATATTTCCATAGAAAGGTGTGACCTTTCGCGCCGGGGATACCAACCCGGATCACCAGTTAACTAGTTAAGCACATTAACTACAGGACCACGACCGTGGCCTTTCTAGAAATGATATTATATGTTTTGTTACCATATTTTTCGAGTTCTTTTTGTAGTTTTGCTTGATACTCCACCTTCGTTTTGTGTATGACAGTACTATCTTTGAACTTTTGAAGAGCTTCATATCTCTGCAAGTATAGAATAACATGTACAATTTAGGTATAAAGCAAAGGTTATCGATGTGTGTCTCTGTTCAGTTTAATTCAAATGTCATAACACAGTTAGTCAATATGCTTGATATGTATGTCTACCTCGGCGCTGTCGTACGAGTTATACTTTGTTTTGTACTTCTGTAGTAAGCTGTCAAGGTCTTCTTCATACTTTCTGACACCATCTTTGCTATCGTACTTTGACGCATTCTTTTCAAGCATTTTTTCGTGATGACTGCATAGATATTCAAAGCAGAGTTCCTTTACTGTATCACTATTTCTGGTAACTAGTTCATCCATCTTGCTTTTCATACTTTCCTAAAACATATAATCATAAGTATTCATGTTAATTGAATATACGTAGTATTCCTTTAACGTCGTCTTATTAAGATATACATTGAGAATATTATCATATTGACACAAATTGTGATTACGGCATAACTACATAAGTTTTGTATATATCAAATAAAGTTACGAATAAGTTTCTAAAGTCAATAATTACCATAGCTTTGTCTTCAAACTTCTCTACAAGAAAAGGATACGCCTTCTGTCTGAATTCCCTCAATAAATTTTGCATTATCATCATAGCATGATCCAGAAGTCTAAGTTTTGATGGTTCTGGGATTTTTAAACTGCGTAACTCTGCTTCATATTTTCGGCAGATATCGACCTTTAGTTTACTATTGTGATATCTGCTTGCTTTCTCCATGGCATTTCCAAACTCCATTCTTTGGCCATTCGAAAGCTCTTTTACGTAACTGCGCAAGAAGGATTCAAATGCTGAACAGAAAATAGAAATCAATGCGTGTATTATTTATTGGGTGTTTTAGAATGATTTTATTTAATTTAATTATCATTGCTATCAAGTGTATTACGCAAAAAAGGATTTAAATGAGTTAGTCCTACCATTTCCGTCCCAACTTTTTTTTGTAATCTCATCTGAACGTTTCGGGTCCAAGGTATGAATAAATTCAATCATTCTTTCGACGTCATCCTTGAAATCGGAATCTAAATCTCTTTCGGACAAAGTTTCAAGCCGTTTTAGTTTTTTGTTCATGGCAGGTTGTGAAATTACAAAACATCTTCTTCTCGGGAAAAACGTCTTGATATTTTGCTTTATACTGTTCATTTCTGACGAATCTTCGAGGCAAGATTCCATGTATTCGTCTGCAGTCATTTCACTCTCATCAAAAAGGTCATAATGAAAGTCTCGCAGGCATAGAACGAAATAAGGGGAAATGATCTGAAGAGAGTTGTGGTTTTCTTCATCATTAGCGAATTCATTACCCGAAACACATACCTTTTTGGTGACATCAGCAACAATTCTGTGTGAGTTAAGGCAGAGGAAATGTAATATATAATTATCTACTTTTTGAAATTGGGGTAAAATAAATCTTTGTAATTATTACCACAATTGAATTTTGAATGTATTTGTAAAAATTGTTGTTGAGACGGTTTTTAGTTTTTTGGGTCACAATGAATTCAGCCTTATTCAGTTGTTTTGACAAATACATCTTGTCATATTATATTCAAGTACTTTAACGATTGGTGTGTTTGTTACCCAAGTTACTTGACATGCATTCTGTTCAAGTTAATTGATAGTTTAAGTCAATGTTTTTGTGCATGTTTTCCTTTCATATTGTTGTTTTTCGTAAACAATGTATATTAGTGATGGGACATCGGTTGGAAATCAAAATCGATCATCGGTTGGAATCGATTGAGGCTTTCAATACGATTATACCGATTATAACCGGTTAGAAATTAAGCTCGTGCTGTACTTTATTCACTTCTATTTTTGATGTTCAAATTGAAAAAGAAAAAAGTGTATCATGTTAATAAACAAAAATTGATTTCAATCAAAAAATATCATTTAAATTTTAATCAAGAGGGTAAACTAGCCCTAGGAAATCGGCACTGGCAGTCTGCGATGCTCATAAGCCTCACCCTATGATAGAAAGAACATTGTATTATTTAATTTTGAATGCAGATGTAGTAACTTCCCTTTGATATGATGCGGTACCAGAACTCAGAAAAGGGTTATATTCAAGCACGTTCATATCTAATGATCGAATATGAAAATTTGACATCGATCATCGACATCGCCAAGCCTCTGCTATAAGCCAGTCGATGTTTTCGGACCATTAGTCCATCACTTATTTATATATATATATCAGCTAAAATGGATACGAAAGCCTGTCTAAGGCATCTTTGTCAATAACCCCTTTCATGTTGTAAATAAGGCAACTGCTCATCAACATAGTCAGACAAAATATCTTTACGTCATGGTCGTGGTTATTCTACAAATACACACAAAAATACATAAGAATACGCTAATATTCATTATTTCTTTTCCACGACTCTTTAATCCATTTTAGGACACATTCTGTGAATTATGTAAGATATGTTGACCATGATGAAAAATAGAATTTGTTTTTCAAGATATTGCACAGTGACCTATATTTTCCTTTATGTCAGATTAAACTTGTATTTTTAGCGTATTTTTACTGTAAAGTTCAATGAAATGGATTGTTTTGGTCAATACTTGAATACTGATAACTCCCATCGACCGAAATACATATTTAGAGAGTAAATCAAAATATTGTCTGTGCCTTTGAACTGTTCATTTTTTCCCTCGCTTATTCCTCACTCTACTGTATGCTATTGTAAATGTATTGTAATTTGTGGTAAAAAGTGTTTATTCATTAGGCAGTCATTGAATCGATAAGTATGATTTCATTATTTTTATGTTAGAATCGGTCATTATCCATTTTGTTAGTCTTATACCAGCATAATTAGAAGTTTTTCTTATTCGTGTGATTTTCAAATAAATTGCCTCACTTTAAAACGACAAACAGTTCAATAGCAGAACATATTTTCTTCGTTATTATTTCTTTTGGTTGGTGCTTCAGCAATTCATTGTATATCGGCGTTCAATAAATATACAATTCATCTGTTTCACACGTATTTTCGGCAAGTTGCCATCTTGTCCGCATATATGGTGTAGATGGATTGCAAGAAAAGTAATGAGTTGAATTGTTTTTTAAAGATCACTTACTAGACAAAGTACAGTCGTATATTTCTTATAGGAATTAAAGATTTTTAATACCTTAGCAGCATCGCCTAATCCTTCTGTATCAAGAAGTAACAAGACTTGATCTTTGACCTTTGGATGAGGTTGACACCAAGCCCATATGCCTTTTGTCTCAGATCGGATAGTGCTTCCAAGAGAAAACCCTACACATGAAAGGATACTATTTATACAACATGAAGGGTCTAAAAACATGTTATTATACTCTCACTGAACGTCTATTTATATCACTGGTTGAATAATGCGTAAATAGTGTTGTATCAAATTGATTTGTTTCAACGTTAAGAAATCAGATTATAGCACGAGATTTAACAAAAGGGCCATGATGGCCCTATATCGCACACCAGAAAAAAGAACCTTAGAGACAAACATGTTTCTTCTTTTTTTCCTATATGAGCCTTTGTAAAAACAAGTGGCCAGGGGGCGGGGCCAATTTTTACCCTAGGGCAATAATTTGTACAACCTTTGTAGAGGTCCATTATACAACACAACGCACTAAATATATAAGCTCTAGGCCTTGTGGTTTTGAAAAAGAAGATTTTTTTTAATTTTCCATATAAGACTATATAAATTAAGTGATTCCCGGGGCGGGCCAATTTTTACCCCAGGACCATAATTTGAAGAAACTTGTTAGAGGTCCACTTAGACAATGTTACATACAAAATATCTAAGCTCTAGATCTTGCGGTCTCAGAAAAAAAAGATTTTTGATTTTTTCCTATATGAGCCTATATAAAACAGAATTAACCCTGGAGCGGGGCCAACAAACTTGGTAGAGGTCTACTAGGACGATACTACACAATAAATATCTAAGCTATATGCATTGTAGTTTATGACAAGAAACTACTTATATTCTTAGATTCTCATATTTTTCTAAATTAGTTTATGCAAAATCAAGTTACCCCTGGGACGGAGACAATTTTGACTACAGGGCCATATTTTGAACAAACTTGGAGTTCTACTAGACAATGCTACACACCAAATATCTAAGCTCTAGGCCCTGTGGTTTCGGACAAGAAGATTTTTAATGAAATTTAATATTTTGAACAAGTTTGATAGAGCTTCATGCATTGTACATCCTGTAAAGTTTCATTGAAATTGGCCAACTACTTTAGAAGGAGATGTTGTCTGAAGCAATTATTGACGCACTAACGAACGGACTGACGGACGTACGCACGGACGGACGACGGACAACACGCGATCACAATAGCTCACCTTGAATACTTTGTGCTCTGGTGAGCTAAAAAGGGTTTAAACTATAGTTCGTTCAAAGGTCAAATCAATAATTGGAACATTCACAACCTGTTCTTTCCCTAGCCAGTCTATTCATCAAGTATGATTTTCCAGTTCTATAAACACCACACACACCAACCACACTAATTGGAACATCTATGCGACTAATTTGATGCAAAACACTCTCATCTATTTGCAGATTCATATTTTCGTCAGTGAACACCAAACATAACGGCCGTTGAAAAACGTCTAGATTCCTAAACCTACATAATATCATAATTACTAAACTCGTCACATGAAAAACAATGTTTAAGACCTTAAGTCGATAAATTATGGATATTAAAGATGTATACAACGTTTTCTAGATATGGATACCATAAGTGAATTACTTGTTCACATACCAATAAAACGATTTGCATAAATTTAGGCAATGAGTGAAAATGCATTACTAGTACTAATATATTTAGGATTAAAACAACTAACACATCATCTTTTAGTATTTTACGTATCAACCTACCTTTCGAAGACAGAAAAAGCACGCTGAAATCATAAATGAAAAATTCGCAGCTAAATTAATTTCACGTTCGAGAAACGTTAGGTCTTTGTTCGTTTTCATCAATTTTTAATAGTAAGAATTATTTATTGTAATTTCTATCATTTAAATTTAAATTAGAGATTAGATCAAACGTTCCGGACATAGTTTATTTTTTAAAGCGATATAGAGAAATAATAGATATATTGTCAGTACGTGGTGACAACGCATTAATTAAACAGACCTGGGATCTGAGTGGTTAGAAAGAAGATAGATCTGTTCCCTATGTATACTCACATGTAGCATAACCAAATTCTGGACATAATTGCTTTTGTTTGTGTAAGGGGATATGGAAGAAATTCATACATGAAGAACTCGATCAATAATGGAAAGCTATGTAAATCAATGAACGAGCCAATGGTTACAAACAAAATACATCACATCTTCAATTATGAATATGAATCAGCTATTTTACGTACCGAATGCGGAGATGAAATATAAACTTCTTCAAATATTTCATCAGATCCGAAAATATAGGAATCTTCATAAACTTTTTTCACCTCCTGTACATAATTATCATCTCTGCTGTATTCATTTGAAGCCATGTTTGCCCATCAATCTGAAGAAAGAAATGTTCATTGTACAACCGATAACCGTTTGGTTGTGATGCACTTAAGTCAAAGTCAGGAAAAGGAGAGATGGAGAACATTCCGATGTGCAACAATTTAAACCTAGATAAGGGTTTTGAAAATTTTGATGTAACGCATTCTAAGTCTTCGTTCACAAATACTTTAATAATCATTTATACCTAAACTTTACAATGTACATATCCATTCAATTCAAATATATTTAATTCAATGAATAATGCACCAGGGAAACTTTATTTTGGGCTTCGACACCTATTTTAACAGCTGTAAGATTTTAGCAAAAACAGAGATACAACGGTACAGAAAGTGCTGTAAACTTTAAACATTTACTTTTTAGTGATATACCCAAAATCGGTAATTTTCCTAATAACGGTTTTGAAAAAGGGGTGTGGGTAGATAAATAACAAATATTTCAGTAAATATTAACCAAATCGCTTAAAATGTACTGGTTGTATCACAGCCTGAATGTAGAAGAAACGTAAAGCATTAAATGTCCACTTTATGCCAATTTCTTGACTGTGTACTATTTCAAACACTGTGTTATTTACCAAATTAAGATCTATAAAATGGCCAAAAAATAACGGGTAATGAATAATGTTTATACATTTTTTACATATTGAAGGAGTAACAAGAATTCTGAATGACATTGATTATGCTGAAATAGGTTAAACACCAATTAAAAATATGACATGAAAAGCACATGTCCATGTTCATATAAGTAAGTTATCATGTGAAATGTTAGGTCTCTAAGCATTTCTTTTTAGCAAGAACTGGATATTTCTTAGTTAATGACCTCTTTCAAGGCAAAACCACTGCATGTTGCATAAATAACCATATATGCATAATCAAAAACAATTAATATTTGATAGACTTGTATGAATTTTGGATGAATATTTTTCAACGGATATGTATTCATAATGCTAAACTTGATGAAAACTTACCCCACCAACCGTTTTACAACAGCAACTTATTCGATATGAACGTTAAAAATAAATAAACAATGTTTTTTACAATTTTAAGAACTTTGATGAGACAATATATTTGCAAACCAGATTATATAAATGTATTCATACAAAATTTAACAACCTTGAACTGGTAAATACTGAACGGCATATTGTTGTTGTATATTTACAGACGAACTAAATTGACTGCCGTAATCTGGTCGAATGTCGTAAAAGCAGTAAAAATTCGCGATGAAGAAAATGCCACGTATGCTATGGATAAAGTTCTAATATTCATTCTATTTTTTTAAGATCTGATACATGTTCCATATTTGATTAGATAGAAATGATATGACCATATAAAATTAAATCCTAAAAGTACCATATATATGTTAAGCAGTTGCTATTGCCTTGTGGAAGGGCATATTAGTACTGGTTAGAATGCAGTCCAGGACACATTTTTATGTGAACCAGTCGCCACATATGGCGTTTACCCCACTGAAGTATCCATACTTGAAGTTGCCGTGTTTATCTTTCTAAAGCAAATGTAGTGCACAAGAAATCTAATGTACATTAAATTTCTGGGTTCCTAATAGTTAACTTACCGAAGTTGAACCGTAATAATAAAAATGTATGGCGGAAATATATACAAAACCTGATTTAGTCGAAATTTCACGATCTGGGTAAACCATCAAGGTTAAGTCAAATTGATAATTGTTATACAAGTGAACGTTGTTCATTCATGAAATACCGGACCTAGAGTGCAGAGTATGTTTACATGCTACATTAATATTCACTCTCTCATCAAGATTAAAATCAGCACATGTTTTAATATTGAGATTAAAATGGAGACTATGAAAAACACAATTAGTCATTTTTGTGAGATGCATTAAAATATTAATCAATTTGAAAATAAACTAGAATCGGATTAAGCACAAGTGGTTGATTTAATGAAAACAGGTGTTCCTAAATATGTTTCGCGAGACAGATCCCGTTGAAAGAATTCTGCAAGGAGTTTGGCCCAAACTGCTAGGCTGTACCTGTTGTCTCTGTATTGACATAATCAACGGGAACCAGTTAAACTAATATCGTGAAATGCCGTACCAATAATGTTGAATACCGTACTAATCAGGGTGACACAGGACATTTATGCACTGTCCTTTACTAGATTAAAAAAGCCCTCTTTCAGAATGAATATCAAACTATTGTGGTTTGATAATAACTAAGTTAACATAGCTATAATAACGTACAAACAATTGTACAGGAGAGATAATCAGACTGATGATCACATGACACGTACTTGTAAGATGTATAAATGCGTTATCAGAAGGCCGTGTGAATCGTATATACATTAAAGTTCAAATTTAATGTAGGTCGATTCATAATCTACGAAACTGCATCATTCAATTTGTTAGACACGTTTATAAACAGATCTATTAAATAATATATAGTCATTCCTATGTTAGCGACCTCCGAATAAAAGTCATCACGTGAAGAAAGGCCATTGTTTAAAGCTGACATTTATTATATTGAAAAAATGACCACTAGCCTTGTTAATAAAGAACATTTGTTGTTTTTCCCAATGGAAGCCTTTCTTCACAAGTTTGACTGTATTACGAATCAATGAGTACATGTCTTTTCAATGGAAGATGTATTGTCAAAATCATTTTCATCCTGATAACTACCAACTACTCTTTATCTGTTTCTAAGCCAGTGGATGGAGGCGTATTGACTAGACCCAATATATTCTGAACAACCACCATTTCCATTTACGAACATGATTTATTGTAAAGGTTTATTTACAGAATAATTTACTTTGACTTCATTTAGTACAAGGTCCGAACGGAACGTAGTTTGACATGAATAAGTGCAGCAGGTTTATAAGGAATATCTTAATGAAGATATGATATAAAATGTAATATAAAGCGTAACAACTTTTATAGAACAAGGCACAAATTTGGTTGCATTCGCCATCATATAATCATGCTTATCAGTTCACAAATAAATGTCAGTTTACATCAATTAATAAACTAAGTGCTTCATATGTGCTCTAGCAATATCAATATTTAGATTGAATTCAACACACTAAGATCGAGACATTACATACTTCGATTCTAATATTACTTTTAGAAAGTAAAAATAATACCTGAACTTTGTCCTTTAATGCATCCGTTTGTATATTCTGTAAATTGAGCTATACACCCAATCAGCATATGATATCAACTAACGCCCAATCAGCTCACAAAATTAAACCTGGTAGTTGTCTACTTCCGCTATCACTGAGGGTATAAGATTTTTTTTTCCAAATACTTGTTTAAAAAGTATCAATTCATGTATTTACAGAATTTGTTGTTTAATAAAATTAAATACAAACCGTTTATTAAAAGAAGTATTTAACAGCGGTCGTTATTTTCTCATCCGTTATTGACGAGTTGTACCGAAGTTTTGCGAATCAGTTTTTCGAACTTTTATCGGTAAGCATTCGTCGTAATCATTTTATATAGCCTATTAAGTGTTCGCGTGTGCATTGGTAAAAAGCGTTTGGATTAGAAATTGTTATGAATTGATAGGAGTCACATGACAATTAAAATGATGGGTTATGTTATCTTTAATACATTATATTCTGAAATTGTGGGCTTGCATAAATCGATTTAAAGTAACGCACCATGTTATGACAATAATCTATAACAAAGTACACATGTACAATTTTTAAGGCATGACAAAGTCCTCATTAATTAGAGATTATTACTGAGTATACATACATCTTTGTGTATTTAAGCCAATTACTGAGACCAAGAAAATGGTGTTCAAAGTGAATATAATACCCTTATGATAACGTGCATTTTCATGATAAAAAAGCTTACATCAAACTGAATCGAAAAAGCACAAACAAGTGATTTGTATAACCGGGAACCACCTCATGCAAACGTTTCACCTGAGCACACGTAGCTGAAAGCAAATTCAACACGTGTCAATGTTTAAACATTCTGTTGTGTGGTTAAATTGTACATAGTTTATATTATAATATAAAATTATCTCGACAGTAAATTTTTTTCGACATCACTTGATTTTGCTCGTAAGTTATCACACTTATGTTTATTTAATGCGTTATGTTTGTTATTTGATAGCATTTTATATGAACACATTTCGTTAATGCATTTAATGCATTTAAATATCAAAACATGTAAGCATTTACTAACTTTAGACATCATGTATATCTATATATATATTGTATTCATTACATTTAAGATGATACATTTACCCAATTTGTTTAATCATTATGTTTTTTTTTAAATTTCGTCATCGAATTATAAACAGTTTTCGAAACTCTACCAGTTGATTTTATAACATCTGACATTTTCTAATTAGATTTCTGAAAATTTCCCAGCTGCTTCGTTCATTGCCCTGTTTTTGGAATAGTTTAAACCCTATGGCTCAGTGTGAGAAATCCTATGTGGCATGACAGCATGACCTTTGCTGCTGATTGTCAGTTTGTTATCTTTCTTAGAATTCATATACAATTTAGGCTGGAATGCCCTAAACGCCTTGATACATAACAACCGTACGTTTTATGCACTTTATGCAGCAGAAAATTAAAAAGAAAGTCAACTAACTAACTGAACAACCCTCGTACTAAATGGGAGAAGTGAACAGCATAAGTCTTAACCAACCTTAATACTGCATCAGACAGTTCAATTAATAAACTGTTGGAATTAAAACCAAGAAAAAAGACTCAAAACATACGTAAAATATATACGTAAAGCTTTTAGAGATGAACATTTTAATACTAGTAACAGTGCATATAGTCTGTTTACTTCTGTTTCAGTACCACCAGAGCACCCTTCATGTTTTTTCAGATTGTTTAAGAAACTATACACATACTGATAACGATATATTTGTTGAATGCTCGAGGAAATATTCCAAGTTATAGGTACATTAGTGTTACTATTTTTATCAATAGTATTTCAGTCGAGCGTATTACATTTTGTATTTCAGTAAATCGTATTTGATGTTTTTATTCGACGCCATCATCTTGTAAGGTTTATTCAGAAGTCGGAAGCAATGAACTTCGAGTAATATTTTCAGGTGTCGAAAATATTTTTTATCAGAATTCTCAAGGAAGTACACATGACCGTTGAAATGGTTCTTTTAAAACTAAAATCCATGCGATGTCAATGGAAGCAGTAATGGCCATTCTTGTAAATGTTACTGTATCTCTAAAATTCCCCTTTTACGTTCATTTGCGTTATACAATATTTCTAAAAAGCCATAAAGCGTAAAATCACGTGACACGAGGAAAACGGCGTAATCACGCATCAGAAGGAGAAATATCATTGATAACCACGTGTTGTGCGAATATTGAATATGATCACGTGACTTGAGGAACACTTACCATTTACAATCACGTGACGTAGGAAGGAATATTCTTTATAACCGTGATATACTAAGCGAATACTATTTATGACCACGTGGCGCGGGGATATGAAACACCAAAAAGGAAAGAAAATATACCATCAAGTGATATGAGATATTTCTTCTCAACAAAAAGTACTTTTTTAGTGGAGACATATTATAGATTGCCTTTAAACTCTTGTCTGTCTTTATTGGTTCTTCTTGTATTTTTTTGCTATAAATTGGTATGAAGTGTTATATGATGTAATGCTCATTAAAACCATCACATGACTTAAGCAAGTTCTTGATTAGCTGCATAGAACTTCAGCCTGAATGAGGGAATAGATATCCGAGTTAAAGTGAAAAGTACTGAAGGCGAGATAACGTTAGATCTCGTTATATAAAGGCAACAACTGCATTACTTTTTATATCGGTAGAAACACAAGTAGTCTACTCTAATCTGATCACGATTAATGAGACACATGTTTAAAGACATTGAACCAGGAATGCGAGCCATGTGACTAAGACCCAGCAGTCCTGTATATTCCACAGTAGGGGGCCAATAAAACTACAGGGTCATTGATAGACTAGCTTCTAATTACATAATCAGTTACTATATATGGCTAATATATAGCTACTGTATAAATACTTAAATTGATTCAATGTTTAATCAATATAATATAAATGATGTTTATATTAAATGCAAAATATTAAGAATAATATTATTAAAGAAATTAATTACTCAAATAAATGCTCTTTGCTGCAAACCGATGATTTTGATAAATAAATAGAACAGTCAATTTTGTGAAATTAATACAAACATATTTTAACTCTTTTACCAGTTAAATTAAATATTTTTAACCAGTATATATTCTCAAGCAGTACAGGTATAAACATAGTTTCTTTGCAAGTTATTTGAAAGAATCTTGTAAAAAACAATTCCATGTAGAAATATAATGATATAATTTAGAAATAGAAGAAGCGTTCACTTCCATTTCTAATGTATAAATAAGAAACATAGGCAGGAATAAAATAGTAGTGACAGTATATTATAACTGTTATATTCCAGTATATATCTAAATCTGTTCTTACATAATCTGGTAATATTAATGGATAACATTCATTAATTACATAAAATGCTTATAAATAAAAACAACAGGAAGTTATCCATAAACTAATTATCACTAAAGATCAATAAAATGTATTACCCTCTTATACTCATGACTAGGTGTCAAGTCTACAGACTTTTAGCTGACCGTGAAAAGACAGGAATAATCCAATTAGGGGCAATAAAACAATTAAGAGATTAGACCTCATGTAGATTTGGGGGGGGGGGACTTATATAGTAGCTGTTCAATGTCTTTAATGCGTTTCCTGTTCTGTAGGGGTTTTATGCATTCATAAATTTAAAACGTTGCCAATGAAAAATATATGACATACACTCATTCATTAATTTTTACGGTAATACATTGTACGTTGTCCCATTTATTCCTTTCTGTTGTCCCATTTATTCCTTTCGATTGCTACCTTGCAATTTCATTCATATGCGGCCGAACTTCTGTCTGTCTGTATAATTATTGTACGGCAACATTTTCTTGAATAAAACACATTAATACATTATACCCATTTGTATACATCCGTAAAATGTTAGCATTTTTCATTTCCAAATTATCTCATTTAATTTCGCTTTTTAACTGTTTCCTTTTTCGGAAGCTGATCAATAGTTCAGCTTTTCATAGCCGCCACTCAATCGGCGTGCATGCATTTTGATGATGCGGACCAAAGAACTGCAGGTACGTTTTATGCATCCGCCATGTAAATGTTAAACTGGTTCCAGTTCCACGTTTCAGAGCAACTCTATGTAAGATCAGTTTCTGTGAGTACTTTTAGTTCTTTAATTAAAAAAGATACCAACATTATTCATTTTGATGTTCATGTAGATTTTTGTACGTTTTACGTTTTGTTTTATAAAAAGTGGTAGGAAATAGCTTAGCAGCGACCTTGTTGAAGTTTTATTAATACCACTTCTAACCCCATTTCGTTACGCCGTCATCAACATGAAACATGAACGAGGGGCGACCCAGAAGTTCGAGGACACTACCAATAAAAACACCAACGAACTAGATATTTTATCGAAATTCGACGTACTAAGTATTTATCAATGTTTCAACATTTCAATATCAAGTTTTCAATATTTTTTTTTCAAAATACGGATTCAGGATTTAGGACTGATTAACATGTGGTGAGACATATAGAAATCGTTGAGAGTGCAATTAACTATATCAAAATTGGTTGAATTTTATTCGAAGCTTAGATACCGCTTATTTACGGAAGCTTGGATAAGTCAAGGAGTAGCTGATACCTAGCTTTATGACATTTTTGAAACGATGAATTAAAGATTATTACCTCGAAAAATAAGCTACTAACCATTACTCGTTATATTTTTAGTGAATTTTCTGTTAAGCATTTTTTCGAAAGCAGACATGATAAAAAAAGCGTCTGTATTTCCGTGAAACTATGTGGAATTGTGCAAAGCATGATACATAAATCTTGTACAGTCGATGAAATGGTTTCTGTACTAAATTTCAGAAAATTATTTTGTGAGCATAATTATAATGAATGAAAGAGAAAGTTCAGCAGCTGTGATTCAGCCTGCTACATACTTGACATTATCACAGACATATAATGCACAACTCTAATAGATTTTACCATCACATTATATGACATTTTACTATAAACATGCGAAATGTGTTTCAATATCCGCATTATTTTTTCAATTCATTCTTATAGTTTTACTAGGCATATGCAACCACTACCTGTACATATTATGCTATTTGTATTAATTGTTGTCTGTTGATTTAAACCTCAGTAAGGACAAACTTTTTCTATTTTTATTTTTTTCTTTAAACATTATTTTTGTGTCTCTTAGAACATATTTAGGGTGAAAAAAGTGTTTTATTTTAATTAAGTGATTTTTATGGGTATTTATTGGCTAAATAATGCTAGAAAGGTGAACATTTTCTGACCCTATGGTTACTTTAAGCTGTATTATGCAACAGTAAGCATGGTGAGGTATGTGTTTCTTGTTTTCATTATGCTTGTTAGACATGGGGGACTATTTTAAATATAAGTTATGTCAATTAAAAATATTTCAGAGCATGATTTTTCTTGATTTTCTGCAAAAAACGCTCGTAAATAATATGTCTCCGACGCATTGAAAAAAAAGAAATGTGTTTCTTTTTCAAACAATGCGCTTAAAATCTGATACCTTTTTGGTATACTTATATACAATTATGTAAAATACAACAACAAATGCAATTTCCTGTGCAAATGTATTCTAAATAATGAAATTATGATCATTTATTGATCCATGATACACAGGGTTTAGCCGTATAGAGGGATATAGACTTTTCTGCCAAATAAAGCATCATTTTAAAAAATTGCATGGGCAAACTTTTTTATAACCTTGTTAAATAACATATTTTTAAAAATTATCAAACCTTAAAACAATGTAAAAAAATCTACGTAAAGATCAGCATAATGATAACAAAAACAGATAGATAAATAAAGGTAACAATTAATCAAATTAGATGGATTCAATAACGTGCCAGTGATTTATTCTGTTTCTACGTCAGAACTTTCTACGTTTGCTCTCACTTTATACTAACACGTAAAACATGTTACAATTAGATAAGTCCTTAATCTATATTGCTAAAAGTAAAACAAAATAACACGAAACAAACTACTACAACAAAGTCACTAAAGTTAATTAATCAAAGTAAATAAACGATATTATTATGAAAAGCGAGAACAAAATAGCGAAAGCAAAAAAAAGCCAAATAATTAAAGCAGACTGTTTTACATAACGTTCAGTATAATTCATTGTACGTACAGTATATTATTTGGACGACCCTTGGTGATAGATTATGGGTATGGTTGCCTCTGAGATGAGATGGGCAAGCCATAAATCATATTGTTACTTTCCAAACATAGAAAATACCGTGATTTAAATGTCGCAGGGCATCTTCACATTCACGCTTAGTTTAACTAAAGATAAATCTTGACGCTTCATTTATCCCATGTCAATAATTTTCTGATAAAAAAACACATGCTATGTAATGTCTCATTATTACACCTAAAGTTGTTTCTTTAAATAAACTACTGTACTGCACTATACAAATTTTAACAAATAGAAACAAACTATGGCTAAAACAAAATAAGAAAATATACACAAAACAGCATAAAACATATAATAACAAGAGCAGATTGGTGAATAAAATTTAACAAAAATCAAATTAAGAAGTTTTCATAAAGTGTTGGTGATTTATTTTTTCGATGACAAAAATACTGTCTACATAAACTCTCACTTATACTTAAAACATGTCACAAGTTAAATAAGGCCTTAATCTGTATTGCTAATTAAAAAGTAAACAGAAATAAATCAGCACAAAGTCACTGTAATTTAGTAACCAAAGTAAAATAACGATATAGAAAGGAAAAACGAAAACAAAATAACGGAAACAAAGATAATTACAAAAATGTACATCAAATTGTATAATATATAGAGAGTTGCATGTTTGCTTTTTTTAAACGAGTCGAACTAGCAGTACAAAATAATTGAAACTGAGTAACCAAAGTAACATAAGGATGTAAGAACAAAATAACGAAAGTAAACACTGTATACATTTGTAATTTTTCATTACGTCCTTATGTACTCTAGATGTTATTTATTAACGTATACACCAAATGTTAGAAAATATTCAGAAAATCATTCATTTCATTTTCTTGTTAACACACATATAGAATACGCTCAAGTTTAGTAGTGCAACATTTACAAATCATGTTTCATTTCCAAACTATCCTATATTTTCGTTCATTTATGCAATATAAGGCCTGCTGTAAGTGCAAGTAAAATAATGATCAAAATTGATCAACATCTTGATATATGTTTATCCATTAGGTAAGAAATGTAATTTCCTTTCACTGACGAAAGAAATGAAAATGACAGTTTGTACACTCTGATTAAATAATTACATTAATGGTAAGTTTATTAGTTAAATGTACGATCGTATCAAATAGAGCGCCGACACAAAGATACACATACAACTACTACAAAACGAAGAATGGAATGGGTCATTTTTCGTTACACAGGCACTACTTTAACCTATAAAACAAGAACTTACAAAAGAAATACACCTTAACTATAACAGGTTGAGATTTGAAAGTTTGATATTGAAAAGTTTTTAGTTGAGGTTCAGTTCGTCAATACGCTTTTTTAGTAAAACACATTAGCATTTAATATCCTCGAGTGGCCATGCTTCGACCCTCTAAGCTTTCAATACGAACAAAAAATGGTACAGAATGTAATAAGCATTAAAATATAACGCTTACTTGTTCATTTATGCATTTTTCCTTACAAATGTACATTTTTTAATTCAAATAATAATCCGAAGTACTTTAAATGGTATTGAATAAAAGTCAATGTTATTTTTCTCCGCCATTTTGAAATAGTCCATGCTTCGTTTCTGCGCGCGTGCAACGAATTAGGCCGATGCTAATCAGTTTAGATAATCGTCTTTTCGATGAAAAAAAAAATGTTTAAGTAGTAGCCATTTAAAAGAAATGAACAGTTAAATGGTATTTTTAACAGTTTATCACGAATCACTCCTCTGCTCACGATGGTGAGAGAAAAATATCGTCAATTTTTATACAAACCTCACAGGAGTGCAGTACGTAATTAGTACCCAATGTTTGACAGTAATATTGTCTTCGTATGTACTGCTGATATGTAGTTATCAAATTATTTGCAGAAATATGTCAGTATTTATGCATTTTACTTTTAAATACAGTTTATTTATCTCTGTATAACCCATTTTTTACGAAAATCTATGATTCGTGTAAATAAATGTGTAGTAAACAAAAAGTTCACGGGTTTCGCGCGCAACGGTCATCTGGCGAGATTCTGTGACGTAAACAAAATTGAGGACATGGTCGAACCAAGGGCGCTCGACGACACAATAATGAAAAGAAAATGCAACCTACACCCCGAGATTTTCCGCGCGATGTGATATAAAAGCTCGAGATCACATGCTAGACTAGTGAACTAAGTACGAAAATATTTGTCGATGCATCATACCTCTTATGTACAAAAGGTATGTTTAAGAAACAAAGTAGAAAATAATGTGTCAATAAATCGTAAATATGACTATTGTTTCTTTCCTTATCAATTACACTCATGTATGAATAATGTTCCTGCAGAAAATTGAATGTAATACCTCTAGCCACCATATAAAATTCATATCAGCACAAATTGTCATCAATGATTGAATTGGTTGAACTAAGTTGGTAATGAACATGATTTGGAATGATATATATCCATGATACGAGTCTCCAGTTAAATATTCAGGCCCGATTGGTTTAGAATAATTATGTTTTTGAAAGTTGTCGATCACTCAAATAGTGTACATTATATATCATAAACAAAATGTAGGTGACATATCATATGACAAGCAAAGTTCAGTCATGTTCAATTTCATCCATTACATACAGCTGAACAAATATTTGTACCAATGTTCAGAGTAGTAATGAAGGTGCAGCCTCGTATAATCAACCCAAAATATAATCATATATATATAAAGCCATCTCTTTTGTATGTGCCAATCATAGGTGCTTTCATCACTTCGATTGGGTTTATATTGATTTCAATGTGATGGCGTAATAGAAACAAGTAATTGTTTTGAAAAGTCATAATTATTTTACAGCAATTATCCATATCAATAGTACAAAAACGAAGTAACAAAGGAAAAATAAACTAACAATTTCAAACTGTCAATGATTTGTACACCTGTATTCGAAAATATTCTGAAAATCATCCAATCTATTGTCGCATTATTAGATATTTAACATCAAATAGTTTTGTATATTTTCATACATTTACAAATGTTAGTAAATTTTAGTATTATGTCAATGACTTCTTGTCAAATCATTAATCCAAGGAACCAGTAAACGCAAACTTTACACGCTTAAAAAATCCCATAGATCCATTAAATAATTCATCTACTCTTGTCTTGTATGAATTCAACTCGGCTTGTATTTTCTCTTTCTCTTTTTCCCACAGTTTCTCCATATGTCTCTTCATGAAGGCTTCCATATCAATATTATCCTTTGTCGCCCGCATCTCATCTGAACGAAGAAATAAAACCAAAGGGTTAATCTAGTGGAATGTTTCCAACACGGCATTTTATCTATTACAGTACGACCAAGATAAAACTGAATATTCTTGTCTCAGAAAGAAAAGATCTATAAATTAAAGTCTAGTCGCGAGTGTATTTTCATGGCAAATTCTTCAACGTCAATCTTGCGCCATTTAAAATAAAATTTCAGAAAATACTCATGTGAGTTCAACTTAATGCAAGAGGTTGCAAGTCTTGTTTAAGCTCCCAGTACTTAATACGGTAACTATGCTAATGACCTATAATTAGCCAAAATTCATTTTCAAGGGCAGATAACTAAAAAAAAGTTCGTCCACCCCCAATTTCTTTTCGTTTAAAATGTTTCTGTTATTGTATGCTATGATCATGCAAAGTTTAAAGAAATCGTGAAATAGTTTTCAATTCCCCTATATGTCTGGAAACTGGAGCACACGTCTTTAAAACCTTTTTATAGTAGCGGCGTTATCTTACTTCTACTGTACCATTTTCATCCATAAACTTATGACGTCATATCAGCACACGTCACATCTAACGAGAGTGCCAAATGTTTTTAATTAGGTACGTTAAATTTATATTTGCAAGACAATATTGTATGGTAAATGTTTTGATAATGATATGGCATAGATGACTATAAAACGATTTCTTATAATGCAAACTTTTTCATGTTGGATGTAGAAAACGTAGTACTTTGAACTGCATCAAAATTCATGGTACGTAACGGACTCATTGATTCAACTTACAGAACAACCTTTAACTGACCACCCATCCCCGTGGTCGAGTTGTTAAGGTCGCTGACTTCAAATCACTGTAACCTCTCACCGATAGAGGGTCGTGGGTTCGAGCCCCGCTACCTTCCATTTCTCTTTATATGAGGACGTAGGTAGTTGCTTACGGAGGATGGGAGTCGAAAAGGGACGTAAAACCCGATATAAACAAACAAAATCACCAGATTGCATGTTTATTAGACTAATTGGTATGAGGTATTTTAAGCGTTTAAATACATTTTGTGTATAATTATAGTTGTTTGTCCATTTTTTACCATTTTTCAAAATAAATTTAAATAAACAGCTTCTAAATACATTTTTTTATTATTCTTGTGTTCACATTTGTTTAGTTTGTTATTTCTTTAGCGTTTGAGATCTTACTTACTTATGAACATCCCGGTGGCTTTGTATTATTCTATAATCAACACAGTCATCATATTTAATTTACTAAAATTGCAGTGATATAACTAACACAGTGAAAGGTGGAATTACTTATTGTTGATAATAAGTGGTTGGTTGGACAACCACAGTCATCGTATCATTTCCTTTTATTGCTTTGTTCTGTTTGTATCGCTTTGGTGATAGTTGTGTCCATTGATTGCTTTGTGAATTGAGTATTTTTTTTTGTTCGGTAGGAGTGTGTTTTAGCCATTCGGCATGTTCATGTTTTTACTTTTGTCTGTGTTTTCATTTAGCTTTATGTACTTTGAAGTTTGTCGCGATTTTTAGATTTGTCAATTTAGTCAAAATGGTAAGAAGTGTTGTATTTGACGTTTCTATGGAATCAGTTTTTATTAATTGTTCACACATGAGCAATATAACATAAATGAAACTCGACTAGACATGTTGTGGCTTGCTTTGTTTATATAAAAAACTCTTTACCCTAGTTAATGCAACTTAAATAAGAGAAAAATGAATTTACATTTCAATACTTTGTTTAATGCTATACTACACTATCTTAGATAATTTGACAAAAACAGTAATAAGAAACCTATGAGCGTTACCAATATGTAAATAAGGGATTTGTTTGAAACATGGATAAGACTAGTGGAAAATGTTTCATAAATATTTCCTTTCTGTTTAGAACTTTGGGTTTATCGTCATTTTTCAACAATATCAACATTTGAAAGAAAATCGATACGAACCCGGATCACCAGTTAACTCGTTAAGCACATTAACTACATGACCACGACCGTGGCCTTTCTAGAAATGATATTATATGTTTTGTTACCATATTTTTCGAGTTCTTTTTGTAGTTTTGCTTGATACTCCACCTTCGTTTTGTGTACGACAGTACTATCTTTGAACTTTTGAAGAGCTTCATATCTCTGCAAGTATAGAATGACATGTACAATTTAGGTATAAAGCAAAGGTTATCGATGTGTGTCACTGTTCAGTTTAATTCAAATGTCATAACACAGTTAGTCAATATGCTTGATATGTATGTCTACCTCGGCGCTGTCGTACGACTTATACTTTGTTTTGTACTTCTGTAGTAAGCTGTCAAGGTCTTCTTCATACTTTCTAACACCATCTTTGCTATCGTACTTTGACGCATTCTTTTCAAGCTTTTTTTTGTGATGACTGCATAGATATTCAAAGCAGAGTTCCTTTACTGCATCACTATTTCTGGTAACTAGTTCATCCATCTTGCTTTTCATACTTTCCTAAAACATATAATCATAAGTATTCATGTTAATTGAATATACGTAGTATTCCTTTAACGTCGTCTTATTAAGATATACATTGAGAATATTATCATATTGACACAAATTGTGATTACGGCATAACTACATAAGTTTTGTATATATCAAATAAAGTTACGAATAAGTTTCTAAAGTCAATAATTACCATAGCTTTGTCTTCAAACTTCTCTACAAGAAAAGGATACGCCTTCTGTCTGAATTCCCTCAATAAATTTTGCATTATCATCATAGCATGATCCAGAAGTCTAAGTTTTGATGGTTCTGGGATTTTTAAACTGCGTAACTCTGCTTCATATTTTCGGCAGATATCGACCTTTAGTTTACTATTGTGATATCTGCTTGCTTTCTCCATGGCATTTCCAAACTCCATTCTTTGGCCATTCGAAAGCTCTTTTACGTAACTGCGCAAGAAGGATTCAAATGCTGAACAGAAAATAGAAATCAATGCGTGTATTATTTATTGGGTGTTTTAGAATGATTTTATTTAATTTAATTATCATTGCTATCAAGTGTATTACGCAAAAAAGGATTTAAATGAGTTAGTCCTACCATTTCCGTCCCAACTTTTTTTTGTAATCTCATCTGAACGTTTCGGGTCCAAGGTATGAATAAATTCAATCATTCTTTCGACGTCATCCTTGAAATCGGGATCTAATTCTCTTTCGGACAAAGTTTCAAACCGTTTTAGTTTTTTGTTCATGGCAGGTTGTGAAATTACAAAACATCTTCTTCTCGGGAAAAACGTCTTGATATTTTGCTTTATACTGTTCATTTCTGACGAATCTTCGAGGCAAGATTCCATGTATTCGTCTGCAGTAAGTTCACCCTCATCAACAAGGTCATAATGAAAGTCTCGCAGGCATAGAACGAAATAAGGGGAAATGATCTGAAGAGAGTTGTGGTTTTCTTCATCATTAGCGAATTCATTACCCGAAACACATACCTTTTTGGTGACATCAGCAACAATTCTGTGTGAGTTAAGGCAGAGGAAATGTAATATATAATTATCTACTTTTTGAAATTGGGGTAAAATAAATCTTTGTAATTATTACCACAATTGAATTTTGAATGTATTTGTAAAAATTGTTGTTGAGACGGTTTTTAGTTTTTTGGGTCACAATGAATTCAGCCTTATTCAGTTGTTTTGACAAATACATCTTGTCATATTATATTCAAGTACTTTAACGATTGGTGTGTTTGTTACCCAAGTTACTTGACATGCATTCTGTTCAAGTTAATTGATAGTTTAAGTCAATGTTTTTGTGCATGTTTTCCTTTCATATTGTTGTTTTTCGTAAACAATGTATATTAGTGATGGGACATCGGTTGGAAATCAAAATCGATTATCGGTTGGAATCGATTGAGGCTTTCGATACGATTATACCGATTATAACCGGTTAGAAATTAAGCTCGTGCTGTACTTTATTCACTTCTATTTTTGATGTTCAAATTGAAAAAGAAAAAAGTGTATCATGTTAATAAACAAAAATTGATTTCAACCAAAAAATATCATTTAAATTTTAATCAAGAGGGTAAACTAGCCCTAGGAAATCGGCACTGGCAGTCTGCGATGCTCATAAGCCTCACCTTATGATAGAAAGAACATTGTATTATTTAATTTTGAATGCAGATGTAGTAATTTCCCTTTGATATGATGCGGTACCAGAACTCAGAACAGGGTTATATTCAAGCACGTTCATATCTAATGATCGAATATGAAAATTTGACATCGATCATTGACATCGCCAAGCCTCTGCTATAAGCCAGTCGATGTTTTCGGACCATTAGTCCATCACTTATTTATATATATATATCAGCTAAAATGGATACGAAAGCCTGTCTAGAGCATCTTTGTCAATAACACCTTTCATGTTGTAAATAAGGCAACTGCTCATCAACATAGTCAGACAAAATATCTTTACGTCATGGTCGTGGTTATTCTACAAATACACACAAAAATACATAAGAATACGCTAATATTCATCATTTCTTTTCCACGATTCTTTAATCCATTTTAGGACACATTTTGTGAATTATGTAAGATATGTTGACCATGATGAAAAATAGAATTTGTTGGTTCAAGATATTGCACAGTGACCTATATTTTCCTTTATGTCAGATTAAACTTGTATTTTTAGCGTATTTTTACTGTAAAATCCAATGAAATGGATTGTTTTGGTCAATACTTGATACTGATAACTCACATCGACCTCAATACATATTTAGAGAGTAAATCAAAATATTGTCTGTGCCTTTGAATTGTTCATTTTTCCCTTGCCTATTCCTCACTCTACTGTATGCTATTGTAAATGTATTGTAATTTGTGGTAAAAAGTGTTTATTCATTAGGCAGTCATTGAATCGATAAGTATGATTTCATTATTTTTAGGTTAGAATCGGTCATTATCCATTTTGTTAGTCTTATACCAGCATAATTAGAAGTTTTTCTTATTCGTGTGATTTTCAAATAAATTGCCTCACTTTAAAACGACAAACAGTTCAATAGCAGAACATATTTTCTTCGTTACTATTTCTTTTGGTTGGTGCATCAGCAATTCATTGTATATCGGCGTTCAATAAATATACAATTCATCTGTTTCACACGTATTTTCGGCAAGTTGCCATCTTGTCCGCATATATGGTGTAGATGGATTGCAAGAAAAGTAATGAGTTGAATTGTTTTTTAAAGATCACTTACTAGACAAAGTACAGTCGTATATTTCTTATAGGAATTAAAGATTTTTAATACCTTAGCAGCATCGCCTAATCCTTCTGTATCAAGAAGTAACAAGACTTGATCTTCGACCTTTGGATGAGGTTGACACCAAGCCCATATGCCTTTTGTCTCAGATCGGATAGTGCTTCCAAGAGAAAACCCTACACATGAAAGGATACTATTTATACAACATGAAGGGTCTAAAAACATGTTATTATACTCTCACTGAACGTCTATTTATATCACTGTTTGGATGATGCGTAAATAGTGTTGTATCAAATTGATTTGTTTCAACGTTAAGAAATCAGATTATAGCGCGGGATTTAACAAGAGGGACATGATGGCCCTATATCGCACAACAGAAAAAAGACCATTAGAGACAAACATGTTTCTTCTTTTTTTCCTATATAAGCCTTTGTAAAAACAAGTGGCCAGGGGGCGGGGCCAATCTTTACCCTTGGGCAATAATTTGTACAACCTTTGTAGAGGTCCATTATACAACACAACGCACTAAATATATAAGCTCTAGGCCTTCTGGTTTTGAAAAAGAAGATATTTTTTAATTTTCCATATAAGACTATATAAATTAAGTCACTCCCGGGGCGGGCCAATTTTTACCCCAGGACCATAATTCGAAGAAACTTGTTAGAGGTCCACTTAGACAATGTTACATACAAAATATCTAAGCTCTAGATCTTGCGGTCTCAGAAAAAAATATTTTTGATTGTTTCCTATATGAGCCTATATAAAAAAGAATTAACCCCGGAGCGGGGCCAACAAACTTGGTAGAGGTCTACTAGACGATACTACACAATAAATATCTAAGCTATATGCATTGTAGTTTATGGCAAGAAACTACCTATACTCTTAGATTCTCATATTTTTCTAAATAAGTTTATGCAAAATCAAGTAACCCCTAGGACGGAGACAATTTTGACTACAGGGCTATATTTTGAACAAACTTGGAGTTCTACTGGACAATGCTACACACCAAATATCTAAGCTCTAGGCCCTGTGGTTTCGGACAAGAAGATTTTTAATGAAATTTAATTTTTTGAACAGGTTTGGTAGAGCTTCATGCATTGTACATCCTGTAAAGTTTCATTGAAATTGGCCAACTACTTTAGAAGGAGATGTTGTCTGAAGCAATTGTTGACGCACTAACGAACGACTGACGGACGGACGCACGGACGGACGACGGGCAACACACGATCACAATAGCTCACATTGAATACTTTCTGCTCTCGTGAGCTAAAAAGCGTTTAAAATATAGTCAAATAAATAATTGGAACATTCACAACCTGTTCTTTCCCTAGCCAGTCTATTCATCAAGTATGATTTTCCACTTCTATAAACACCACACACACCAACCACACTAATTGGAACATCTATGCGACTAATTTGATGCAAAACACTCTCATCTATTTGCAGATTCATATTTTCGTCAGTGAACACCAAACATAACGGCCGTTGAAAAACGTCTAGATTCCTAAACCTACATAATATCATAATTACTAAACTCGTCACATGAAAAACAATGTTTAAGACCTTAAGACGATAAATTATGGATATTAAAGATGTATACAACGTTTTCTAGATATGGATACTTTAAGTGAATTACTTGTTCACATACCAATAAAATGATTTGCATAAATTTAGGCAATGAGTGAAAATGCATTACTAGTACTAATATATTTGGGATTAAAACAACTTACATATCATCTTTTAGTATTTTGCGTATTAACCTACCTTTCGAAGACAGAAAAAGCATGCTGAAATCATAAATGAAAAATTCGCAGCTAAATTAATTTCACGCTCGAGAAAGGTTAGGTCATTTTTCGTTTTCATCAATTTTTATATTTAGATAATAATAGTAAGAATTATTTATTGTAATTTCTATCATTTAAATTTAAATTAGAGATTAGATCCAACGTTCCGGACATAGTTTATTTTTTAAAGCGATATAGAGAAGTAATAGATATATTGTCAGTACGTGGTGACAACGCATTAATTAAACAGACCTGGGATCTGAGTGGTTAGAAAGAAGATAGGTATGTCCCCTACGTATACTCACATGCAGCATAACCAAATTCTGATCATAATTGATTTTGTTTGTGTAAGGGGATATGGAAGAAATTCATACATGAAGAACTCGATCAATAATGTAAAGCTATGTAAATCAATGAACGAGCCAATGGTTACAAACAAAATACATCACATCTTCAATTATAAATATGATTCAGCTATTTTACGTACAGAATCTAGAGATGAAATATAAACTTCTTCAAATATTTCGTCAGATCCGGATATATAGGAATCTTCATAAATTTTTTTCACCTCCTGTACATAATTATCATCTCTGGTGTATTCATTTGAAGCCATGTTTGCCCATCAATCTGACAAATGAAATATTCATTGTACAACCGATAACAGTTTGGTTGTGATGCAGTTAAGACAAAGTCTGGAAAAGGAGAGATGTAGAACATTCCGATGTTCAACAATTTAAACCTAGATAAAGGTTTGAAAATTTTGATGTAACGCATTCTAGGTCTTCGTTCACAAAAACTTTTATAATCATATATACCTAAACTTTACAATGTGCATATGCATTCAATTCAAATATATTTAATTAAATGAATAATGCACTGGGGAAACTTTATTTTGGACTTCGTCACCTATTTTAACAGCTGGAAGATTTTAGCATATACAGAGATACAACGGTACAGAAAGTGCTGTAAACTTTAAACATTAACTTTTTAGTGATATACCTAAAATCGGTAATTTTCCTAATAACGGTTTTGAAAAAGGGTTGTGGATAGATAAAAAACAAATATTTCAGTAAATATTAACCAAATCGCTTAAAAATATACTGGTTGTATAACAGCCTGAATGTAAAAGAAACGTAAAGCATCAAATGTCCACTTTATGCCAATTTCTTGACTGTGTACTATTTCAAACACTGTGTTATTTACCAAATTAAGATAAAAAATAACGGGTTATGAATAATGTTTATACATTTTTTACATATTGAAGGAGTAACAAGAATTCTGAATGACATTGATTATGCTGAAATAGGTTAAACACCAATTAAAATATGACATGAAAAGCACATGTCCATGTTCATATAAGTAAGTTATCATGTGAAATGTTAGGTCTCTAAGCTTTTCTTTTTAGTAAGAACTGGATATTTCTTAGTTAATGACCTCTTTCAAGGCATAACCACCGCATGTTGCATAAATAACCATATATGCATACTCAGAAACAATTAATATTTGATGGTCTTGTATCAATATGATGAATATTTTTCAACGGATATGTATTCATAATGCTAAACTTGGTGAAAACTTACCCCACCAACTGTTTTACAACAGCAACTTATTCAATATGAACGTTAAAAAGAAATAAACAATGTTTTTTACAATTTTAAGAACTTTGATGAGAAAATATATTTGCAAACCAGGTTATATAAATGTATTCATACAAAATTTAACAACCTTTAACTGGTAAATACTGAACGGCATATTGTTGTTGTATATATACATACGAACTAAATTGACTGCCGTAATCTGGTCGAATGTCGTAAAAGCAGTAAATATTCGCGATGAAGAAAATGCCACGTATGCTATGGATAAAGTTCTAATATTCATTCTATTTTTTTAAGATCTGATACATATTCCATCTTTAATTAGATAGAAATGATATGACCATATAAAATTAAATCCTAAAAGTACCATCTTAGGGATATCTTAGATAGTATATAACTTTGTCAAGAGATGAATCTTTTCTGTTAAATGTTCATATATTCCTCGCATAATTAGCGTCTCAAATATAGCTGATGGTTCACAACTGTCCATGACCTTGACATTGTGATATAAGAAAATATGCTATTTATAATTCAGACAAAATTTTAATCCTAAGAAAATCTGACATAAATGTCGATTTTCCTCTATATGTTGAGCAGTTGCTATTGCATTGTGGAAGGGCATATTAGTACTGGTTAGAATGCAGTCCATGACCAGCCGTACCAGCTGTTGTCTCTACATTGACATAATACTACATAATCAACTAGAACCAGTTTTACTAATACCGTAAAATTCCATACCAATATCGGTGACGACCGTAGTAATCAGTGCGCCGTACGTGTATTCATGCATTGGCTTCACTAGATCTTGCAAAATTTATATCAAACTATTTTGGTTTGATGAACAAATAATGATAATGTCATAATGAGTCGACTAAGTGATACATGTATGATAAGGTATAAAAATGAGTTCAGCAGAGATAATCAGACAGAAGATCACATGACCTTATTGTCAAGTACTACTAACATTAACATTTATAGCGTTATCGGAAGGTCCGGTGAATCGTATATATAATATTAAAGTAGGTCGATCCATAATCTACGAAAATACATCTTTTAATTAATCATACACGTTTTAAACAAAACCAAATATATCATATGAATCAATGAGTTCACATTCTCGATGTCTGTATCATCAATAACATTTTCACCACGAAAAACGTAACTACTAACTACTCTTTATTGTTTCTAAGCTTGTTGATGGGTGGATAGATTTTGGTCCGCCAGACTTAATATAATAAGAGCAATATTGTTCATATCATGACCATTTCTATTTACGAACATAATGTATTTAAAAGTGTTAAAAGGATAATTTACAGTGACTTCAATTAGTTCTAGGTCCGAACGGAACGTAGCGTAGTATGAATTATTTCAGTCAGTTTATAGATAATATATAACGTGGATATAATATAAAATGTAATGTGTAACGTAAGAAAACCTTGTTCTTGAAGAGGTCACACGTTTGTTGCATTCACCAGACAATATATTTATGTTTACAAGTATACAAGTAAGTAAGTAATGTTTTATTATAGTGACATGTGTATATACAGATAGAACAATTCGTGTACATTAAACACAAAAATGCAAAACACCAGGCCCGTTGGGCCTATATGTCACCTTATTACAAGTTAAATATTTTAAGTTGTAAACTATAGATTGGTACATAATATAGATATTAAGAATGTAAAGAATGCGCCAAGAAAAAAGAAAGTGTGCACTTTTACGAATACGTGTCAATTTATTTCAATAATAAAAAAAAAACCTTCGTACGTGTTCTATCAATGTCAATAATCAGATTGAATTCAACACACTAAGACATAATTACAAATTTCGATATTAATATTTCTTTTAGAAATTATAAACAGATACCTCTATTTCTTTCGCTTTATATATTATCTTAGTTCAGCTATAGGTACACCAATGAGCCTTATTCCAAATCTATTCTGGCAGGAATCGTTATTTTCTTAACCATTATTGACGAGTTGTACCGAAGTTTTACGATTCAATGTTCCGAACTTTTATCAGCAAACATACACCGTAATTAAAAACGTTTGTATTTGGTATAGCCTAAGTGTTCGCGTGTGCTTTGGAAAAAAATATTTTGGATTAAAAATTGATATAAACTTAATAGATATGCGAGACACATGACAAAAGAATTAGTTTTATTCTCTTTAATATAATTATTCTTAAAATGTCGGCATATAAATTCATTTAAAGTAATGCACCCAGTTATGACATTAGTTGATACACTTTATAAGACATGATAAAGTCCTCATTGAATAACACACAGTAATTATTTTCATTGTATGTATAGACCTTGGTTTGGTTAAACCAATATTGGGTCCAAGAAAAAGGGAAGCGCTTTAGGGGGAATTGATATAATGTCATGATAATAATTGCATGATAACAAAAGTTCGGCATCAAAGTGAATCGACAAGGTTTATGTGTCGGGGCACAAACAAGCACGGACGCATTAACAATGCTTCAATGGTAAAACAATACGTCATCGCGCACCTGTCTCTTCTAAGACGGAATGTGTTTTAATTAATATAAGAACTCGTAAAATTAAGGCAAAACAATATAATGCACCAAGGAATGGCTATTGTAACTAAAGTAATCGTAAAATAGTTAATGATGATAATGTCTTATCTAGGCTTGAAGACGACGGGATAAAATATATTTCTAAATGGTCCCACCCGGACATTTGCCACAAAAATGCTAAAATACATAATCCCGTTTTCGGGCCTTTATTAAAGGTTCTTACTACACACTTTCTTTAAAGCATCATATCATATGTAGTGGTAAATCTTTGGTGCGCTACAACATTTTAAATTACTAAATGATTTATACAAAAATAAGGCAATTTACCTGTGAGCCGAGAGATGATGTTACAAGTTGAAGGTCCGGGGGAGATCAAGTGATAACGTAAGGTACTACCATTGTATTTGTTCAATTCGTAATAAATAATTATTTGTACAACAAGCACGCTTAGACAGCCGAGAAACACCTACTCAATTCAACAGAGTACACGTGGATGAAAGCAAACTTTCTGAGTGTAAAACAACACGTGTCAATATGCTGATCAGTTACAATCTAAAAAGTGGGTAAATTACATAAAGCTTATATGATATAAAATTATCCCTACCATAAATTAATTTCGACATTACTTGATTTTGTTTGTAAGTTATTACACCTATGTTATTTTAGGTGTTAGGTTTGTTATTTGATAGCATTTTATATGAACACATTTCTTTAATACATTTTAGATATCAAATCATTGCTGATTATCAGTTTGTTATCGGATTGTGCAATGCAGTTTTCTTAAAATTCATATATATTTGTAATACAGTATTTATAGGTTGTTATACCCTTAACGTCTTGATACATGACAGAAATTTTAAATAGTACGCTAAAATGCCCTTAGCAGAAATTTGAAAAGAAAGTGTACTAACTAACTGAACAATCCTCGTACAAAATGGTAGGCGCAGTGGAGAGCATAAGCCTTAATCACCCTTTAAGTCACATATTAAGCATATAAATGTATCGGTCGTACTAGTTTCTATTTGTCCTATAACAGAGGAATCTGCGTTTTCTTCCCTAGCATACTTTATAGCAAGAAAAAATGTTTCCGAAACCATTATCGTATTTTTTTTCAATATCATTGAATATAATACTATTTATAGAACAGCAGTGTTTTCCCGCAGTCATATTATGCATACGACAGGAAGTGATGTCACGCGCTCTATATATTTCAAGTTTATAAAAGCAAATTTCACTGCGAAATGAGTGGTTTTAGAAGAAAAATGGATCGTTTCGTCGTAACTGTTATCTTGGGATAATATCAGCAATTTACGGAATCCTGTTAGTGCCATGTCGAATGTCGTCCGTCGACCCACAAACGCGACGCACGACAACGCGATACGACAATGCGACAACGCGATACGACAATGCGACAACGCGATACGACGCTCGACAATGCGACACGACGGACGACAATGCGATACGACATTTGTCAAAATGTCGTGATGTCGAGTGGCCAATTTTGGCACGATATATTACAATGTCGTATCGCGTTGTCGCATTGTCGTATCGCGTTGTCGCATTGTCGTATCGCGTTGTCGCATTGTCGTATCGCGTTGTCGTGCGTCGTGTCCTGCATTTCAGCGACATGCGACGCACGACAACGCGATACGACGCTCGACAATGCGACACGACGCTCGACAATGCGATACGACATTCGTCCAAATGTCGTGATGCCGTATCGCGTTGTCGTGTGTCGCCTATGCGTCCATACCGTGACATGCGACAACGCGATACGACAATGCGACAACGCGATACGACGCTCGACAACGCGATACGACATTTTGAAAATTGTCGTGCGTCGACCGGTGTTCACTTAAATAAATACCGCCGTTCGCTTCGATCGTTGCGACAATAAAATTTACTCGCACCTGATCTGAACAAAGGTCTAACACGCGCGGTAGGATGGCGTCTGCTAGTTTCTTATGTATGTTTTCTTATATTAAGAAGAGTTGTTGATGAATTGTCATAATATGATATATAAGTAATTTTTGTGGTAGTTAATACATGTGCTGGTTTCATTTGCGCGTGTGCGTTATTCTTTAACGTTTGTAATGAACAACTGAACGTTTTAATACGTGTATTGAAGAACAAACACAAAGATACAAAAGTAACTCCATTGGATAGAAATGTTTCCACGACGAAGTTGTATATTCTAAAGATGGCTGATTCCTGTATATTGACCTCATGAAAATATATATTTATATATAGATATGCATTTGGCAGTCATCACTAGTAAATATAACTGTTAATGCAAACAAACTGCCAGTAATTAATCAGAAAACAACGAATTCGTTAATGTATTGTTTTCAAGTAATTAACAAAGTAACATGAATGCATGTGTGAATAACTTTGTGTGTTGATAAAGTTTGACTTCAATAACACTCCACATGTGTCAAGCTAACAAACCAATAAAGTAGCTTGTTTGTCCTCCACACCTATCTGGACATAAACGTTTCAAATAAAGACTAATATCATTTTCTGCAAATCAGAAGTAGGTTTATCTAAAATCAACCTTGATGATGATGATCATAGAGAGAATATGAACCACTACTAGGAATTTTGAGACGAATCGGAGTGTGGAGTGTTATTGAAGTCAAACTTTATTAACACACAAAGTTATTCACACATGCACTCACTTGAAAACAATGCATTAACGAATTCGTTGTTTTCTGATTAATTACTGGCAGTTTGTTTGCATTAACAGTTATGTAAATTAGTGATGACTGCCAAATGCATGTCTATATATATATTTTTTCATGAGGTCAATATACCGGAATCAGCCATCTTTAGAATATACAGCTTCGTCGTGGAAACATTTCTATCCAATGGAGTTACTTTTGTATCTTTGTGTTTGTTCTTCAATACACGTATTTAAACGTTCAGTTGTTCATTACAAACGTTAAAGAATAACGCACATGCGCAAATGAAACCAGCACATGTATTAACTACCACAAAAATTACTTATATATCATATTATGACAATTCATCAACAACCCTTGTCAATATAAGAAAAACATACATAAGAAACTAGCAGACGCCATCCTACCGCGCGTGTTAGACTTTTGTTCAGGTCAGGTGCGAGTAAATTTTATTGTCGCAACGATCGAAGCGAACGGCGGTATTTATTTAAGTGAACACCGGTCGACGCACGACAATTTTCAAAATGTCGTATCGCGTTGTCGAGCGTCGTATCGCGTTGTCGCATTGTCGTATCGCGTTGTCGCATGTCATGGTATGGACGCATAGGCGACACACGACAACGCGATACGACATCACGACATTTGGACGAATGTCGTATCGCATTGTCGAGCGTCGTGTCGCATTGTCGAGCGTCGTATCGCGTTGTCGTGCGTCGCATGTCGCTGAAATGCAGGACACGACGCACGACTACGCAATACGACAATGCGACAACGCGATACGACAATGCGACAACGCGATACGACAATGCGACAACGCGATACGACGCTCGACAACGCGATACGACATTGTAATATATCGTGCCAAAATTGGCCACTCGACATCACGACATTTTGACAAATGTCGTATCGCATTGTCGTCCGTCGTGTCGCATTGTCGAGCGTCGTATCGCGTTGTCGCATTGTCGTATCGCGTTGTCGCATTGTCGTATCGCGTTGTCGTGCGTCGCGTTTGTGGGTCGACGGACGACATTCGACATGGCACTAACAGGATTCCGTAGCAATTGGTTGTTTTTTTGCATGTATATTTAGCGAAAAGCTCCTGGGACTTTAAGATGCATCATACAGTTTAATTAATAAGCTGATGGAATTGATTCTGAGAAAAAAGACAAGCACATAAGTAAAATGTTAAAGCCTTTAGAGATGAACTTTTTAAAATAGCCTGTTTAATTCGGTTTCATTCGTAATTTATAGAAGAAACCACCAGTGCACGCTCTATGTTTTTTTCAGATTGTTTAAGAAAGCAAACACATACTGACAAAGATATATTTGTTGAATGATTGAAGATATTCCAAGTTATAAACGAGGTATATTAGCGTTACTATTTTTATCAATAGTATTTCAGTCAAGCGTATTGCATTTTGCATTTCAGTAAATCGTATTTGACGTTTTTATTCGACGCCATATGATCTTGTAAGGCTTTATTCAGAAGTCGGAAGCAATGAACTTCGAGTAATATTATCAGGAGTCCAAAAATAATGCGATGTCAATGGAAGCAGTAACAGACTAATGGCTATTCTCGTAAATGTAATTATATCTCTGAACTTCCCCCTTGTACGTTTCTATGCGTTATGCAATATTTCTAAGATGGCTTAAACGCATTATTGCCTAACATCAAGTGACACGAGGAGACTACGTTATCACGCATCAGAAGAAGAAATATCACCAATTGATAACCACGTGGTGTCCGAATGAAATATTCTATCTGATCACGTGACTTTAGGAATATTTACGATTTACAATCACGAGACGCAGGAAGGAATTTTCTTTATAACAGTAATATACGAATCAAATACCATTTATGATCACATGACACAGGGATACGAAACACCAAAAAGGGAAAAAAGTATACAATCAAGTGATATGAGATATTTATTCTCAACAAAAAAGAACCGTACTTACATGGTGGAGACATAGAATATTGCCTTTACACTTTTGTCTGTCTTTACTCATTCTTTTTATATTTTTGCTATAAACTGGTATTAAGTGTTACAATTATGATATAACGCTTATTAAAACCATCACTTGACATAATCAGCCCTTGATTATCTGCATCTTAGATCTTCAGCCTGAATTAGGGAAGTAACATCCGAGTTAAAGTGAAAAGTACTGAAGGATAGACAACGTTCTAGTCGCTATATAAAGGGGGACAACTACATTATTTTTGATACCAGAAGAAACCTAAGTTGTCTACATTAAATCAAGTCGTGATAAATGGGACACATGTATAATGCGTTCCTTGTTCTGAAGGGCTCTTAATTTTACAAAATTTACAACGTTGCCAATGAAACACATATGACATAAACTCATACGTTATTTTACGGTAACATATTGTATGTTGTCCAATTTATTCCATTATGTGTTCCGTTAATTCCTTTCGATTACTACCTTGCAATTTAATTAATATGCGGCCGAACTTCTACCTGTATCTCTTCAACTGTGTTTATAATGATTGTATGGGTACATTTGTTTGAATTAAACATATCAATACGTTATACTCATTTGTATACATCCGTAAAATATTTAGCATTTTTCATTTACAAATCATATAACTTAATGTCGCTTACAGCTCTGATTAAACATGTTACATACTTAACCTTATCAAAGACTTATTAACCATGCCCCTGATACCATCATGGCATTTTATTCTCAATATGTGAAAAGTGTTTCAACATCCGTATCATTTTTTCGCATCATGTTTATACCGTTTTATTAGGCATATACAACCACTATCTGTACATTCATTATTATTATGTATTACATTATTTGTATCAATTCCTGTCTGTTGATTTTAAACTATTTGGGATATGTTTGTTATCTTGAATTGGGGATTTTATTTATGTTTACTGTGTGTTCTGTAACTTGTAAACTTTCATATTGTGTTAGCTTTACGTAACGTTCAGTTTAGTTCAATGTATACAGTATTATATTTGACGATCCACGATACAAATATTACAAAATACACAAACTATAGATAAAAAAATAAGAAAGAAAATCTACGTAGAAAGCAGATTGATGCAATTTGATTGGTGTCAAAGCTACTTCCTTCATTTACTTTCACTTTAAACTTATATTTAAAACAAAAGTTAATTAATTTTAGTCATGAATCTGAATAGCTAAATGTTATTGACTAACCAAATTAAAATATCGATATAGAAAAACGAAATTACGAAAGCGAAACAAATCCAACAAACTGTATATGCGAGTAAGGAGCTGCGTGTTTTCTTTTTTGTTCAAACTATTTCATCATTACATTTCCCTTTTAGCCTTCATTCTTTAGTTGATGTTGGAATTATTTTTACAGAATGCACACATTGTTTAAAAATATCCAGTAGATCATGAAATCCGTTTTCATAAAATGCGTTTTGTTAACACACAGACAAAAACTTCTATAAAGTCATGGTCCGGTTTCGTTTTATTTCACCGAACCAACGTCCTTCCATTCTCAGGGACACGGGACCATTTGCTTGCGCTTCTTGTTCATTTATGTATAATGAACACAGAGTCATGAATAATACAACTATGTTTTATATGACTCACTGCTTGTTTGTTGCTTGTTTGTTAGTGCTTTATTCTATGTGAAATCATCCATTTTTATTATTCCATTGATTGATTTTTTTACTGTAACTTGACTGTGGTTATTGATTTTACCATGTGCTTACTAGTGTTAAAGTCATGACACTGTTCACTTTTATTTGTTTTAATAGAAGGTCTACAAAACAGGGCTATTCCTTTAAAATATACAATGTAAATGCCACCATGGGAAGACACTTTTAACCAATCCCCTTCGAAAGTTTTTATTTACAAAAATTAACCATCAATATATTACTTTTGACACTAGATTTTTTCTAGCATTAACAGTTATGTAAATTAGTGATGACTGCCAAATGCATGTCTATATATATTTTTTTTCATGAGGTCAATATACCGGAATCAGCCATCTTTAGAATATACAGCTTCGTCGTGGAAACATTTCTATCCAATGGAGTTACTTTTGTATCTTTGTGATGTTCTTCAATACACGTATTTAAACGTTCAGTTGTTCATTACAAACGTTAAAGAATAACGCACATGCGCAAATGAAACCAGCACATGTATTAACTACCACAAAAATTACTTATATATCATATTATGACAATTCATCAACAACCCTTGTCAATATAAGAAAAACATACATAAGAAACTAGCAGACGCCATCCTACCGCGCGTGTAAGACTTTTGTTCAGGTCAGGTGCGAGTAAATTTTATTGTCGCAACGATCGAAGCGAACGGCGGTATTTATTTAAGTGAACACCGGTCGACGCACGACAATTTTCAAAATGTCGTATCGCGTTGTCGAGCGTCGTATCGCGTTGTCGCATTGTCGTATCGCGTTGTCGCATGTCATGGTATGGACGCATAGGCGACACACGACAACGCGATACGACATCACGACATTTGGACGAATGTCGTATCGCATTGTCGAGCGTCGTGTCGCATTGTCGAGCGTCGTATCGCGTTGTCGTGCGTCGCATGTCGCTGAAATGCAGGACACGACGCACGACTACGCAATACGACAATGCGACAACGCGATACGACAATGCGACAACGCGATACGACAATGCGACAACGCGATACGACGCTCGACAACGCGATACGACATTGTAATATATCGTGCCAAAATTGGCCACTCGACATCACGACATTTTGACAAATGTCGTATCGCATTGTCGTCCGTCGTGTCGCATTGTCGAGCGTCGTATCGCGTTGTCGCATTGTCGTATCGCGTTGTCGCATTGTCGTATCGCGTTGTCGTGCGTCGCGTTTGTGGGTCGACGGACGACATTCGACATGGCACTAACAGGATTCCGTAGCAATTGGTTGTTTTTTTGCATGTATATTTAGCGAAAAGCTCCTGGGACTTTAAGATGCATCATACAGTTTAATTAATAAGCTGATGGAATTGATTCTGAGAAAAAAGACAAGCACATAAGTAAAATGTTAAAGCCTTTAGAGATGAACTTTTTAAAATAGCCTGTTTAATTCGGTTTCATTCGTAATTTATAGAAGAAACCACCAGTGCACGCTCTATGTTTTTTTCAGATTGTTTAAGAAAGCAAACACATACTGACAAAGATATATTTGTTGAATGATTGAAGATATTCCAAGTTATAAACGAGGTATATTAGCGTTACTATTTTTATCAATAGTATTTCAGTCAAGCGTATTGCATTTTGCATTTCAGTAAATCGTATTTGACGTTTTTATTCGACGCCATATGATCTTGTAAGGCTTTATTCAGAAGTCGGAAGCAATGAACTTCGAGTAATATTATCAGGAGTCCAAAAATAATGCGATGTCAATGGAAGCAGTAACAGACTAATGGCTATTCTCGTAAATGTAATTATATCTCTGAACTTCCCCCTTGTACGTTTCTATGCGTTATGCAATATTTCTAAGATGGCTTAAACGCATTATTGCCTAACATCAAGTGACACGAGGAGACTACGTTATCACGCATCAGAAGAAGAAATATCACCAATTGATAACCACGTGGTGTCCGAATGAAATATTCTATCTGATCACGTGACTTTAGGAATATTTACGATTTACAATCACGAGACGCAGGAAGGAATTTTCTTTATAACAGTAATATACGAATCAAATACCATTTATGATCACATGACACAGGGATACGAAACACCAAAAAGGGAAAAAAGTATACAATCAAGTGATATGAGATATTTATTCTCAACAAAAAAGAACCGTACTTACATGGTGGAGACATAGAATATTGCCTTTACACTTTTGTCTGTCTTTACTCATTCTTTTTATATTTTTGCTATAAACTGGTATTAAGTGTTACAATTATGATATAACGCTTATTAAAACCATCACTTGACATAATCAGCCCTTGATTATCTGCATCTTAGATCTTCAGCCTGAATTAGGGAAGTAACATCCGAGTTAAAGTGAAAAGTACTGAAGGATAGACAACGTTCTAGTCGCTATATAAAGGGGGACAACTACATTATTTTTGATACCAGAAGAAACCTAAGTTGTCTACATTAAATCAAGTCGTGATAAATGGGACACATGTATAATGCGTTCCTTGTTCTGAAGGGCTCTTAATTTTACAAAATTTACAACGTTGCCAATGAAACACATATGACATAAACTCATACGTTATTTTACGGTAACATATTGTATGTTGTCCAATTTATTCCATTATGTGTTCCGTTAATTCCTTTCGATTACTACCTTGCAATTTAATTAATATGCGGCCGAACTTCTACCTGTATCTCTTCAACTGTGTTTATAATGATTGTATGGGTACATTTGTTTGAATTAAACATATCAATACGTTATACTCATTTGTATACATCCGTAAAATATTTAGCATTTTTCATTTACAAATCATATAACTTAATGTCGCTTACAGCTCTGATTAAACATGTTACATACTTAACCTTATCAAAGACTTATTAACCATGCCCCTGATACCATCATGGCATTTTATTCTCAATATGTGAAAAGTGTTTCAACATCCGTATCATTTTTTCGCATCATGTTTATACCGTTTTATTAGGCATATACAACCACTATCTGTACATTCATTATTATTATGTATTACATTATTTGTATCAATTCCTGTCTGTTGATTTTAAACTATTTGGGATATGTTTGTTATCTTGAATTGGGGATTTTATTTATGTTTACTGTGTGTTCTGTAACTTGTAAACTTTCATATTGTGTTAGCTTTACGTAACGTTCAGTTTAGTTCAATGTATACAGTATTATATTTGACGATCCACGATACAAATATTACAAAATACACAAACTATAGATAAAAAAATAAGAAAGAAAATCTACGTAGAAAGCAGATTGATGCAATTTGATTGGTGTCAAAGCTACTTCCTTCATTTACTTTCACTTTAAACTTATATTTAAAACAAAAGTTAATTAATTTTAGTCATGAATCTGAATAGCTAAATGTTATTGACTAACCAAATTAAAATATCGATATAGAAAAACGAAATTACGAAAGCGAAACAAATCCAACAAACTGTATATACGAGTAAGGAGCTGCGTGTTTTCTTTTTTGTTCAAACTATTTCATCATTACATTTCCCTTTTAGCCTTCATTCTTTAGTTGATGTTGGAATTATTTTTACAGAATGCACACATTGTTTAAAAATATCCAGTAGATCATGAAATCCGTTTTCATAAAATGCGTTTTGTTAACACACAGACAAAAACTTCTATAAAGTCATGGTCCGGTTTCGTTTTATTTCACCGAACCAACGTCCTTCCATTCTCAGGGACACGGGACCATTTGCTTGCGCTTCTTGTTCATTTATGTATAATGAACACAGAGTCATGAATAATACAACTATGTTTTATATGACTCACTGCTTGTTTGTTGCTTGTTTGTTAGTGCTTTATTCTATGTGAAATCATCCATTTTTATTATTCCATTGATTGATTTTTTTACTGTAACTTGACTGTGGTTATTGATTTTACCATGTGCTTACTAGTGTTAAAGTCATGACACTGTTCACTTTTATTTGTTTTAATAGAAGGTCTACAAAACAGGGCTATTCCTTTAAAATATACAATGTAAATGCCACCATGGGAAGACACTTTTAACCAATCCCCTTCGAAAGTTTTTATTTACAAAAATTAACCATCAATATATTACTTTTGACACTAGATTTTTTCTAGCATTAACAGTTATGTAAATTAGTGATGACTGCCAAATGCATGTCTATATATATTTTTTTTCATGAGGTCAATATACCGGAATCAGCCATCTTTAGAATATACAGCTTCGTCGTGGAAACATTTCTATCCAATGGAGTTACTTTTGTATCTTTGTGATGTTCTTCAATACACGTATTTAAACGTTCAGTTGTTCATTACAAACGTTAAAGAATAACGCACATGCGCAAATGAAACCAGCACATGTATTAACTACCACAAAAATTACTTATATATCATATTATGACAATTCATCAACAACCCTTGTCAATATAAGAAAAACATACATAAGAAACTAGCAGACGCCATCCTACCGCGCGTGTAAGACTTTTGTTCAGGTCAGGTGCGAGTAAATTTTATTGTCGCAACGATCGAAGCGAACGGCGGTATTTATTTAAGTGAACACCGGTCGACGCACGACAATTTTCAAAATGTCGTATCGCGTTGTCGAGCGTCGTATCGCGTTGTCGCATTGTCGTATCGCGTTGTCGCATGTCATGGTATGGACGCATAGGCGACACACGACAACGCGATACGACATCACGACATTTGGACGAATGTCGTATCGCATTGTCGAGCGTCGTGTCGCATTGTCGAGCGTCGTATCGCGTTGTCGTGCGTCGCATGTCGCTGAAATGCAGGACACGACGCACGACTACGCAATACGACAATGCGACAACGCGATACGACAATGCGACAACGCGATACGACAATGCGACAACGCGATACGACGCTCGACAACGCGATACGACATTGTAATATATCGTGCCAAAATTGGCCACTCGACATCACGACATTTTGACAAATGTCGTATCGCATTGTCGTCCGTCGTGTCGCATTGTCGAGCGTCGTATCGCGTTGTCGCATTGTCGTATCGCGTTGTCGCATTGTCGTATCGCGTTGTCGTGCGTCGCGTTTGTGGGTCGACGGACGACATTCGACATGGCACTAACAGGATTCCGTAGCAATTGGTTGTTTTTTTGCATGTATATTTAGCGAAAAGCTCCTGGGACTTTAAGATGCATCATACAGTTTAATTAATAAGCTGATGGAATTGATTCTGAGAAAAAAGACAAGCACATAAGTAAAATGTTAAAGCCTTTAGAGATGAACTTTTTAAAATAGCCTGTTTAATTCGGTTTCATTCGTAATTTATAGAAGAAACCACCAGTGCACGCTCTATGTTTTTTTCAGATTGTTTAAGAAAGCAAACACATACTGACAAAGATATATTTGTTGAATGATTGAAGATATTCCAAGTTATAAACGAGGTATATTAGCGTTACTATTTTTATCAATAGTATTTCAGTCAAGCGTATTGCATTTTGCATTTCAGTAAATCGTATTTGACGTTTTTATTCGACGCCATATGATCTTGTAAGGCTTTATTCAGAAGTCGGAAGCAATGAACTTCGAGTAATATTATCAGGAGTCCAAAAATAATGCGATGTCAATGGAAGCAGTAACAGACTAATGGCTATTCTCGTAAATGTAATTATATCTCTGAACTTCCCCCTTGTACGTTTCTATGCGTTATGCAATATTTCTAAGATGGCTTAAACGCATTATTGCCTAACATCAAGTGACACGAGGAGACTACGTTATCACGCATCAGAAGAAGAAATATCACCAATTGATAACCACGTGGTGTCCGAATGAAATATTCTATCTGATCACGTGACTTTAGGAATATTTACGATTTACAATCACGAGACGCAGGAAGGAATTTTCTTTATAACAGTAATATACGAATCAAATACCATTTATGATCACATGACACAGGGATACGAAACACCAAAAAGGGAAAAAAGTATACAATCAAGTGATATGAGATATTTATTCTCAACAAAAAAGAACCGTACTTACATGGTGGAGACATAGAATATTGCCTTTACACTTTTGTCTGTCTTTACTCATTCTTTTTATATTTTTGCTATAAACTGGTATTAAGTGTTACAATTATGATATAACGCTTATTAAAACCATCACTTGACATAATCAGCCCTTGATTATCTGCATCTTAGATCTTCAGCCTGAATTAGGGAAGTAACATCCGAGTTAAAGTGAAAAGTACTGAAGGATAGACAACGTTCTAGTCGCTATATAAAGGGGGACAACTACATTATTTTTGATACCAGAAGAAACCTAAGTTGTCTACATTAAATCAAGTCGTGATAAATGGGACACATGTATAATGCGTTCCTTGTTCTGAAGGGCTCTTAATTTTACAAAATTTACAACGTTGCCAATGAAACACATATGACATAAACTCATACGTTATTTTACGGTAACATATTGTATGTTGTCCAATTTATTCCATTATGTGTTCCGTTAATTCCTTTCGATTACTACCTTGCAATTTAATTAATATGCGGCCGAACTTCTACCTGTATCTCTTCAACTGTGTTTATAATGATTGTATGGGTACATTTGTTTGAATTAAACATATCAATACGTTATACTCATTTGTATACATCCGTAAAATATTTAGCATTTTTCATTTACAAATCATATAACTTAATGTCGCTTACAGCTCTGATTAAACATGTTACATACTTAACCTTATCAAAGACTTATTAACCATGCCCCTGATACCATCATGGCATTTTATTCTCAATATGTGAAATGTGTTTCAACATCCGTATCATTTTTTCGCATCATGTTTATACCGTTTTATTAGGCATATACAACCACTATCTGTACATTCATTATTATTATGTATTACATTATTTGTATCAATTCCTGTCTGTTGATTTTAAACTATTTGGGATATGTTTGTTATCTTGAATTGGGGATTTTATTTATGTTTACTGTGTGTTCTGTAACTTGTAAACTTTCATATTGTGTTAGCTTTACGTAACGTTCAGTTTAGTTCAATGTATACAGTATTATATTTGACGATCCACGATACAAATATTACAAAATACACAAACTATAGATAAAAAAATAAGAAAGAAAATCTACGTAGAAAGCAGATTGATGCAATTTGATTGGTGTCAAAGCTACTTCCTTCATTTACTTTCACTTTAAACTTATATTTAAAACAAAAGTTAATTAATTTTAGTCATGAATCTGAATAGCTAAATGTTATTGACTAACCAAATTAAAATATCGATATAGAAAAACGAAATTACGAAAGCGAAACAAATCCAACAAACTGTATATACGAGTAAGGAGCTGCGTGTTTTCTTTTTTGTTCAAACTATTTCATCATTACATTTCCCTTTTAGCCTTCATTCTTTAGTTGATGTTGGAATTATTTTTACAGAATGCACACATTGTTTAAAAATATCCAGTAGATCATGAAATCCGTTTTCATAAAATGCGTTTTGTTAACACACAGACAAAAACTTCTATAAAGTCATGGTCCGGTTTCGTTTTATTTCACCGAACCAACGTCCTTCCATTCTCAGGGACACGGGACCATTTGCTTGCGCTTCTTGTTCATTTATGTATAATGAACACAGAGTCATGAATAATACAACTATGTTTTATATGACTCACTGCTTGTTTGTTGCTTGTTTGTTAGTGCTTTATTCTATGTGAAATCATCCATTTTTATTATTCCATTGATTGATTTTTTTACTGTAACTTGACTGTGGTTATTGATTTTACCATGTGCTTACTAGTGTTAAAGTCATGACACTGTTCACTTTTATTTGTTTTAATAGAAGGTCTACAAAACAGGGCTATTCCTTTTAAATATACAATGTAAATGCCACCATGGGAAGACACTTTTAACCAATCCCCTTCGAAAGTTTTTATTTACAAAAATTAACCATCAATATATTACTTTTGACACTCGATTTTTTTCCGCCTTAGAATTACATTTCTTGAAAGCCATTTATCGCATTCCTATGTCGCTGTTTCTATCTGTATGAACCCAAAAGCAACACAAACATAACAATATTTTTGATAACGCTAAAGAAACAAAGAATCTGCCAAACTTTATCAGAATAATATATATTTACATAACATTATTTTTTTGTTTGCGATGTACTTTTGAAGGCGGACTCATCTATGTTTAGACCGAATAAAGATTAAACTGGTACCTGTTGATGTCTGCACTGCAACATGGCACGGAAACCTATAGACTAAAGTTCAGAGTCAAAACATTTTGGACTACATAATATTTTTGAATGTAAATGTCATTAAATCAGACAAATTACCGATTAAAAAAAGAACATAAAAATGTTGAACAGACTGTTGTGAAACTTTTTAAATCTCTAGCATTGATATACTCTGGACAATACATTGAGTGATGTCTAACCTGGTGCTCAAAAATGGTTAAAATATTCCGGAAATGTAATAAGTAGGTCATTGCTGTATGTATACAAAGTGTTGTTCAAGTAGTTAAACAATTTAACCTTAAGACGGTTAATGTTTAAAATCATACATTGACCCCCTTCAGAAGTGAAAAGGGTTTTTACCCCCTCCCACTTTAGAAGCTAAAACATTTGAAAATCCCCCAATATAATTTCTTTCCATGGGTGGTATATATAATTTACTGAAATAGGCCTTAACATAAAATATATAGTTTTGACTAATTCATGTCATGCCGTCCATGTCAAGCACGTGTCTAAAAGCTGGCAGCAATTTAGTTTCGTTCCGTCTGGCGGTCTCAAATCGTACTGGTGATGCCCCTCTTGCTTTTGCATTCCGATTTCCCTCCTGCTTGGCTCCTTTCACCTTTGATTTCAGCCTCCGTCTACCGTCCTCATCATGGCAAATTCGTAGTCCTTGCAAAGAGATGTAAATACATGCCATTGTAAATCTGAAGACTTTTTCTTCTTGTTAATCAACTACTGAATATCATGACCGTGTGAATATATAAGATGGGTTTATTGATGGAAAACCAAGTTTCCATGCACAAAGGGTGACATTTTGCTTGGCATTGTCGTCAAACCTAAAAACAGTTTTAACTTGTTATCTGAAACTTTGTCTTGGAACTGGTGCCGTATTCACCAAACTGAAGGAATATGTCAGATTAATTTTACAATCTTTACAATTTTACAATCTATATATATTTGTATGAAATGGCCTCAGGTTTTCCCGGTTGATGTAAAATTGACAATATATAACAGATAGTGTAAGAAATACATGATGACTTGGCACTGTAGTTCGCTCACATATAATCTAAATCCAAGGTTTCACAGGATGCTGGAAAACGGCTTACCTATTGATGGAGATCCTATATTTCGTGGAAAACCTTTATTCCCCCCTTGTACTGGTGTGTGTTTCATATAAATCGGTGAAGATATAAAATACTTACGGCTATTTTTCGTATTCTAAGCGAATTTCGTCTTTGATTTGATGCCCTTAATAAGGTCAGAGTTATGTGATATTGCTACACTGTGTGACCTGGTGGGCTTAAAGGATACGAAAGCCTGTCTAAGGCATCTTTATCAATAACCCCTTTCATGTTGTAAACAAGGCAACTGCTCATCAACATTGTCAGACAAAATATCTTGACATCATGGTCGTGGTTATTCTACAAATAAACACACAAATACATGCAAAGAAAATAATAGATTCTTAGGCATCGTATAAATTAAAGTCCCATAATCATAAAATTTATCAGTCGTAATAGTTTCTGTTTGTCCTATAACAGAGGAATCCGGTGAGTTTTCCTCCCGTGCATACTTTATAGCAAGAAAAAATGTTTTTTTACACATATATCATTGAAAACAATACTATTTTTAGAACAGCTGTGTTTCCCGCAGTCATATCATGCATACGACATGAAGTGACGACACGCGCTCTATATATTTCAAGTTTACAAAAGCAAAATTCACAGCGAAATGGGTGTTTTTAGAAGAAAAAGGGCTCGTTTTGTCGGTAATTAATATCTTGGGATAATATCAACAATTGTTTGTTTTTTGCATATATTTTTTATAGCGAAAAGTATTGGGACTTGGATAATTTCAAAGTGCTTGTACAATGTTACTCAAATTGTTTATTTTATAGAAATGATAATTGCCAAATTATTATTTTTCTCTGATAGTGTTCCGAGATACTTTAATTCATTTAGTACACTATACAAAAATCATCTTGGGTATGTGAAATGTGTAGAGTAAAAATGTAAAAAAATGTATATTTAATACACGGTCGAAATGGAGTTGCATTGTGTATTTATCGTTCTAGACAAACATTTAACATTTATTAGAATTATTATACAGTATATATGACTAAACTGATCTTACATTAACCTTTTAATACATAAACCTTATTGGACTGCTAGCGCTTTGCGTCGTCAGCTAATTACTATGAATAACTCTTTCGTTCGTCGTTTTCGATCCCGGTATTAGCAATTTATTATTTGATTTTCGTCATATCAATAACTGCCGCGAAATAAAATGGAAATTCCCATATTCGTTAACTCAGAAATCATTTTATTACCGACACACATTCATTTCAATTTAAACAAACAAACTGGCTGCTCTAAAACGAGAATTCTAATACTATGTTCAAAACAAGTAATTGATAAACTTTTGTTTTGTCAAACACTACTCTATCTGTATTGCCCAACAAACAATATGTGTCCCTTGAACTCCCTTCACTTCAATGTGCATGCCTGATAACTTCACGTGCATAAAGACAAACACTTATATACGCACATAAGTGTATGTAAGTCCATGATAAAGAGAAGAAAACATAAATTCGATGGAGCATGTGCAATTGTTTAATGAGTACTCCTTGAGTTTGTAAAATTTGTAAAGTAAAAATGTACGAAAACGTATTCTTATGCGGTGTATTCAATATAACTATATAAAATAATGGCAATTTAGGAATTTCGTATTATTTTAACTGTGTAAATAACATCAAAAAAACTTATCTCTAAGACATTTCTTATTTCTTATCTACGTCAGATTGACCACCAAATCAATGTAAGAGTCGCATAATTTTAGAATTGTGTTAACAAAAAAGTTTTCCATTGATTTCATCTGCTTAGATTTGTTACATTATAGTTCAGATTGTCATCAAATACGTTAAACTCAGATACGTTGAACAAAATTTATCTACATCTAGTACCTCTTAGTTCCAAATTGTAATGTCATATCTTTGAAATGCGTCCTATTTGTATGTGTCATATTACCCGGCGAATGTTTACAGTTCTCGCATTGTTTCATTGAAAGCAAAGGGATAAATAGAGTGTGGTGATTTTGATCTGTATTTTTTTGTGATATACTTCTATCAGATTCCAATTAAAGTCGTTTTATCATTTAGATTTGATTTTAGTTAAATTCAAAATATGTAGTTTCATAACAATTGAATTAAACAATATTAAACGTATCTGATGATGTAATCTATCTATCTATCTATCTATCTATCTATCTAAACGTTCTCATTTTTACTTTATCATTCCTTTTTAATAGCTGTATGCATATTAAAATAATAAGAATAAACAATGTATGTTATTTGTTTCTTCTCTCAAAAAATTTTTTTTTTCGACAATAGATTATTGTAAAGCATTTTACTATTGGTGTTTAAGTGACTGGCAAAAACAATATGTGCTATCAAAACGAAGGCCAGTTTGCGTCCCCCAATACTTTATCAAATATAACCATACAATTAGTTGTGCATTGAGAGCGCAAACAAATTCAAAATTGCATCATCTACTCGTATATTTCCATTTTAGCACTTAACGTAGTATGAACAAAACCTTCGCGATAAAAAATTTAGTTGGGTGATTTTTAAATCACTTTACCTCGACAAAGTACAGTCGTAAATGTCTTATTCGAACTAAAGCATTTCAGTAGTACTATTTAATTACGTGTACCTTATCAGCATCGCACAATCCTTCTGTGTCGAGGAGTACCAAAACATTATCCTTGACTTTTGGATGAGGTTGACACCAAACCCATATACCTTTTGTCTTAGACTGGGTAGTACTTCCAACTGGAAATCCTAGACATAAAAGGAAATATATATTATAAAACACGAAGCGTCAGCAAAAGATGTTATAATATGTTTTATTGAATACTTATATAGTAATATGTTTCCATGATGATCAATTCTGAATATGTTTACATTGTACATGTATATAAATATACGTAGTATATGTCTTAACTGCCTGTACTATTTTAACGGTGTCCTTTAATAATAAAATACACAAATTCTACTGTTGTATGACCGATTGTACAAGTTGAGCACCGTATAACTGAATGAGCTTCTGTTACATTCTCTTACTGCTCTGAAAGAACCAGACGACAAAATTCGATAAAAGCTGTTCATGCAAAAACCAACTGAGTAATTCAGCGCAAACCTTACCTCTTCTTTTTCCAGCCAGTCTGTTCATCAGGTATGACTTGCCAGTTCTATAAACACCAGAAACACCAACCACACTAATTGGAACATCTATGCGACTAATTTGATGCGAAACACTCTCATCTATTTGTAGGTTCATATTATCGTCAGTGAACACCAAACATAACGGCCGTTGAAAAATCTCTTGTTTCCCAAATCTACATAATATCACAATTACTGTACACAGTAGCTACAAATTTCAGTTTAATAGCCCATATGATTGACATAAATAACATATATATATTTTTGTCTAGGTATGAAGATTATTAACATTATGATTGTTCAAATACCCCCAAATATTTTTTCTCTGATTGGGTGAAAATGAGTTACAATAATTGTGGACACTACAAAATAAAACCTAACACCCATTATTAAAAAATTTGCAAAATTGCATATTAACCTACCTTTCGAAGACAGATGTGTCGTCCTGAAATCACAAATGTAAAATCGATGTTAAATAGATTTCACACTCGAGAAACATTATCTATTTACCATTAGATATATATACATGTATCTACATTTTTTTAATTCTTAGATGTAGTGGATGATATTACGAGTCATCAGTATGTCTTGTCTGGTTTTCTGGGTTGTTAACTACCAGCACAAATACGCCACCTTTGCGTGGCTGCATACACACTTTCGGCAATGTGAATCAGATATAAGATCCGAAGGAACAGAAAGTGTTTTCTTTGATGTTGAGTAGCAGTAAATGTATTGTTACTGGTATCAGTGCTTCATTTTAAACTGTCTTGGGATCAAAATTATGTGAAAATCATGAAACATATCCGATCAAAATTTAACTATATGTAAAGGCAATTATGGCAAATCACAAAGAAGGAATTGTATAAAAATATGAAAGCTATGTAAAACAGCGACCACTGCAATTGTTAATGACATTGAATATAAATTGACTATTTTACGTACCGACTGCTGAGATGTCGCACATTCTTCTTTCATTTCATCAGATCCGTTATGATATGATCGTTTATAAACTATTTTTGCCCTTCGTTTTAAACCATCGTCATTGATGCTCACATAATTTGAAGCCATGTTAATTGATCTGATAATTAGAATATACAATTAGATTAGTTTTTTGTTGTGACACACTGAAGAAAACGGTGTATGATACTTTATGGTAATTGAGAGATGGCGAAAATTCCAATTTGCAAGAATGAATAATTTCAGAAAGGTTCAGATGTAGATTTTGATGTTACTCATTCTACGCATTTGTACACTTATTATATTTATCTATATTGTATTGAAATAATATTACGCAATATAGTTATGTGAAAGACAAAATCAATATATGAATTTTAACAATCACTTGTACTTTACTGGCGACATAAATTACACATACACGTAGCCAGTAAAACCCACGCTTTGGATAGTAAATTTGCATTGCAAACCTATTTAAGATTTAATATAAGTTCAACCTTAGTAAAGGAGAAAATAAAATCACTAAAATTAAGCTTACATCATAGAAATACAAGTCCAGGACAGTGTAAGATAACAAGAATTTCATGTTGTCAGTTCAACGATCCTATGTGTGCTCTTTGTATGTTTTGCGTCTACAAACTACCCACACTTTGACATTAATACATTAATTCTAACGGACACGAGTGCATTATCCTAAACTTAATATTCAACAAATTATCTTATCTAAAATGAAATAAAATTATTATGATTTAATGAACATGTCAACAATGATAATTCAAGTATTGTCAAATTGTTATGATAACGCATCAACAAAAGTACAACAAACATAATAGGACAGAATACTAGTATCACACGATATGAACCTCACGTGCATGTACCATGTGCAACAATGAAATGCATTATCAGAAGGTCATGATAAGCGTATATACATTAAAGTAGGTCGATCGATAATCGACGAAAATATATCATTTTATATGTTTATACATGTTTATAAATCAAACAAAATACTAAATGAATCAATGAATATTTACCTTTGTAACTGAAGATGATTTATATTCATCCCGGTAAACTTAACTACTCTTAAGCTGTTGGATTGGGGCGTATTTCGTTTGACTAGACCCAAGATACTCTGAACAACAGTCTTTATACTATGACTTTTCCGTTTACAAACATGATTTATTGTAAATGTGTATTTATAGGGTAATTTACTGTGATTTCATTTAGTCCTAGGTCCGAACGGAACGTAGCGTGATATGAATTATTGCAGCAAGTTTATAAAAAAAATATCTAAATAAATGAATAATATGATATGAACTGTAATGTATAGGATAACAACATTTATAGGACAGGCATGTGGAAGAATTCTCCTCAAGCGGTTAATCGATAGCCCTCATTTTTCTATATAGAAATAAGAAGGGGCTGCATACATTTCTCTTAATAACAAAATAACTAGACAAACCATCTCTTAGGCGCAAACTGTTCAGTAATCTTCAATGTATTACGCATTATTTGATATTAATTTCATGTATTTCAATTAATACTTAGGTCGTAATAATTGCACATATATTACATCACTGTGACAGTGATTTCTTCCTTCTTTGTCTATATAAATCTGACCGTATTACCAAACATGGGTATTTTTAACTTGGATTTTAACTAAAATAACTCAAAATAAAACCTTAGGTGCAAACGGTTCTATACAGGTATTAAAATTACCTTTCAAATGATATATATTTTGTTATTTTAAATTAAAATTTAGATCGTCATAATTTAGGATCTTTTTGACTAATATTTCGAAATTTTTCATTTTTAATAGTTGTTGTTGTTGTTGTTCAAATTCGGCAGACGATCGATATCTCGCTTGTATATCGATTATCGCTTTATACATGTGTATAATGATCCCTGCTGTTACGTACTGTTTTTTAATTGGATAGAGCTGTATTGATTTGAAGCTATTAGTATGATGTTGTTACAAAATTAAATAATTGCCTTTGCAAAGGGAAAAGAAAATGACATTGTGAAAGGTTTGAAAGACTCGCACCAAAAAAGATACACAATAATAATTCATCAGTTTCATTTCAGTGTTTTAGCATTATAGCTTTTTAGCAATTATATTCATCTACATTAACAAATGATACAAACTGAGAGCCTATTAAATTGTTTGTATTATGTTGGTATTATTCTAATGATCAAATTCCATATTTTATTATCATCGTATATACATTTGCTCTTTAAGTTGTGCTTAATTCTGTAAGTCATGATGTGCATGTCCTTTCATTTATTTATTTATAAATGTATATTGCTTTTACATATAATTCTATTTTTTTTTTAATCAAAACTAATGTATATTACTTCTACATATAAATCAATTAATTATTTTTAAAAAAAATTAAAACCTATATCAACCATTTTAGAAAGATGTGTATATAAATTTCGTTTAATGATAAAATTTAAGTTTATTAGTATTATCTCTGACCATACAGGATACTGTTGACTGACCCATTTAGTGACAATTATAGTTTTATTACCCCATAAACTGACACACACTAAACAAACACTGTAATTAACAATCACTTGTAATATTATGTAACGCATGGCTACTAACTGAATTGATATAACATCTATTTAAATGACAAGTACAGAAACATTAATTAAGTTATTGAAATATATAAACAATATATTTTATATGCTAAAAAAATATTAACATAATGCCCTTCTTTCATTACAAACACCGATAATTTAATGCATTCGATCATAGATAACATGCTATTGTTTTAAAGACATAAAAAGATAATTATTTTGTATTAATTTAAAATATTTTTATTTTCAAACATTTATATCATATAACCACATTAAGTCATATAAAGTGGACTTTTAAAATAATAAAATGTGATAATAAATATTAATTCGAATGGAAGGTTAACATAAATAACGTACTTAAATGATGCCCATAGTAGAAAATTAATGTGCTTATATATTTATACTGACAATTAACAGCATTATCTATTGTTTTTTTTTTGGCACCACAGTGTTCTTGCATTTTTGTTGATGATCCGCAACTTAAATATTACATTAAATAGAGCGGGACTAATTAAAACTGATAATCCAATTATATCAACCCAGATTGGACCCCGAAGTCTGTCTTATGAAACTAAGGCAGCATTTTATGACGCTTTGCTGCACTTAACCTGTCAACTCCAAATATCAATACTTGATCGATAATCGACAAGGGAACTGAAGCGTAACATAAGACATAATCTCATTAGCGTCCCTTGAGTATAGGTTTTTCGGCCGATACCTCGTTGAGGAGAATTCTTCAGTATGACACAAATTTGGTTGCATTCACCATCGTTATAATCATGCTAACTACTACATGTACATAGATAACGGTCAGTTTACATCAATTAATAAAACTAGAAGTTTCATATGTACTCTAGCAATATCAATATTTAGATTGAATTCAACATACTAAGACATTACAGACTTCGATTTTAATATTAATTGTAGAAAGTAAAAAAATACCTGAATTTGTGTTCTTTAATTCATCCGTTTGTATTTTCCGTAGTTTGAGTTGTACACTCAATCAGCATATGATATATGATATCAAACAATACCCACTCAGCTCACATAATTAAACATTGTAGTTGTTTACTTCCTCTATCATTTGGGGGAGGGTTTAAGATATTTGTTTCAAATATTTGTTGAAAAGGTATCAAAACATATATTAATGTTATAGACTTTGTTGTTTAATAAAATAAAATGCATACAGTTTATTCCAATAAATATTCAGCAGCAATCGTTATTTTCTCAATCATTAATGACGACTTGTACCGAAGTTTTCCGAATCATTTTCCCGAACTCTTATCAGTACACGTCATAATCAAATACGTTTGTTAATATGTATAACTGTTCGCGTAAGCTTTGGTATAAAAGTTTGAAAATTCACTTACCATATCGCATCCAGTTATGACAATAGCCCATAAAAAGCACATTTTTAAGACCATAAATAAATTTCGACATCATTTGACTGTTTTTAAATTATTACACTAATGGTGACTTTAGGTGTTAAGTAATGCAATTTTATAGCACTTTATATTGAACATATTTCTTAAATACATTTTAAATATAAAAAACATGTACGCATTTACTAAAATTAGACACTCAGTATATATTGTGTATATTTGGCAGGTGTTGTGTGATTATCCATAACATATTATTTGTTTCCTTTACCAATTTGTTTACTCAATAAATTTCTATTTCACCATCTATTTACGAACATTTTTCAAAACTCTACGAGTTGATTTCCTAACATCTGACATCATTCTAAATAGGTTTCAGATATATTCTCCATTGTTTGTTCATTCTTATTGGAATATTAAAAACCCTATGGCTCAGTGTGAGAGAATTCATTTTTATCTTAGGCTGGGATGCCCTTAACGCCTTGATACATAACATAAACTCAAGTAGCTTTAAAAACCGTACGTTTTATGCCCTTAGCAAATGAAAGTCTACTAACTACTAGTAACTGAAGAACACTCGTACTAAATAGGAGAAGAAGTGAATAGCATAAGCCTTAACTATGCTTAATATGTTGCATCACACATTTTAATGAACAAGCTGTTGGAAATGAGTCTGCGAAAAAAGACTCAAAAGCATGCAACATAATGTGCTGTAGAGATGTATGATTCTAGTAACCACAAAAATAACCTTTTTATTCGTGATTTATGGACGAAACCACCAAAGCGCGCTCCAAGTTTTTTTCTAATTGTGCAACATATCATACACATACTGATAAAAATATATCAAATATTGATGAGTGACCGAGGAATATTTTATCTTATAAACAAGGTGTTATAGTTTTACTCTTTCATTAGTAGTATTTCAGTCCGTATTACAATAAATCCTATTCTATGTTTTCATTCGTCGCCATCATTTTGTAAGACTTAATTCAGAAGTCGGAAGCAATGACCTACACAGTAATATTTTCAAGTGACCAGAATTTGTTTCTTAAACAGAATTCTTAGGGGAAAAACACAAGGCCGTTCTTTGTGTAGTTCTTTTCTGGCTACAGACAATGTGATATCAACGGAAACAGAAGCAGATCATGAATAATATTCTGATAGACACTGAATTAAATTTATTATATACTGCAGAATCCGTCTTTGTTTACTTTATTTTCGATACATAGGAGAAACCCTTTGTTAAGATTAGTAGCTTATTCATCAATGTAAGTGCATAATCTACTTGAACTTTCTGAATCATTGGACACAGATTCAGAACTGTCCAAAGGGCATCTTTAACTTTGTATACTGCAACTTCCTCAAAGGGCATACATGCTTTATGCATCGCTCGCATAACATGCAATATGCTTAAAGATTTCATTTTCTCTATATTATAGATTAATGTGATTCTACGTCCCTAAAAGCAAGATTTGTGAAGAATGAATTATTTCAAGGTGATCATAACATCCTCTATCTACAGTTTTGTTTCAATGTTTTAGACGTTAATTAAGAAATTAATTAAGAAGGTGATTCAACGCCTTAAGTTAAATCGTGTTTAAAATAGATATACAAAAGTGTTTCATTTGTTTATATAGAATAAAATTAGCAACGCAACGTACTAAGTTACGATCATTATCATATTAGACAAAAAAAGCCCTGATATAATATTAAGTAAAGAAGGTTTACAATAAAAACCTAATTGAAACCACTGAGTACCTTTTCAACTAATATGAATAATTCAATTAGTACGTTCAGAAAGGTATTGGGTATTTAGTGTTAAATCAACGCAAGATTCGGTTGAATGTTATTGAGAAAATGAATAAAAACACGTTTGTTTGAAATGATATTGACCCTTAAACGATTAGACAGGACTTCGTGTTAAGGGGATACACATATGTAGAACAGGTCGCTAAATATTTGTCTGATCTTGATCAATTAAGACATGACGGAATTATCCTGTAGAGACAAGACATACGTTATTATACATCTTCTCTTTCCCATCTATACATCAAATAATCGTATATCTGCATTAAACAGTTTATGATTCCTTCGCTAAACTTGTTTCATAAGTTATCAGTCAGTCAGGCATTAGATCATCCTGTTATTTCATAACCAAACATTCGGCCAACTTATGTTTTATGACGTCTTTGTTGAGTAGATTTATTGAGTACGATTATACCTTAACACCGGTATATAAAACATTACTAAGTTGTGTGTTCTTAATTTACTGGAATTGACCCAAACTGGTTACAAGAACAGTTACATGAACCGATTAAGTGTATTTGATAATGTCCTTTTTAGAAGCACTTTTCTTGGGAATACTTCTTTAGTATTGTTTTTAACGTTTACTTTAAGTGTTCATTTCACACATGCCGTAACAAGGTCGATCAACCCGTGGATATTGTAGCTTGCATACTGTTACGTACACATGTGCTGTGTATACTTTACAGTGATCTTGATAATATGATATCTGATGTTATTCAACACTACTAACCAAAGGTAAACTGCGACAATCAGTACGCTAATATACACTTCCGTGATAAGAACTGGTAATATGTTCCTCTTTTTCCACAAATCTACCATATACAACATGTTCATATCATAGATCTGAGATAAATAACATTGAATGTAATGCATTCATTTATACTTTTATCATGTTTGTTGTGTATGACTAGAGCTTCATCAGTGTTATTAATTTTAAATTGAAGATCGCTCAATGAAGACGGCTATTCATGCTACTGGGCAGATCGTTTTTCTATCATTCGCGCTGAAATAACACTATAAGTCCATCACCACTCATATTGAATGCGTAGTGTCGCTCGGTGTTGTATAAGAGCCGACGAAAAATCTATTGAAGTAGACTATTTAATAATATTTATCAGTGTTCTTTCGAGGAGCAACTAATCTGAAACAAAGAATGGAAATAAGCATGACTTCTCTGAATGATTCTTTAGAAAATATAACAGATGTTCCTAATAATGTGACGGATTTCCTAGAAGGCACAATCGACTTGAAAGACATCCTTGGACCCAAACAGAAAGAACTTCCAATTATTATTGTGCTATTCGTAATATACGGTATTATATTTTTGTCCGGAACAATTGGAAATATTTGTACGTGTATTGTGATCATATGCAACAGCCATTTACATACGACAACTAATTGTTATTTATTCAGTCTAGCTATTGCAGATGTGCTTATTCTTGTAACAGGTGAGATGTTTCGTTCATTTGATCAATCTTGAGTCTTGAAAGACCACCGTCAGCTCCCGCCTTGTCTACTATTTCAAATGTGTCCTTCCATCTTTCACATGCAGTCACAGATTCTATCTACCTGCCATGATCAGAAGTTGTAGAACATTATCTTAAATTCAATACTTAGAGTAATATTGTTATGGAGAATATAAGCCTATATTATTTTCCAATCCGGAACCCCTCGCTCGACTTCCTGCATCCTCGGGAGTGGGCAAGGGACAAATTTTACGTGTGCTATATTGTATGTTATATATGTTATTATTGTACACACAGTTTTCGAACGTTCAATCGACATTCTCATTTAATTTCAACCAACGAGCGATTTTCATATAGTTACAAATGAGACTATTATAAACACGATAAATTCGTAATTGATTTTCTGTTACCGTTTTTTATTTATTTGTTTTTTTATTGACAACAGTGTATGTTTATTTCCATATTTTAAAAGACTAGTATGACTTTCTTCATAATGACATAGACCTTGCAATTGATATGTAGAATATTTTATACTTAATCAATTCGATGTGATTTATGTTTGTTTGTTAAGGTATTAGATGCCTAATGTTCAAAAGTTTTATCTCAAAATAGGGTGGACAGATTTCGTAAATCTTTATAAGTTTTACAGGTTTCCATGATAGAAAAGGGTTTACCATGCGATATTTAAAAAGCAATGACATTCCTTTGAGCTATTTCACCTTTTTGCATTTAAAAAAAATTGCAGTAGGACATTTTTCTCAGATTTAAGAAAAAAGAAGATCAATGTGAACTTATATTAATAACACAGTATCGATCTAATTTGATAAAGAAAATATAGGTCACCATGCAAAATGTACAGACATTAGTATATTTTGTTTTTCAAAAAAGGCAAGAACTCTTGCAAATGTTTAAAAATGTGTCGTAAAATTAATAGCTATCTTAGGTACTTCAATTAATTTTACGACACATTTTTAATGTTCGTTATTAAAGAAAAAAATAAAATGATGATTATAGGCTGAACTATATTCAACTTTTAACATTTTGTGTAGCATTGAACAGATATATAAAAAATACAGTATTAGACATGTAATACTTTAATACATGTTACTATATGAAACAAAAAGAAATAATACAATATTTGGTAAATTTCCATTTTATGAATTAACGTTCGTTGTTAGCTAGTTTTTTTCATGCAAGTGTTATTTGACTTGTAAATTTCATTGCTACTCATTAGCATCTTTCTCAACTGCTGCAGTGTTGATGTGACGTCAATCAAGATTAACGCGGTGCCATCGCACAAATTGAAGCACCATTGTAAAACTAATTAAATAAATCAATAGGGTTCTCATTATTTTGTTTGATAGATTATACAACATTATAGGCTGAGATTATTTGTTATTATTTTATCATGCGAATGTTATATGCAAAGGTTTTTCTTTGTGTTGTTTCATTTCCCGAACTTTGTAAGCAAGTTCTAATTCAGATTAACTCTTGGCTAATATCAATATCTTACTCATCTGACATATGCTACAAAAACCAACACTAATTGTTATTACATATCCCTTTATAAAGAATTTTACTTCGAATTAGTCCGGATATAATGAGGCTTTTATTTTGCTAACTTATAGAAAATTTGAAATGAATTTCAAAAAAATATTTTATGCTTTTTTCAATACTTGCAACTCAATGTACTGTATATATTTTGCAAATTGCATGTATTCTTTTAAGAGTCTTCATTAAACCATTTGCAAATTTTAATGGTCAACGTTAAATTATTTTGGCTCTCTTGTCAAAATCTTAAAGAATCGACACATTCATTCTTAATGGTAAAGTGTAAACTTCACGTGATAGTGTCGATTGCATTAAATGGTTTGCGACTGTATCAAAAACCATTTCAATAAAAATCAAAATGCACATTTCTGGACCATTGCCCGAAATATATCCCGATTTGTACGCCCAGTGGCACCATCAACTCATCTTTCGACAGTGAATGTTCTCAGATAACGTGACATGAGAAGCAATCGTTGACTTACAATACGGTGAAGGGTATCAATTGTACGCGAGAGACTGATATATAGTGTTACAATTTGACATATGTCCAATTGCTTTTATCTTCAATAGAATTATCTAAGAATACATAAGTCTTGAAGTCCTTTGTATGGAGTTGCCGTTAAGATCTGTATGTCCGACCAAAATAACAATTAAGCTTGTGATGATATTTTGTCGAAAGATTCAGACAAATACAGTATGCGCTCCAAGAAAACAAATGCAATAACGACATTTTGTTGTTATAATTGCACATTTGTTTCCACACTCTTTCGTTTTGTTGTTTGTCATTTACTCAGTCTTTTTGTTGCATTTACAATGTATTTTGTTTCTGATTTACATATTCGTCGTTTTAAGAATTGAAAACACTCTTTTTAAAAATTACTTCAAATATGCCAGCATTTACATCAGTAAGTGAATTGATATGGTATTTTACACAATTAGAGGTAATAATTTAAATTGCATCTTATCGACAAGTAAACATCACATGGCGAGCTTATTTAGCAAGTTTTCATCACAGAAATGGTTACTTCCCAAAACATTATGTATTTCTTAGTTCGCCAGTTGTATATTAACCAAGAAAAAAGTAACAATTTTAACCGCTTTTGTTATGTTTTGAATCAACTTAATACAGCCAATCAAACATCTAAATATCTGGTCATGTTTATCTAATGAACGCAATACTACATAATATTGTTGTTGCCATTGCGTCATAATCAGCGAGGAAATATAGAAGCCGAGAAGTTAAGAAATATATTGAAATTCGGGTCGCGAAGTCACTAACCGTATTTAGTACAAAATGCACATACTGAATTATATTATAGTTGGCAATATCAGTAAGGACAAGACAGATAGTGTTGATTAACGAAGTACGTTCAAAAGATCCTGAAACAGACTGCAAGTTAGACTAATAAAATGTTGATTGTCCGTCCTTTTGGTTATAAACCCCGTAAAATGCATACTTAATAAGGTATATATTAAGTATTTTTACGGCCAGTATAAAAATTTCAACGTATAGAGCTCAAGTATGTTATTTAAAAAATAGCAGGGCAGATAATATAGTTATATAATTATAATAATTATGTTTTTGACTGCGGTTTTAAACGTGAAGGTATGGGTATAAGTCTGTGTTTTTTCCACATGGTACAGTGACGTAATTCCGTGCTTTTAGGAGTTTGTTTGTGTATGTCTAGGAGTCTTTGTGAAATGTGTTTTTCTTACGTGTTGCGCGTGTTTTATGGAAATCCGTTTATACTTACTGTTTGACCTTATATTGACCCGTCACCTTTAATACATAAGTGTTTTGTTGATTTTAAAGGAAAATTGCTTAAATATAAGAGGATAGAACTGATGTATTTAGCTCTGTATTATTTATAGTTAATCACCAATGAATAAACGGCGTTAGCCTCAGCAGTTTGAATTAAAGAAGGTACTTTTTGTACACAATATATCTCTGTAAACGTCTGGTTTTCCAATTATTTTCAATCAGTATTCCAATTTTAAAAAAATTGATGGCCTGGACCTTAATGATTTAAGTGTTTTTTTAAAAGGATGCATAGGCAATGTTAGTTGTTTGTGCTTTGTGCATTTCCAAATATTGTTGTTGTGTATGTAGATATAGTCCGAATTAGTAGGTTGCTGCTTCGGTAGTGAAAGTGGACGATATATATCTAAGCAAATGTATTTATATCGAATCCGTATTTTTTATTTAGTGTGTATTAACCTTAGTATTTATGAACCATCCTTTCTGAACATATTCTGCTTACATATTTCATTCACATGTAAGATATCTAGCAATTAGTATTTTTTCTGCATAATCTATGCTGTCTAGACGCAATAAATATAAACTTTTCTAATATACTTAGCAGCTTATTTGTGATTCATGAACGAGTTGTTCATACGTGAAGTATTATATTGTGCGGCCTTAGAAATGTCATCTTTGTGCAGTCCAGACAAGATGTTTTCCAAAAGAAACTAATAATATGTATCTTATAGCGATAAACATAGTGTTGAGTATTCTTGTCCAGCGGTGATAATTAAAGCAATTAAGTATACATGAAAGTACAAGTTTGATATCACATGAGAAATCTAGTTTGCTTTATTAAGCTGCTACATTTAGAATGGACTAATTAATATTTCATCATATTTAAATACATCTATTAATAAACCAATCACATTCAGTTAAACTTTCTAATTTCATTTTTTAGGGAGGTGTAGAATATGGCATTGGTGTTTTTGAGTCAGGCGTTATTGTTAAGTAAACATCTGTCCAGAAGAATAAAGTATCTTGTTAGTTGATTCCTCAAAATTGAATGATCTTACTGCTGATCATGAGCAAGTCGTCATGCTCATTTTTTTATGACTTTGTACTAGACAGCACACGTTTATTCCATGGTGTTCAAAAAGTCTGAATGACATTGCCGTAAGTACAAGCTTTTTTTCAAGCACTGACATGTTTGTTCATGGTGTTCTTATTCTATCGTCATGAGATTATGTTTAAATGATATATGGCCGTACATGACAAGCTGGATACTAATTAGAAGGTTTAGAACAATTAGACTGTGAATCAACATTTAAGCTTTCCGTACGCGGAACAATTGCACAAGAGATATTGAAACGCATCAGAAAATATAATGGAAAAACATATGCGCTATGTCAACATGTTTTACATTTGACAGTGATTGATTTATATTTCCTTTATAAAATTAAAGAATGAGAATGGTTTATCGATTATAGTAATTGCTTTTTTCGCCCAGTACTTTTATTACTTTGACAGAGATGCAAACACTATGTTCTCTCTGTGCTCATTCAATATATTCTTGATAAGAAAATCTTCTGCCAGGGAACAAAGTGTTACAATAATGTATGGACAATTACCCGGGAGCGCAGGTCCTTAAGCAATTACTCATTGAAATACTATACCATTAAGCCGGTATGAGCGCTTTATTGCAAACCACCTCGTGACCGTACATGGTTTTTATTTTTATTACTTAAGTAATAATTAGTAGCCCTTGGAAATGGTACTTGTCCCAGGTTTGGCACCGTGGATTGCTAGATGCAAACGGTATTCTTTTCGGTTGATTTGCTAATAAATACTGTGTAGTTCATACACGATGCCAGAGAATGTCAAAACGTATAGTGTGTCCTTTTACAAGCATGAACAATATGTTTGTACATGTATTTATGCTTTTGCTGTAAAACCAGATGGTCGGGATGAATTAATCTAAGTCACCAAGGCTTTAATTTTCCCCGAGCTGGTTGTGAACATGTTGATTCTACTTTGCTGTTTTTAAACATTTCAATAAAAGATACTAATTTTATAATACTTTGGATTCTATTTTTCGTCGTCTTCTTTCTTACATACAATGTCGCCATGAAACTTACAACACGATAGTTTTATTTGTTGTTCTTCTTTTGATGTCGCCAGGAAGATAAAACTTCACTTATTGTCTATGCTTATGTTTCTTTATATTTATTGGGTTTGTTGTTAAGGGGGAAATAGGCATGTTAGCATGTCTCCGCAAAAGCTATCATTTAAACAAGTTATGTAGCAAATAGCTTCCATATTCCATGTTGTGCAATTGAGCCATTTGTCGTCTGATAAATGAATAGAAACGATTTAGCTACATTTATCATAGATGAACAAGATTTAAGAACATCGTCATTTTTTCTCTCTCAAAATTGCCGAATCCAATACTGTTTGCATAGAGTATAGCTATAGAAAGATGGGTCCAATATAATAAATAAAATTATCATATATTGAACGGAAGTTCAAATTTATTTCAAGTAATTGTCTCATAAGAAGACATCACTTTACAACACAGACATCAACCATCGCGAACTATACCATACCAAACACGACTAATGACACATTTTCTCAAACGCTCACGCAACAGTGCGGTTCGCAATCAAGTACCCAATCACGAACCATTTTTGTTACTGTTCATAAAGTAGTCCTGACCAGTGCATTTCATGTTAAAAATCATGGAATAGAAATTAACAGGAAAATTACATACACACATGGATCTATTTTATTTTGTCATTTCGCGAACGGTTAATGCTCCATTTGTGTTCCCTTTCAACTTTCGTCTGGAATTTCTGACAGAAGTTCCATTTCAGTTTGAAGTCTTTAAAATAAGGTCTTTATTCGTTAAGTCTGTCTGTAGTAGACGTTTTTATTGAAATGGTATGCTGAAATGCAAAAAAAAACGGATGTAGTTATGAGCCATTTTTGATTGCCAACACAATAAACCAATCAAGTTAAAATCTGAGAAGCTGACCCATCAATCCTGACTGGCGAATGTGACAAGGAAAACAGTATAGACATACAATTACCCATTTCGATAGTGAAGAATCAAGAACTGTTACTGACTGATGTCCTAAATGTGAAGATGCTGATAGTTATATTGCATTGTGGACAAATGTAAAAGTATTTACATTTTTTATGGTTTTATTTACTATGAGCTAGTCAGCGCTTTACATGTAATCGTGGAATTTATGAGAAAACTTGAAGTTTAATATTCAGATTTTCACTGTTACATTCAGACCGAAATCTATATAAAATGAGTCCGTTGTTAACCGCAAAATTGTATTTCGTCTTTCGTTTTGGCTCCTGGAATTTCCAACATGAATGTACAAATGATGCAATTTCACTTGCAATACTTTTTTAAATTTTTCTTCGATACTAAGAACTGTAACCATGTACTTCTATTCGTGTACATATGAAATGAAACTGTTACACATACTTTCGTTGTGGTTTATTCATTCGAAATGATCTCAGAGCCCTCTTCTCATCAAAGAACGCTTATTAAAAACCAATGTCTTAAAACGTATGTGCCTCAAACCTTGATATAAACATTATTCAAAACGGGTGATATAACACTTTGCCCTGGTAAAAATAATTATTATACCAAAGCTCAAGAAGCTTAATTCTTGCAGATAACGTGATAAGCGAAGCAAAAGCTATTTAACGTCCCGTAGTGGGTATTAATGGCACGTAAGAGAGTCATCGGTATAATAAAGTTAGACGTAAGACTTAGCGTGTGGAATACATCAGTAGTGGTTTCGTTTGTGTTTTGTTATATAACAGTTTATCGGTGCCAGGCTGATCTGGTTCCTTTAACAGCATTACAATGGACAGTGGCATAATCATGAAAAGGAGAGCAGCCGTAAGGTTCAGAGTGTAAACATTTTAAGGTGAGCATAAAATTAATGCACGTATCAAAATTTTGTAAACTACCAAATAATTATATATACAATGCCTGTATACAATAAACTAGTATTTTCTCGCTTAATGATACCAATGGTTCGTGTTGTGTTACTCTTTTCACATACTTACTCTTTTAATGGGCGGACGCTGACCAGGCAGTTAAATTATAAAACAAATATGTTGTCTAGGAGACGGATGCTAAGTTCGTCATAGCAAATGAGGTATTTTCCTGACTCACACTTTAGCGGGGAGTGGTGGTGTACATAAAGACGATTATCTAAAAAGTATAATTGCATACAAAAACTATACATTAAAAATATAGTATATTTAAATTGATGTGCAAAGGCAGTAGAAATTAGTTTTATAAAATTTAATGTTGATGCAAATCCGATGCATGGATTTTAGAACATTATATACTGTTCATCACGGACGCTGTTATAATTTCGTTACAGTGTCATTTGAATATTGCGTGTGTATGCCTCTTTTAAATGCAAATAAATTTTCAGAACGTAACCTAATGATACCGTTCAACCGTCCTTACGGGAAGAGACAGACATAATATTAACCTGGAAAAACTATAAGCTGCCAGCTTTCATTTTTGTTTTGTTTTGTAGGATGGGCGTTCTTCAAACAACTGGAAGTATTATTTCGGTAAACAAGACGATACTTCGGTTTTATGTGCAGTTTAAAAATTGGAATGTGGTTAAATGGAAGGAAAAGCAAAACAATAAGTGTTCGCGAATGGCATTGAACCGTACTTGCGCCAACTTCTGTCTATCTCCACAAACAATAATGTGAACCAAAATTGAAGACTCGTTCTGGTTCCAGGTAGAGATCACCGTCTTAGTATGGTTAGGAAACAGGTCGGGATTCACCAGATAAACTTTGTTATAATTAATTGATTAAGTTGCGGGTTGAAGGAGGTCATAATAAGGAATGCCCATCCAAGGAGTTTCGCACTGGCGAAGAAGCTACAGACGCAGATTCATATTTCAAACTTGATATTAGATATGGCTTTTCAGTCGAAACTGTTGAAACATATGGGTTTCTTGGTAAAATGTAGGATCAGAGTGTTGTTTCATCTGCCGACCTAAACAATCTAAAATTGCTGACAGCTCATCGATCAAAGAAGATAACCTGGTATTTGTTCACTCCTAATGTGTGTGGCCACTTTCGCCCTATAACACATGTGATCAATTACTAAAAGGGGCATGTCCAGGAACTGCTGTGTCTTTGTTTTCATACACCAAAAATGTGTTTGTCACATGCAAAACCAATTATTACCGAAAAGTCAAAGAAGAATGTGCGTTCAAAAATGATCCTATAACGCGCGCGTCGGTATTTGTATGTCGGTTTGAATAAAAGGCTGTCAGCCTTTTATTGACGACAAAGATATTTCCGATACGTCTGAAAGTTTAATCGAGCCTCAAGTAACCATAACATGAGCAATACTTACCATTTCAGTTTGTTGACATTGAAAAATAACATACTCGTACATGGATACCAAACAGAATTAAGTGGGATTCACGTTCTATTGCATCGATGGTTTAGACATGTGGTATATTAGGTCAACTATTGTGTCTGGTTAATCGTATGATTTGATTCCCGCTCGTTGTTATCAGTATTACGATGTAAGAGAATCAAATATGCATTACGTCACCTTTTATTACTATTGATAGCGATGGATTTAATTTCCTCCATGAAAGTAATGTACTAGAACGGTTTTGTCCATTACTGTAATTATATTATCACCCACTGTCCTTCTTTCAGAGGGAAATGAAATTAAGCAAACAAAAGATGGGTACCGCGTATGTGCCTCTATGTTAACAATATTTATTGTTGAGCAAAAATGTCGCAATCTACTAGTAATACATTTACTGTAGCAATAAATACACAACATAATCAACATATTGTTGCTGTTATTAACACGCAGTTTTTGTGCATTAGCTAGTCGAGAATCGATGGAGTTATGCCTGTTTTAACACTGTTCGTGTAATTTGTTATTCATAAATTGAACAAATGTTGCCAAATGATATTTTAGCATCGATATTGCACTGTTAAATTATGAAAACATGTTCCTAATTATAAAAAATAAATTTTCCCGTCCCTACGTTCATGTGTTCGTTTGGTAGCGTACTCGTTCGTTCGATCGAGCAATCGATTGAACACTCGATCGTTTGGTCGTTTGGTCGTTCGTTCGTATGTTTTTATGTTCACACGTTATGCAAATGACAAATAAGTTATAAGTTAAATCGTCTCTACGATCATCAATCCTGTTCTCAATCAACTAGACCACATACATAGTACAACGATAACCAGTTGACATAAAAAGCAACTTTTTTAACGTTTAGTGCAGTACATAAGTTAACATTCAAATAATTCACAGACAAGCTAGGTACAATAAAGACAACCGGTTGGATTTCGTCGCAAAGCAAGATGGCTTCTATACTAGATTGGTTTCTTTCAATCGGTAATTCATCAATAACTTTTAATAAACCGTTGTATATTTTTTTTCTACGGAACTTCCTTACCTAATTTGGCAGATGAACATAGAACAGAAACTGTTTTCCTATAATACGCCTGTCGATTGGATTGCCGTAGACATAAGACGTTTGGATTGTGATTTCATGTCAAAAGTAACGAATTGGATCGTTTAATAAAATACAAATCATTGGAGTCTCAGATCGGAGCGCTGTTGTCTATTAAAAAACTTCGGATTTTACCATGGCTTCAGTGAACGGATCATTTTTAGAAAATAGTACAATTAAACCAGATAATGTAACAGAATTGCAAGATGTAATTGTCAGCTTAAATGAAGCTCTTGGACCCAAACGGAAGGACTTGCCTATCGTAATTGTTTTACTTATAATATATGGTATCATATTCTTGTCTGGAACAATCGGGAATATTTGTACGTGCGTTGTGATCATATGCAACAGCCATTTACATACGACAACAAATTGTTATTTATTCAGTCTAGCTATTGCAGATGTGTTGATTCTAGTAACAGGTATGTCAAAATTCTAAAATCCCTTTTATCTTATCATGTTCTTATTAAATATTATAATTCTTGGACAAATAGAATCAATACTATTTTCTAAATTTGACTGGACGGTCTCGGTTAATCGCACCACTAATCAGCATGGACGCCAATTGCAAAATGCAAGCATGCACAATACTCGGATATTTTTGTTTATCATAAAACACAGAACTTTGATAAATTATTTTAAGAGTTTCAAGAAACCCAATTTCAAAGATTTCTTGTGAGTTTATCTATAATATAATGAGTTGCTATAAAATGTGCGAATTTATTGTTAAGCGTTTCAATTTCTTTTTGTTTGGCTTGATGCAATGTTAAATCTTTTCTTAGATTGTATGATATGCAATTCTCAGTATAGGTAATTAATAGTCTTGTATGACCTCTTCAAATTCTATTATAATCTAGTGATGTTAACATTATATAGTGTAGAAACTTAGAAAGCACCCCTAAAATGTAATCTAACTGTAAAAAGTTGTCTTTATGAGTAGCGGTCAGTGTCCTTGTTAGATAATCACTAAACCATCAACGCTGCAAGTTCGATGTCCGGTCGAGACCAAACACATGTGAAGAAAATATCCAACTAGGTGACGGATGATTTACTCTATGGTCTTCCTCCACTGTGGAAATTGCCAAATAACCTGGCTGTTGGTGCGATCTTATATCCCAATAAAAAGCAGTTTTTAAGGTGGTCGCCATTCAGATGTGTTTTTTATTTGTTTAGATTAAAAGGACACAATTTATAGACAAAATGTGACATGTCCTTATATTCAAAGAGTTTTAAGTACAAATCGACTTGTATTTTCTTAATTCTTATTCATTTTTAATTTCCTAATCTTTTAATAATTTCATTATGTAGATCTATTTAGCACAATGAAAGTCTTGCTTTGGTATGGATTCAAGCATTATAAAGTATGAAATAAACAGGTTCGTATAACTGCCCAGATGATAAGAGGATATCGTAATATTCAGTTACCTAAACTTATCTTGTGGATCAGAGACCAGAATAACCAGGTACCAATACGCCTTGTTCAATCAGAGGATTCCAAAATAATCGGGTACCAATAATTACCAGGTTAATCATTGAATCCGAAAATAACCGGTCACCAATACATAGAATTCTGAAATAACCGATCACCAATATATATTATGTAAATACCTGGCCAAGTGCTACATTCGAAAAAAAAATCGGAAAACCAATAACTATATATGGGCAAAGAAATAAGTTTCAATTCAATAGCAACATTTTCCTGTGTGAAACGATTATTTCTTGGTTATTCGCATATTAAGCATAAATCCCGTGAAATGAATTTGACTCTTATCATTTCTGGCGCCACACAAAACCCGTCTCTTGTATGTATACACATGTTTTATGATGACAAACGGTCAAGTTCGGTATTTATCAGCTTTGTAACTTGATTGAATCATCTTAAAAAATAACTTCGCATTATAGAGTAAGAAGTAAGAATTGATTGGTTTATCGATTCCATAAGAGAAACCAGAAACTATCATAAATAATGGACCTATAAGCTTTCTAACATCGTATAAAGTTTTACCGAATAAATAATGTATTCACAAGAAGGCGCGTTACTAATTGTATTTATTCTCAAGAAGGCACACGATTCATTTTCTTTATTCCAAGTAGGCACATCATTTATTTCATTTATCCAAAAGAAAACACATTTTCTATGTCATTTATCCAAAGAAAACATATTTTGTATGTCATTTATCCAAAAGAAAACGCATTTTCTATGTCATTTATCCAAAGAAAACACACTTTCTATGTCATTTATCCAAAGAAAACACATTTCTATGTCATTTATCCAAAAGTAAATACATTTCTATATCATTTATTCACAATAAAGACATGAATTATTTCATGTTTTGAAAAAAAGGAACATTATTATTTATTTCACATATTCACAAGAAGCAAATTTTTCATTTATTCACAAAAAGACACATTATTTATTTTACATATTCACAAGAAGACACATTATCTTTTTTACATATTCACAAAGAGACACATTATTTATTTCACATATTCACAAAAAGACACATTATCTATTTTACATAATCACAAAAAGACACATTATCTATTTCACATATTCACAAGAAGACACATGATTTATTTTACATATTCACAAGAAGACACATTATCTATTTCACATATTCACAAGAAGACACATCATCTATTTCACATATTCACAAGAAGACACATGATTTATTTTACATATTCACAAGAAGACACATTATCTATTTCACATATTCACAAGAAGACACATTATCTATTTCACATATTCACAAAAAGACACATTATCTATTTTACATATTCACAAAAAGACACATTATCTATTTCACATATTCACAAAAAGACACATTATCTATTTTACATATTCACAAAAAGACACATTATTTATTTTACATATTCACAAGAAGACACATTATATATTTCACATATTCACAAAAAGACACATTATCTATTTTACATATTCACAAATAGACACATTATCTATTTCACATATTCACAAAAAGACACATTATCTATTTTACATATTCACAAAAAGACACATTATCTATTTCACATATTCACAAAAAGACACATTATCTATTTTACATATTCACAAAAAGACACATTATTTATTTTACATATTCACAAGAAGACACATTATATATTTCACATATTCACAAAAAGACACATTATCTATTTTACATATTCACAAATAGACACATTATCTATTTCACATATTCACAAGAAGACACATTATCTATTTCACATATTCACAAGAAGACACATTATCTATTTTACATATTCACAAGAAGACACATTATCTATTTCACATATTCACAAAAAGACACATTATCTATTTTACATATTCACAAAAAGACACATTATTTATTTTACATATTCACAAGAAGACACATTATCTATTTCACATATTCACAAAAAGACACATCATCTATTTTACATATTCACAAAAAGACACATTATCTATTTCACATATTCACAAGAAGACACATTATCTATTTCACATATTCACAAGAAGACACATTATCTATTTCACATATTCACAAGAAGACACATTATCTATTTCACATATTCACAAAAAGACACATTATCTATTTCACATATTCACAAGAAGACACATTATCTATTTCACATATTCACAAGAATGGCACATTTTTCATTGATTCACAAGAAGACACATTATCTATTTCACCTATTCACAAGAAGACACATTAACTATTCCACATATTAACAAGAAGACACATTATTCGTTTCACATATTCACAAGAAGACACTTGGAAACTGTCCAGATAGCGATTGGAAAGTTAATGACAGTATTTGTACCTTATTTAATCGCAGTGAATAATCACTTAAATTTTTTTTCAACACTTACTTAATCATCTTCATCTCTGTTGGGACATAAGGCCTCAAAAAGCATTCACCACTCCTCCTGTCTTTGACACGATGTTGAGACATAAGGCTTCACCAAGCTTACACTGTTCTCCCTAGCATTGGCACAATTTAATTGTATGCCCAGCTGTAGCCTATGTCTATCAACTCCTGGTACAAAGTTCCTAAATGTTGTTTTGGGTCGTCCTGTATTTCTTTTTTTCTCCGAAAGCGGTGACGAGTTAACCAATGGAGATGAGTGTATTTAGTATGTATGATAACAAATATTTAACCTTTATGCTAATATGAACAATAAATATACTGTGATTTGTGTCATGTATAATGCCAATGATAAGCATTCTTTTCGGATAACCTGATGTAATGAACCACTTTATTAAAGTATCATTCTGTTTTAGGGCAAAGGACGTCTATAAAACAAGTTTGGTTAAACGTTGTTACTCTTTTTTTCTGAGATCAAGGATTTCGTAACCATATGTCCAGTTTTATGTTCTAAATGATGTTCCTGTACCATCGACATTAGGAGAACCGTAATCACTCAAGCAAATAAATATTGTTTTTGTCAGATTCAGTATTGAGAGGAATTGTTAGCTATGATAAATTTCCTGTCGTAAATAGGATTTTCTCGCATTTTGATTAGTTCAGGCAGTATGCCATCATTTATTACAACATTTTCTTATTTCGTCGACATCAGTTACAGGATTTGTACAGACATATAGACCACTATAATTATGTGTCAAGTCGCCTCATGGTAACGTGCTGGACTACTAAACGAAAGATCGTTGGTTCGAATCTTAACTCCGCCTTTCAATATTTCAGGGACGCTTTTTCAGTGTCCCCATCCCAACTACCGAGCGAAGCACTGCTGATAAAATCACAGGAAACGGGTGAGGCTAGAATTGGTGCTTTACACCAGGCGCGATACAGAACTGGGAAAAATTAATTGCGAAGTACGAGTATAGGGAAATAAATGCCTGTTTCTCATGTATCTTATGAGCCCTCTCGCGGGGGCGGTTCTGAAATTACCTTAGCCGTCGAATGGGTCGTTAAACAACAGAAAATAAATAAAATAGACCAGTAGCAAATCGCATAAAATGACTGTTTCTTTGATTCACATGAACCATTGTTTTGTCTTTGTTTCTTGAGGTCTTATTCCAGTCTTTCTTGTGTTACGAAACCAAGTGTTTTATCAGTACCACCTTTACAATTATTCATCATTATGTTCATCTATTTCCTGACATCAAATTTCATAGATAGCAATAAGCCTTGTCTAAAAGTTAAGATCCTTTCTTCACGTGTTTGCCGCCCGAACATTTTTACACTAAACCGATAACACCGGTGACAATTTGACTGATCGCCTATCGAAAGTTATTGCCCGTTGACCGATTATAGCAATGACTGCTTTACTCGGTTAATCACACAGCGGTCTCTGTTACATACGTACATATTATCAAACATTCATTCGTATTAAGATATCAATGAAATGAATGTCAACATTCTAAGCTTAAGAATTACTCGCATGTTCGATTAAGAGGAACACGTATGAAAAGAATAATTGAATAATACTTGTAGAACTGTTTTATCTCTTTATTGAGTTGTAAACAGTTTTTACTGTTTTGGGGTTGTAGCACTTTTGTTGTTGTTCTTGCATCGTCTTTGTTTAGCTATAAGCGTTCCTTATTTCTGTTAAAATGGCTGCTGTTAATTAAGCCTAGTTATGATGATATTTTTTAGAAGTGTTTTGTTGAGACATAAAAACGCTGAATTCGGCTTATTACATCGTTAATGCAGCTATCATGTAGTTATTTAGATGAATTCGATGAAAATTAAGTTACGGAGCTATGTCTTGAAATGAAATGTAAAATTAATCACACAACGACACAAGTACGACTTTAGAAAGTAGAAGATATATATATCCTAAAACGTTGGAGAAACAATTGTCATTGAAGCAACATACTTCACCGAAATGCTGGTGCTTCGTGCAAATGTTCTTTTAAATTAGATGATTCCAATCAATGCTCAACTTTTCTATTCTAACAAAAAATAAGACGAATATAGTCCATTTTATGTTCTAACCAAGTGTTAGCAACATGCAAACAGATGTATAAGTTTTGCAACATTAAACAAAAACATATTAAGCATATCATGACAGACTTTAAAACGCCAATCAAGCAAACATAACACCGACGAACCGATTGGTGGCGGAACGAATCATTAGAGAATATCTGAAAAAATACTTAATTGGTACATTTCTTTGAGATTCAACAATATATCATCGTTGACAATATGTTTCTGATATAATCACGACAGACACATTTATACAAATATTATATAATATTTATGACTAAGTGTCTAAACCTCAGACGCTTACATCTCGAGGACATTTACAGAAGTATAATGAGCTATGTAATAAGAAATGTATTGGCTTTGTAAATCAAATACAGTCTTGATTAATGGCCAACTCCGTAGAAAGAAACGTACTTAGTACCTTCCCCTTGACTTTTGTGAACACGATGCTGGGGTCCTATGTGAGCCAGTGGCTATGGGGTCTCTGCCGAGGAATCACTAACCTTTCACCGTTATGAGTTCTAATTACACCAAGGATCAGACACAGTCCACGTGTGAGGATGATTTCCAACTATATTACCGAAGGTAATGGTTGTTCTATCTCGATGGACGCATGAGCTCTTCATCCACCGTTTAAGCGGGAAAAGTTACCAAATGCCCGTGGCTGTTAGTGCCACGTTAAGCGCCAGGGTGAATAATATTTTTATGAATAATACTGGTTTTACCCAAAATAATGACAAAATAATCAGTGGTAACGATATTGATAAGCGTCTATATGATGATTACGACAATAAGATTGGTATTGTAAAAGAACGGATCAATATGAAAATCGACATTAAATATTGTCGTACTATTTAGTAGCGCACATATATTTTAGAAAATCTGATAAGTGCGTTGGAATCTGTACCTATACGTCATGTGTTATCGTTCTGGTAATGCGTTTTCTGCAGTAAGCCTCAAGAGGCTTCTGTCAATCGTAAAATACAAAAGTGTGTATTATTGGAATTTATTTTTTATTGTGTTGAAACCAATCCAATGCATGTTGTCTAGTCTTCTCATAATGGTTAGAATTTTGAAATGACTAGAAGCCAATATCATCATCGCTCTTTGCTTAATACAATACATCTAACTACATTTTGTTTCATGAATACATCAAATGTAATAATGATTAAATAGATTTTGATAAAAACACTATGTAAATATGTTGTTCAAATTTTTAATCCAATACAGTTAATCCAGCATTTGCAGCCAGCTCCAAATAAAGGTCCCAGTGTGAATAATGTGCCATTCTTTGAAAACACGTGTTTGATTATTTATAACAAACTGACTTCGAATAAAAGCTGTCTGTTAACAATGGCGATATTTTATCTTTCCCAAGGATGGACTTTGATCACAGGGTTGACTGTATTTAAATACTATTATAAAGCACTTTAAAGATAATTTACGAGAAGCACAACTAGAGCAAAAACGTTTGGTATTGGCAGTCTTCGAAAACATTTTGCCTTGTTTCTGAAAATTGTTAATACTTGTCAGGTGATGATATGATCTAATTCTGTTTCCTATTAAGGTATTATAATTATCAATAATGTAATATTTTGACATTTCTGCTCAAAGCTACTAAAATTGCTAATGCATTATCATGTATTATAAAAATAGTATTGTCTTATTCCCGTATATTTTGAGTTGTTGTTCTAGTTATAAGAACAGAATAAATAAATGTTCTTTTTCTGAAGATTTGCACGGTGACCTATTTTTTCTTTATCAAATAAGCCTACTATATTGTGGCCTCTTTTTGTACTGTGAGCTGTCTTTGAAATACGTTTCCTTTAATCTTTGGAGAAGTGGGCTTCACCTACAGCCTCTGTTTGCAAATTTAAAACATAACTCTTAAAATGATAAGAGTTCCCAAAATCCGCTCGAATTTGAGATAATGCTTTTGGATATTTGGGGTATCAAACATTACATTTGTGACTGCTTCATTTCATAAAGGAGTGATACCAGCTCATTACATTCATTTGTTAGGCTCTCTGTGAAAGAAATAATGAACTTCTAAATTCTGTTTCATCTAAAATAATGATAAGTGGCAATTAAATTGCTATGAGACAAGCATGCAAGTAGATAAAGCTTCTTTTTTAACAATACATCGTACATTTAACCTATGTGAATTGGGATTCTTTTTTTTATTCGATTGTAATTTAATTTCAAGCTCGGATTCATGTCTTTGTAATCGGTTTTCATTAATTGAATATCACTGAAGATTAATTTATTTTCGCTTTATGCTTGTTCCTGAATGTTTCACTCTGAATGAGGTCGGATACATGGGTGATCAAATTGTTGTATCTAATTTCCGATGAGCAGTCCGAGTGCACAAGACACCTTTAAATCTCTCTTGTCGGTTCTTGAGTGGTATCTTTTGTATGATATAAATATTTTCCTGTTTAAATGAAGCGCAAAGTTGAGCTTGTTTTTGTTCATATGCTTTTTCTTATACGCTTAAACAGTATTCTAAACAAGCGTCTTTAGACGTCAAAGCAAAAAAAAGGACTTCACACCCTTAAAGTGTCCAACATTGTACGAAAGGTAATCGAGAATGATACAAATAGTTTTGTGTTTTTTATTATCAGTCGTAAACAATTCACAAACATCCCGAAGCTTTTATATAAAATATGAATGAACTTTTCGAGACAGTCTTCATGGATCTGATTCCATACTTCTTGTCTGCACTTGTATTGCTTCCTATTTCGTAGTCAACTAATTGTTCATGGGGCAACAATTGTACTAAGTTCAGACGGAAAACCGACTTCTTCCTGCCGAGTGTTTATAATTAAGAATCCTGTCACCACTTACCTGTTGTTGCATACATTTGCTTTGTTTGTAATGTATTTATTGTGTTGATTGTGTTTCAGTAACAAGGTTGTGGTGTTGTACTTTGTGATTATAATTTCATGTGACAGACACTAATTAAATGTGAGTACTTGTTCTGGCGGACACTAAGAAAAGAAAATTGTTGACGTATTGTTATTTTGTTTAGGCACATATCATTTACTGTTTATTAAGTGTAAATTGTTCTTAATTAATTTCGAATCGCTTCTTTTAGACCTATTGGTCACGATCTTATGGTATTCTAACTTCAGATATATATAGACACAATACGAAACAACAAACCTCTGATACCATTTTATGCTGTCTGCGCATTTTCTATTCAATAAATAGGCGGAAAGAATTTTAAACGAGACGGTTAGTGACAAGTTCTTGTTATGGAACATCTTCATATGTGCGACATCATAGATATTTGTGACTTCTTTGACAAATTTCAGTTTTAACTGGGAGTCCTTGAAGAAAGCTAGAAATTCAAGTTTTGCATTCAATCTACTTGACGTTTAATCTAGATTAAACCATGAATAGATATCGCATGCTATTTTCAACCATTAATGCTATTTGAAAAAGCAAACGTTTCTCGGGAGCACTTGTGTCGCCACCGGGTTCTAATCCAGCGGCCTTTCGATCATCTGTTGTGCGCGCGTCTATTTCAGAGGTTTGACTCTTTTCTGTTAACCTTTGGAGATCGCGTGATGTCAGATCGTTTCGGTTTGCCCTACATCAAAGTATAATGAAATGATTCATAAGATGAATGTCAATAGTTTTTCTCATTTCGTTTTAATCAAGTGAATGTCGATCGTGAGTGGCAACGATTATGTTAACATTTGGAGTGATTGATGACCAAATGTGATTAATAAATTATTTACTATTTACGAGGCAAAACCATGTGAATAAAATAATGACCTAATTCATATATCTCAAAAGATATTTTAACTTAACTTGCTGCGGCCGAGGATTATGTTTATTATGTGGATGTCGATTCCGACCATGTAAACAAGGGATTAATATAAAGGAGTAGTGTCTCTTATGTAAATACAAAAGAACCAATGCCTAATATTTCTTCTTATTGTTAGCTCTAAGGGTAGAACAAAACGATTGTTATGCATGGCAAGTACAAACAAAGCTACTCCAAAAAATCTGTAAAAACATGATAAATATTTCGTGATTCTAAGACAATAAATAAATAAATGATGTGTTTTACGTCAATAATTCTTAGAGAGGTTTCTTAAATGACACGCAATTCATATTACAATAATGGAGGTGAATGGCCTTTTTATTGAAGTCATTCTCCGAACAAATAAGTTGTAAATACAACGCAGAAATCAACTACGCTATCTGTAGATAATTCTATAGTTTCGCCTTGTTGAGAAGCGCTATGTGGTAGTGATACTTAAAGGCTCCCTATATCACCAAGAAGGCATTGCTTACGTAAAATAATTACATGTATCTCAAGACGGAGTGAACATAACTTGTATCGGCTTGGGACCCATGGCTTTTTTATTTGTAAATCATCACTGGGCTTCCATGATGGAAAATCATTTACCGTCATTTTTTTTTAATTTGAGTTATTGTGCTTCTTCATTTGCTCTGAAATTTATGAGAGTTGCACATTTTTCGAAGTAAAGAAAGAAATCCATTCCAATGAAAAACAGCATCATCAAATTTGATAAAACAAATTAATTAATCTTGCAATATCTACCGAAATCACCAAGGGAAGCATCTCCCATGAAATTTCCGAAATGTGTCGTAAGGTAAATTACAGTATCTTGGATAACTATCAAGTAAATAACAATTATTGGGCAATCCAATTGTATGATAATAACATTTTGTAAAGCATTACCAAGACGCGTCAGATAAGTACAGTGTGATGGATGATATTCCTAAGGACCATCGTGATTGTCAAAATAAGGATACATTAGATACATTGGGTGTACCTTATAGAACAGGTCATATAAAATACGTAAAGCTAATTCTGGGAATATATATTTTCTTCCTAGTCTAACAGATTGCAGCAGATGAGCAGATTATTGGGAGTACACATAGTAAAGTATTAGAATGTCATTTGGATGAGGGAGCTACCTATTTCGATTTCCCTATGATCACTTTGATGCTGGTCGTAATCATGAACCACGCCACTCTGAATTGATTAACTAATAACCGATGCTGTTAGTAAGGACATTAAACCGAAAAGTACAAATTGTGTCCATAAGAAATACAATGTCCTAGACTTATTGGTCTTTATTGGCATTAAACAGATAAGTATATGAATGAGAACTGTGGTTGTCTGTTTTCTTATTACAACCCTGGTGCATTATTACACGTAACGATGGAAATGTCTGCCTGGCGGAAATGATTTCAGACAATGCACATTGCCCAGGATGCAGATATGTCGATAGCAACTGCTATAGTATTGAATTAAAAGTTCTCTGTTTGATAAAAGAATTCGGTCAGTTGTTATTTTCTTTTATTTTCTGTTTCTGTATTTCATCACATACCATTTCTTAGTTAGTGTTGAGTTATTTTCATGAATTTATTTAGTATGTACCGAGCAGGGAACTGATGTTTGGTTAGTTTGAATGATTCTTAAACTAAAGTTTCGAAGAGCAACAGAACGTCGATGTTTCTACCCAAATGTTAGTTGGTTGGGAGGGTCGTCCACTATCGCTTAAGCAGGAAAACTAGCCAAATGACATTGACTTGTCGATGCAGCGATAAATCCGAAGTTATCTCGAAATGGATACCATTGGTGAACGAATATGATATTCTTCTGCCTCATTAAGTGCTTTTGTTGCATAGATTTCAATGAATATTTTCTTTAATTATTGTAATGAACAAAAAAAGCTATGAGTGATTGCCAACAAGACAAAAGCTTTTTACACTGTATTGTATCCTTAATTCTTTTCAATGTTCCAATGTTTTGGATGGGTATAAGTGTGATTAAAGGTTTAAAGGGGCATGCCCAGGAACTGCTGTGTCTTTTTTTTCGTACACCAAAAATGCATTTGTCACTTGTAAAACCAATTATTACCGAAAAGTCAAAGAAGAATGTCCGTTCAAAAATGACCTTATAACGCGCGAGTCGGTATTTGTATGTCGGTTTGAATAAAAGGCTGTAAGCCTTTTATTGACGACAACGATATTTCCGATACGCCTGAGAGTTTAACTGAGCATGTGCGCTGCCTTTCAAGTGAACATAACATGAGCAATACTTACCATTTTAGTTTGTTAACATTTTTTCCGCGATGTTTTCGGTTTTGACAGATCCCGAAAGGGTTGAGTTGTGAAAATGACGAATAATTTCTGAGGCCAAAATCGGCAGGTTGGGTAAATCTTGAAATGTGTATTTTGAGTAAACTAGCGGGATATTTTGTAAATATTTTACAGGGCTCTCATTAATTGATTTACGCATTAAAATGATACCAATTTGATTGCGTGTTTTTTTTTCTTGGAGTCATTTCCTTATCTATAGTGTTTTATTGTACACAAATCGCGATGCATTTTAGCATTTACAATAGCTTAGAAAATATTTCCGATAAGAGTCTCGTGTTTGCAGAAAATTCTTTTTTAGGATTATCAAATTACTTGTCCGTCTTTGTCAAATCTACATAACTATGAATGTAAATTGTAGATTATCAAATGTGCGCTTGTATGTGTGATAAATGGATTTTGGAAGGATGATAGTATTTTAAACATGTTCAATATTTGAATATTTCCATGAAAACCTAATCATTGAATTGACAAAATATTTTAAGACCAAAAGATGTTTAAATTGTACAAACATATAATTATTTAATGAAATAATAATTAGTGGATATATACGAGTACCATCCTTTTTTGGAAGTTTCCGAATGTAATTCATTTTCGGCGGGGAAATAACAAACGTCAGTGCATATTACATTATGCAATTTTCAAACAAATTAATTTCTTCGAATTCGGTCTCATGTTTTACAGCTCAGCATGTTGAATATATCATTTAGACATTTTGACTTTTAATTTAATCCAAAGATTAAATTTCAGCAATTATTTCTTCACTTCCTTCTTTCTTTAAAAGTTTGGCAAATGAAAATGATGAGATGGTGGTATCTATTTTGTTTTAAAAATTGAAGATGCAACAAATGTTCTGAGAAAAAATGGTGAAAAAATATACCTTACATTGTGTGAAACACATTAAGGACATCAGTCTTCAATTTTAAACAAATGCTATAAATAAATAGACCTCGACCGTATTCCAGTGTTTAGTGCGATGAACAATTTCGGTCGCTGCAGTTCATACCCTTCTACGAAAAATTGTCGATTTTCCTCCATGTATCAAGAACATGTCGACTCATTACGGGAGTTAGTACAGGTTAGAATACTGGTCCAGTAAAACTAGTAAGGTGAAACGGCCGCCGTTTATAACTGAACATATTGTTGATGAACGGCGTGAGGCCTACTTACAAAATGTAATTAAATACAACATATATCAATATTGTCAATACGTCCATTATCTGTCAGATTTTCTAGACCTAATTAAGCATCATTCGGTGAGACAGGACTAGATTTTTCAGGATTCAATATTTCCAACACGTCCATGTCACACTTAAGCAACGTGAATGATTATTTTCCCGACAAATTTCGAACGGAACGAGTATTAAAACTGCTTTACGATGTAGCAGATTTTGATTTCTATGTAAACTTTTTAACGGATTACTTTACGGATCAAGTTTGTTCTTCCAGATTGAGAAATCTTCCGCAAAATAATTTTTCATAAGGAATTTGAAGCTCTACATTTAATGTCCGTATTAATGTTCTAGTGATTAAACCTTTCTGAACGCTTGACAATGACATATCATTTCGATATGGATAGCGTTGAACACATAACCAAGTTGTTCAAGAACAAAATTGCTCAAAAAGACTATACGTTTTTTATTATAATAATAGATTCTGGATCTGGCCGATGACGCTTGAAGATGGTTTTCTATTTTTTCATACTCTCAGATTTGTTCTGTTTAAACCTTCAAACATGTTAAGAACAAACGATGATTGTTTGACAGCTGCGAAGAAGATAAAAATGATAATAACACAAAGCCAAATAAAAAGCTACTATGGTCAAAATGTAACGGTATTTTTATGAACAAATAAGCCTCTGTTTATTTTGTAAGCATAGAAGACGAAGCCTAACTAAACCTAGATGATTCACTCAGCAGAGTGCTATTCAAAGTGTTCATACATGTACAGTAACAGTAAAATAATTTGTGACACACATGAACGCATTCTGTTTTATAAGAAACTCACAACAAGTTGATATGAATAAAGGCGTGGTGCAGATCACCAACACCTTTTTTATAATTGTACCATGAATAACATTTCCTGAGTTTCCACGTCAATGTCAATTTCAAACAGATGGAGTGCAATTGGTATATCGAACGTTTGGAGAAATGCGACATTATCTCCTGATTCAAGTACAATATGAAATGGTAGGTACTATAAAAGAGTGAATCACGGTAACAGTAGAGTTTAATGGTAACGTGAGAAATGATGATGTTGCTATGTCCATAAACTACAGACTAAGTATCCCTTTGGGGAATAATTTCATATGAGCAAAAAGAACGTTTGTTTCCATGTCTTTATTTCTGAATGTAGAGGCAATCACATTAATCTGGCAGAATTTTATCGGTCATTGCAATCGATACGATGCAGCAAATATTCCTACAGCTGTTTCATTCATCTCTGATGCTGTTCGTATTGAACAGAAGACGTACTAAATAATTTTTAAACATCTTGTTTTAAGCCAAAACAACGTGTCATATAATGAGGTTTTTATTGAAAAGATTTTGATAGAAGGGTATGACCTTTCGCGACCGAGATTCTAACCCGAGTCCTCGGGTTATAAGTCCTGTGCTTTAATATCTTATAATCAATGGAAAAATCATTAAATCAACTTATCCAGTTATAATAAAAGAAATTTTGGAATTGTATTCAATGGTTGTTTTTTTACAGAAGGTATTCGGGAAGGTTGGGTGTTTGTCATTTGCGGTATCTTTCTTCAGTTCGTTTTAATATAGCTATACAATCTCTACGGCATGTGGATTTTGTACTCACGTTTCTTTGGCTATTATTTTTACTTTCTGTTTGCACGGAATACAAGCTTCTATGTTAGATTATACTGCGAATGTTTTAGTTAATGTCTGATCCACACGTTGCAATAGAAGGTTAATTGCGAAAACATTGAATAATTAAATCTTTTATGATTCAAAGATTTTATTTAGTAATAGAGGCCACCGGCCAAGAATACATATTCATATACACATCACATGTTATATATAGAGAGAGTTGTGTATGCTGCTTATCTCTTTAAACGAAAAGAGGTTTTACATACATGTATTGGCTTCCTAATAACAATATTTTACATAGACATGTATATTTTTATGTTAACATGTCCCTAATAACTAGGATTTGATGATTTGTTGTTTATTGGGAAGTCAACACTTTAGTTATGTCAATTGTTCAGACAATTGACTGGTAATCTACAGAAATCTACAGTTTTCCAACTATAACATGGTTGTATCTTTTACCCTGAATAATGTGAATTGGCAATTTAGAAAATATTTATTTTTCTTATTTCTGTATGTTCATCTGTTAACACAGCATGTGTATTGAAAAAATACGCCATTATAATTAAATGTATAATATTTATATACTGGTATATAAACATGTATATATTAAATAAGGGTAAAATTTGTTGATCTCTCGCTCATTACGGTTTCTGTTTGGTAACAAATAGAAATAAATGACAAACTTGTTCTCAAATTCAACCAAAAAATAACAAAAGTCCGACTTAATTGGAGTAGACACTGAAACTAATTATCCAAGTGACTGTCAGCTTCTTGCATAATACACAAAAGACAATTATTCCTAGAAATAAAACACAAACAAAGGATCTCCTACCCAAAATATACTACATTCCCCTAAATCCCAAAACCTAAAACTTACCAAACATGTAGGACCATACGGAAAAGGAGTAAAACAAACTCTCCTGGAGGATACCGCTTTGGAACGGTCTGTAGCTGTGTATTGTTACGTACATAGTTACGTCATACTTTAACCAAGGTGAACCACCTTTGATAAATGTATGAATTAAACTAATGGCAGGATATGGTTTCGATTAAATGACACTTAGTCCGTACCGGAAATGTCATGTTCTAATAAATGGGAATGTCTCAATTTTAGGAATCATAAACGAACGCGATGACACAATCATTTAGTTACAAGAACTTCTTAGTACGATACGTTAAGATTTGGTTCGTATTCTGTAATTATAGGATACGCAATGACCATTTATGGCTTTGTTGTCATGGAGATATTTTATTCCCTGTTTCTGTTGACGATTTATGTGTAATTATGTGTATATACACCAGTATTAATGTTCCCCTTATTCCATTTCTTAATCGTATGTTCTATCTATAGATGTGCAACAGTGTACAATACATTTATACACTACTCAGCTTTTACAGTTTGATACCTATAGTTTGTTAAAATGATCTATTCAGAATAATATTGGAATAGAACTATCATTATTTTATTGGATACTTTCTTATTAGATATAGAGTATAATGTCACTTATATACCATCGTATGCTTCACTTATTCTAAGATATTATTATAACATTTTACGCTTTTTATCCATAAGTTACCAATTAAAATAATTGTACGTCTGAGTCTTGTATTTACAAAATGTATAAAATATTTTAAAAATCTAGATGACCGATTGCAATGTTGAACATCGTATACTTCAATTTTCGTTTGAATGAGTTCAACGACATTTTCGACGGCATTTCAGTTATTAAGGCTGCCGGGTCACTTAACCAGTTCAACTGAGCCGGCAACATTTTTCACATCAGGAGAAAATTTGTTTCAATTATATACTAGACAACTTCAGTACGAAGTCCATCTTTTGAACCAAAATATACTTAGATGTAATGTGTGATGGTCATTATGTATTCAAATGTTACGCTACATAAGACAATGTCTTTTATCCAGAGAACGTATATGTCATATATATATTCGTAAAGGTTCCCGGGCAATGAAATACCTCATTTTTCTTTCCGGCACGTTTTAGCGCCTTCAATTCCTTAAGATATATGGATTCAATTATTTCTAAATAACATTAGTATGGTTGGATTTTTATTTGGGGTGTTTATAATTGAATAGAATTGTATAAGGTATTGATTTCTGTTTTGCAAGTGAGTAGATAGCCTCATTTATTTTAATTGGTTGTCACTGTATGCTCCTACCAACATGCAATGCATTTAAGGGATACATCTTCTGTTGGCACTGTTGTAAAACTTTAAAGATTAGTAGTTTACAAAGACCGTCTCGTCTTAGGCGCTTTATTATACCCCCGCAAACGAAGTTTGGGAGGGGGTATATTGGAGTCACTCTGTCGGTCGGTTGGTCGGTCGGTGTGTTCGTCCGCATAAAATATCGAAAGTTTGTGGAGCGAACTACTTTCACATTCTTTAAGCAATTGCTATGAAACTTTAAATATGTTATCACCATGAAGTGTAGATGTGCAAGACACAATTTTCATTCCCAGCAATTCACTCATTCCAGAGTTGTGTCCCCTTGAACTTAGCCATATAGTGTACAATGGCACTCTTAGTTTGTGGAGCAAACTATATTCACATTTTTCAAGGGATTGAACTGAAACTTGAAATATATTATCACCATGAAGGGTACTGGTGCAAGACACAATATGCATTACCAGCGATTCACTCATTACAGAGTTATGTGCCCTTGAACGTAGCCATATATTGTACAATGGCACTTTTAGTTTCTGGAGCAAACTTCTTCCACATTTTTCAAGAGATTGAATTGAAACTTGAAATATATTATCAATATTAAATGTAGATGTTCAAGACATATTTTTTATACCCAGTGATCAACTCATTGCAGAGTTATGTTCCCTTGAACTTAGCCATATAGTGTACTATCACATTCTTGGTGTCAAAGCGGTGGCGGGGGTATTAGTCACCTCTGTGACAGTTCTAGTTTTGTTTGCTGAAGTTGTACTAAATACCCTGGTAATTTATTTACACGCTTTATGATATTCAGTCGGCATAAACTGGTCAAAACGAGATTTAGCATGCTCTTGAAAATGAAACATTCAAAGACAAATTTACATTAAGGTCTGGATTCAGTTTAGAATCAACCCCATAATTAAAAAGTTATGATAAGCTAAGTATAAAGCTAGGCACCCAAACAATAGCCCAAACTAGATCATATTATACAAGGGGTTATGTTGTATTTGCTAGTAATAACTGTTACTGTGAGAGTGGCTTCCCAGACTTTTAATCAAGATTTAGCAGTAACAATAATGATTCTATTACAAACTCTGAGGACCTAATATTATTCCATGCCGAGACTTAAATGGCTTAGGAGAATGTTAACGGTAATCGTGCAAGGAACGTAGTGGAAAACTACAAAAGCATTAAACAATTGTCTGGAAAAAAATATGTGACGTTTTCGCTGATTTTCTTCGTCCAGACACGATAGAATAGTCACGTTAGGTCTTAAATATTGAGTTTAGTTATTGAATATTGTCTGCCACAGATTTTGTTAATGAATAATCCCAAAAGCCCCCAGATCCGGGGACGAAAAATGAAACAACTTAGTATTATCGGAGTGAGCAACAAAGAAGAGATAATACTTCTTTATAGTTGTATTCTCTGCTTATAAGAAAATGGTCAGTTAATTCTGGATAAATATGCCTGGTATGTTTTACCTTAGCGACCACTTTCTCTCATCTCAATGTTTGCTGGTCCTTTGCTTAGATTCATCTCATCAACATGTTCTAAAAGTGCAAGAACTGACTGATACAATTAAAAGCGAATTGGAAAATAAATAGATTCATGTATTTTTATCATGCATGTCAAAGAAAGACATCCAATTAACATTGATTCAATGACTGAATTGACTTTTCAATCCACACAGCATAAGTTTTTTTATGCAAATAATATGTCAAAATGCATGCTGGGGATTTTTACAGAAGGAATTAACTTCAAAATCTAGCGCAGCCCAACTCCAGCCCAAATGTTCATCAATTTATAAACGGGAGTGTATTTGTTATGTATTGACAGACAATCATCACCGTTGTCAAGCTCTATACAAATATTGCTCAGAACACGGTCGCCAATCGGAACTCCTCGGCATTTGTCCCTTGGACATAATAGGCGGGCCGCCATATTGTTGTTGTTATTACTTTCCATCATGGTTGACGCTTGGAATCCAACGATGGTAAACAACCTGCTTCTCTTCCAATGGGAATTTGATGCCCATTCTATCAATCGCGAACGATAACTACGTTTGCTATTCTGCGAATGTTTAAAGAGTAGTTACCAGAAACCACATAGCTAAGACTTATAATGTAAGGACGTATTCCTCAGTGACGGAAATAACCGAGTAATAACGTTAACGATTGCACCGCCGCGTATAGCAAAATGGGGGGTTATTCCGTGACTATCGTCATTCTTCATTCATTTCCATTCGATTATGTATAAGTCATTTCTTGTCTGTGATATGTTTGCACTCTTCGGAAAGTGTCAACGTTCTTATCATGTATGATTAATTGCACCTTTCACTGTTTCCTCGCTATTACATTAAAGGACGGAGAACTTTGCTTAATATTTTGCTGGAAATGTACTTTACGTGAGTATCACACTGAGACTTTAAAGAAAAGGTTTAATCACGTATGTTTTCTCGTATTTAGTCGATAAAGCATTGACCTTAGGTTGGGAAAATACCTGGAATTTCAGTCACCACTTCAACATTAAGGTCATCGTACTATCTCGACTTCATTTTCGGACTGGTTGTCAATAGTTCTGCTTTATTTCATTTTGATAACGTCACATTAAGACATTAAATCCCAGAGACAATTCTAACAATGTGATATTTAGTTTACTTTTTTATAAATTATTGTTTCCAAACCTACAAGATCTACATATTCAATGCCCACGTATACAATGTCCACTGTTTTAGTAATTGTTAGTAGACTTCTTACAAAATTATTTAAGTATGTTTGACACGAGAGGTAACTTAGTCTGCACGCCCAAATCTAGAGAAAATGCTCTAGTATAAAAGTTGCACTATCTAAAGGCCTTGACAGTCAATAGTTTGATTGACTAGCTTTCCCATCAGGCACGCTGTGATACAACATGCAAATTGAAAAACGGTAATTTTGCGTTAAATGTTTATCTCATTTTGGGTCATTAGTACCATTGATTTTGTCATAGCAAATGACGAAGTGTTCTTCGTGAACTCAAACCAATGCAAGCGTCATATGGGGCGTATAGAACATCAACCTTATAATTATGATAGAAAGTTGTTAATTACAGAATGGTTGCTAGGTGCTAGCTCGCGGGTATGTATTTGGGCGAGGTAATGGTAGTTACCCGAACTTTACAGACTAGGTGAAGTTTTTTTTTCGTCATTACTGAACTACCGGTATTATTCATGAGAGGCCATAAACCAATTCTAAATAAAACAAAGAAGAAATTGAAACATAAAGATTATGCCAGTGTTGTTGTACATTTAGTATCAGACTGATATTGAATCAACAAGAATCCAAATTACAAGTCTATCAAATGAATGGAATTATATATATTTCTGATTGTTGTTCACTATTGAAATCCTGTTTATTCTACCAAGCGTAAATGAATTGCAAGAAGTTACGTAAAGAAGCATTCATTTCTTGTAAATCAAACATCACTTCTACGATAAGAATAAACAATAGTTAATATCGATAGAAACTTCTGACTTTGTCAAAGTGTTAGTTACTCAGTATAGAGCAATGTATTAATGTTACACTAAAGCAATTGACAATAACGTTATTGCAGTTGCAATCATACACGTATTCAAGTTATATTATATATCATACTAGTACTCAATCTACGCCTTCACATTAAGAGATTATGCTTCAACTACAGGCGTATATTCCAAGGACTTAGTGATCATTTTATGCTTATATTTCAATCCTATGAGTGGTGCTCTAGCAATTTTAGAATTATTCAATCGCGTTAGATTGATCTTTCTCATTTTGATAGCAAACATCTCCCATGTGTGTTATGTCTACAAATATGTTCATTGTTTATGTTTACCAATGAAGCGAGCACTTCCTGCAAACCATTAACAAAAGGGAATTACTAGTGAAACAGCCTGACTGAAATAGCAAATAAAGATTAAGGGTGGTCACTCGTGAAATCGAAAAAAAATATTGTAACAAGGATGTTTCGAATTCTAATTTCGAAATATAATTTTGAAGAATAACATTTTGTCATTCAGTTTTTAGTGTGAAAAGTATATGTCCATGATTTAACTTTTTCGTAAAATTACTTTTTATTGATATTCCCAAAATCGTTGATTTTCCTAATAATGGTTTTGAAAAAAAGGCGTGGGTAGATAAATAACCAAATATTCCAGTAAATATATTAAAGCCCCAATAAGGCTTAAAATTGGTAAATATGTTCTATGTACAAAGAATCTCGAAAGACTGAGATATTAAAATATGCCCAAAATGGTACAGAACGGACCTGTATTTGATTTCAGATCGCCGTTCCTTCTTTGAGAAATAATCAACTGAAAACCGTCTATTTAGTATTTTGTTCTCCGTACAAAATACTAAATAGTGTTAACGTTTAGATTTCCCGAACAATTCCGAAAACTCTTCGTCAATGATCTGAAGTACGCACAATATTCTCCGTAGTCTCCGGAAAGTGACGGAGATACAGTCGGAATACATTTAGGGCCGTATTTGTAAACAAACCGGGCTTAATTGTAATGTCAATCTTCAAGGAAAGATATTATTTAATATAGTTTGCGTGTGTTTTAATCACACATTGTGTTTATTATTTATCAGTCTTCAAATCAGTATCAAAGATTTGTGTTTTCTGTATGAAGTAAATACCTCGTTTGGGAACCTTATTGAGGCTAACCAACTCACTTAATAATGTACTGGTTGTATCACAGCCTGAATGTAGAAGAAAATTAAAGGGGCATACTGATGATAAACATCTCAAAATAGAAATTGAATCAGCGGCAGTTCTTGAGCTATATTTATGATGCTCATGTCTGTTACGCTTACTAGATATGTCTACTCGTGTACTTCAATCCATAAATTGGTTGATGATATCTACATACGAATTTATTGGCTTCGTTAAATTTTGAAGATCGTTACAATAAATATTTTCACGCAACAGATCTAATTCCAATAGTAACACACGAGTTCATTCCTCGGGAATCAAACATTGTTCCAGTATATTCCTCCGTAACATAATTATGACGGTAGTTCAACTGAATGTTTCACTCGACGATAATTTGTGTGAAATCCAGCATGATAAAAGTTCCATTAGTAATGTAAATTAAGACATTATATCCTCTATACCCGATTTAATTGTCTGATCGTTACATTAAATTGAATAAAATTATCCAACGAAATGTTAAACAATTTCAATAATTGAAAATTGAAATAGTTTACAAATACGTTCAAATCCATTTAACGAACATAAATGTCATACCACGTTGTCTGAACTATGATAATGATAACAACTCTGAATCTCACTCGGATATCAAAGTGTAAGCCTAAAGTCTATATAGATGAATATGACTGTCTCTTTGCAACATTCTCCTTTATATTCAAACATGCTCCGTTGTATTCAACAGTACACGAGTTCCATTAAGGATTACATACCCTAATACAATACTTTTTAATCAACAACAACACGTGTTTAAATTTGTTTTATGTATTTTAACGTTTCTGCATTACGCCTTCTTCAGAATAATGCAAACTATTTTTATAGACCTTGATACCGGCATCCATTTCTAACCATTCAACTAATGTCTAATTCCATTAAATTTTGTAGAATGAATAATTTTTAAATCCCTCACCACAAGCTTTTTTCTGAATTGTATAATTTGGAATTTGTAAACATGAAATTAAAAGAGTAAATAGATTAAATACATTCAGAGACTTCGACATATAAAAATCTGCTCGATGATAATGGGTCAGTCGTGGTCGACTGATTATGAATATGAAACATATTTTTTAAACAAAATGTTTAAAAAAGAAAAGGGACACAATTTTAAACCATAGGATATAATTGTTTTATTTTTTAATATATGTTCTTATATATGTGTGGGGTAAAATGTTACACATCTATTCTAATTGACACATTTTGTAACTATACAATCCTCTGTGAATTGTCCTTAGTGTTATAAATCGCTTCAATATTTTATAATTTCTGGTAGAAAACGTTTTACGTTCTTAACGTCATTTTGCAATGTCAAGCTACAAGCAAAATTTCTGAATTGTGCCCGAAGCAATAGTCTGGTGTCATGAATAGAAATGAATAATGAGTCTCCAGAAATGAAACACGTTTTAGGGCTAAAAACAATTGTTTGTTTTAGGCTATTTGCTGATTAAAAAACACTGAAGGTAAATTGGGGCTTTTGGATTGGCTCTTGAAAGCTTGTGGAAAGGTAAAAATGAGAAAATGTATGTACCGTTCTTCGGGCCTGATAAAAGGTCTAGGGTCGCAGAATGAATAGGATTGGTCGAGTTACTAGATACAAATATGTTTACGTCATTACCCTCTCCCTACCTGTCTACCGTCTCAACTGATATTGTCTATCTTACACAAATATTCTGTTTCCATCGGTATGTGCTGTTTGAAGCTCATCTGAATAATATAAACTGGGTTTGAGAAATGAAGTTATTGTCCTTTTGGGGCCAAAACAAGCCTAAGCGATTGAGACAGCAGCTGTTTGCAGCACTTATATTAATTTGTCTGGAATAATAATTAGTGAAACTTCTCGATCAGTCTTAACCCCCTGAGCCACCATCAACGTTGAATAATATGACCTTGTATGTTTTCAAACGCATTTCTCCGTGGCCGAATGGTTATGGCGACCACTAGCCCCTCGATGCTGCGAGTTTGAATCCGACCCAGAACCAGACTAATTTCAAATGTGTGGAAGCAATCAAGCTAGCAAACGAATGTTCGGAGGTTCGTGTGCAGACGTTCAACTCCAGAGAAAAGTAGATACATTGGAAAGCATATAAGTTTATTCATTATATACATGATAAACAAACAAAACAATTTCACTTTAGAAGATTAGTAAAGATCACGGTACATGTTTGACGAAACCGATGGCAACATCGGAATTTATTCGCACAAGAAAGTCATGGCAAACTTGGAGCGGAAAATTGCAAATACACCATTTAGAAGATGGAAAAGAGTTTCTACGGGACTACTTAACGATATTGCCTTTATTTCACAGTTCATGTATTGAATCTTTTACAAATTTAATTTAATCAGCTACTCTCTGAATTCCCTATCAATTTGTATTCTACTCTTTAGTGTTTACTAAAATATTTACAAATATGCATGCACAATTGTGCACATGTAAATATGATATAAAGCCTGAGTAAGCTGTGCAGGACATTCGTATATTATCAAATTTGTATCTACGAATAAGGTGTTACAATGCTGCTATTAGTGAAATATTTAGTACATGATGTCCGTTTCATATAAAAGTATGAGACATGTAGAAATAGATTTTTGTTTTGTTTTAGAATATTTGTTTTTATGTCTTGTTTGCACTTTAATGTCAACAAATGTGAATACGAAAGTACAATTTTCATCAGTAATTTATTACTTTTCTAGGTGACAGTCTTTTACCTTCTTCCCTTGCCATACACACACAGTGTAGACATGGCATTGTTGAACTTCTTAAGGACAAAATTCTTGTCCGGGTCTGATTTCTGTGATTATCTAAAACTAGTAAAGCTACGTCTCAATCGTTTAGCTGACTTTATATCGCCTTACTTTGAAACCGGTGTAGCAAGTTGTACCAATGAATGGCTCATAACGTCTTCTTTCCAATGGTACCATTTTTTATTAATTTACGATTACAAAGATTAGTGTGTATTGTTCGCCTCTTTTGAATTCGACCATCTTTTTAATAAGAGATAGTGAAAGTCGTATTGTTGTCCACAGCAAGTAAGATTTAGTTTTAATTCATTCTTCCATTCTGTGAGAATATTGAAATATCATCATTTGTCCCCCGCGGAATCTTTATTTGCTTAGTGAATTATAAATAGTATTTTTTTAAATAGATGGAAAACAGAGTAATATAAAATATACCCATGTAATCATCCTCATAAACATGAACAAAAATACAATCAAAAATAGAATAAGTCCCTTGTGAAACAGTCCTTTCAAAATTGTTGTTATTATTGAGTTACACGATCGTCTTATTCATAAAATACTAGCTTCAAAGAGTATCTAATGATTTTTTTTTCGTTTTTATTCCATTTTTTTGTTCTCGGTGCAAGCATATAATTATATAAATGCCAACATTAATCCTACCTATCCATTGTTATAATTAGGATCGTGTAACTGAAATAAAACTTTTTTAATGATAGCATAAGGTTTTATTATTAATTATTATTATCCGAATTGCACCCTTTTGATACCTTGCATGAACCTAAAAACGTAGTAAATTTATTAAAACTATGACTGGGATGCATTGTTGGATCTCTGGAATCTATGGACTGACTCAGGAATGAGTGAACTACTCATTATTTGACATGGCTATAGCAGTTACTGGGGAAATCTTTCCTCGACAAATGCTTGAGTAATTACAGAAAATAAGACATACTGGCAAATCGCTTGCAGAACTAATCACACAAACCTCTTTGTCAAGGTGATTCAGTGATTGGTAGAAACACGTGTAGTCAGGCGACCTTCAAGTAGATTTATTGTTCAACATATGTTTGTACAACGAAGGCAGTAACGAAAATGAAACTATCGGAGACATGGAAACTGTTTTCTACAATTCTCTGACTCAAACAAGCGATTTCAGATTTCATGAATGTAACGAAAAAAACACACACTATTTTCATTTCTAGCACTACGGATTACTTGTAACAAAGAAAAACGTCGTGAAGAATTAGCTGAAAATTATGCAGGTGATAATTTATGAAAATGCAAACTCTGGCTATTTATGTACACTTTATTGAATTGATGAATTTATGCATTCGATGACAATGGTCGAAATGTTATGCTGACGGTTTTTGATAAAAACAAATGGCATAATTGATATCACTGGATACATGATTGTATAATCATGAAGTCTATCCTAGACGTTCTACAGAAAATAATGTAACATTGGCACGTGACATGATTAAGAAATACAATATTATATAATAAGAAAGACGTATAGGAGATACGTAGTGGATATTGTCGAATGCAAATCATTGCCGCGATGCAAATCTTTCAATATATTTGAGTAAATGCTTTAAGAAGCGCTACAATGGAACATATTTGGCTTTATTGTCATTGAATAACACTATTGTCAAGCTTTATCAAATTTTTAAATCGGTATTTTATCTATTGGAAATGGAATACAGAATGTTTTTAGGGAATTTATCCGGAACCTTTGGAAATGATAATGTGCTCTATAACCTTTCGGACACTGAAGATGAACGCGTGGATATCCTTATATCCGAGCTAGGACCTAGAAGGAAATCTTTATTTGTCACCATTGTGTTAATGTTTGTTTACTGTTTGATATTCATGACGGGGATAATCGGGAACGTAATTACCTGTATTGTAATCATACGAACGAGCTACATGCGTACAACAACTAACTATTACCTGTTCAGCCTGGCTGTGTCAGATTTGATTCTCCTAGTAATTGGTGAGTACTGTGAAAGTTAATTACCTCGTACTTGTTGTTCATTCCAGAAGTAACCAAGCAATGCTTCATCGAATTATCGTGTAAACGTTTGTTGTCGTTTAATTTACCACTTATATTGCACTTTGCGTTAGACATTGTTCATTCTTATAATTGACTCCGGCTACATTTAAAGTATCCATACCATTCAAACTTCAAAGTGTTTACCCTTACATAAATGAGTATATTTAAGGATAAAGTCTGTACTTGTTTCCTTTTACCATTAGGTATTTATTTACCTAACGTTGACATATTTACATATGCTTGCACTCTTTACATACAGGATGCACCGCAGTGCATGTTTTTTAAGATAATTATTTTTATACAACTTCCATTTATTTCTGGTGTTGCATTTCTGGTGTTGCTACTGCGCATGTGTCGTAAATTAAGAGACTAAGATTTTTAGAAGTCATAGATGTTATTTTCTAAATTAATTAAATGCAATTATGGGTTAGGTATTGTTGTGTAGTTTGAAATAACGGGGATCATTTCATGTGTTCGGTCTTTTATCAATTTTTAAAAAGACCTTATTTAATAGTTTAATTAAAAGAACTCCTAGTCATGTGCATACCAAATACACACGTGCGATCCACGTTGGTTACACATTCGACCCACGAAATTTTGATGTCCGCATGGGCTGAACAAATGAGATGACTTTAGCGATCTGTCATTCTCTCTTAAATCCTACCCCCACTATATCTCTGTGTGTATCTATTTACATATTTCTGACATCAGTGACAAAACTAACTGCAGAATACAATAGTCGGAATTCAAATATTGATGAAGAAAACATCCAATATCTTTATACGCTAATTAGAACAAAAGAAATAGATGTTTCCCTATTATTGCATTCAGATCCATTACTTGGTTCAAATTACAAAGAATCCTGACCAATTAAGATAAATCAGATAACAAATGCAACATACGAATTGGATTTCATCAAGAAAAGACTATATATCTGATACTGTATGAAATTGTGGCGTCTGATGGTTTATACCTCATTCGAGAGCCTCGAGAACGCGGTGATTGTGTTTTGTGTATTACTGTTTATCTGAATGTACATAAACGCACATGCATGAAAAGTACAAACACTATTAGATTGTCATTTTTGTAATTTTCTAGAGTTCGAACAGTTATAAAAAAATACCAAATTTAAAAGAACACACCAAAATGATACTAAATACCAAAAGGATACCAAACACCGCATTGATACCAAACACCAAAAAAATACCCAACGCCAAATGGATCATATGACCAAACACCAAAAACCAAATGGATCAAGTGACTAAACATGAAAAAGATACCAAACATCAAATGGATCATGTGACCAAACATGAAAAAGATACCAAACATCAAATGGATCATGTGACCAAACATGAAAAAGATACCAAACATCAAATGGATCATGTGACCAAACATGAAAAAGATACCAAACATCAAATGGATCATGTGACCAAACATGAAAAAGATACCAAACATCAAATGGATCATGTGACCAAACATGAAAAAGATACCAAACATCAAATGGATCATGTGACCAAACATGAAAAAGATACCAAACATCAAATGGATCATGTGACCAAACATGAAAAAGATACCAAACATCAAATGGATCATGTGACCAAACATGAAAAAGATACCAAACATCAAATGGATCATGTAACCAAACATGAAGAAGATACCAAACATCAAATGAATCATGTGACCAAACATGAAAAAGATACCAAACATCAAATGGATCATGTGACCAAACATGAAAAAGATACCAAACATCAAATGGATCATGTGACCAAACATGAAAAAGATACCAAACATCAAATGGATCATGTGACCAAACATGAAAAAGATACCAAACATCAAATGGATCATGTGACCAAACATGAAAAAGATACCAAACATCAAATGGATCATGTGACCAAACATGAAAAAGATACCAAACATCAAATGGATCATGTGACCAAACATGAAAAAGATACCAAACATCAAATGGATCATGTGACCAAACATGAAAAAGATACCAAACATCAAATGGATCATGTGACCAAACATGAAAAAGATACCAAACATCAAATGGATCATGTAACCAAACATGAAAAAGATACCAAACATCAAATGAATCATGTGACCAAACATGAAAAAGATACCAAACATCAAATGGATCATGTGACCAAACGTGAAAAAGATACCAAACATCAAATAGATCATGTGACCAAACATGAAAAAGATACCAAACATCAAATGGATTATGTGACCAAACATGAAAAAGACACCAAACATCAAAACGATAGTAAACACCAAATTAATACCAAACACCAAAATAATACCAAACACAAAAGGATACCAATAACGATCAGGCAGCAAAATCAACAATTAAGGGGTCTACTGTAACGTGGTTCTGTTCTAACTTTTTAATTAGATACAACGGATTAAGATTAAGATTAAAATTATTAAATCTGATAACGTATCAATTATAGTCAAAGAGGGACTAGCGAGAGTAAATATAGATGGCGATACTACTTCAATATATTCATGTTTCTATTATAAGGAAACACTTCAAGTTAAAGGTTCACACACTGTGTTTTAGGGTCATAAATCTAGTATAAGTAACTTTTACACACAAAACGCCTGTCAGAACTAAAAAAAACAATTGTGATCTTTTTTTCATGTTGAACCATCTACATACTTACTATCAGATCTGGCTAATTATAATAATTTGTTTTATATCACAGCACAGTCAATCTTTGAGTAGACTGCACCAATTGTTCACGCCAATTATCTGCTTAAAGGGTTGCCTACATTTAATGTTTTACATCAATTATATGCATTCTAAATGAAAGAGTTTTACTAGTATTCAAAGATGACATTTAGGTTTTATGTCATTCTTATCGACTTTTATAATGACTCCTTGATCTACAGAACAGTACAACAATTTCTTACAACCCATCCATTTACAAATCTATTTCACGTCCACAAACAGAAGAGTAATTGGTCTGCTTTGACAGATAAAATAACACCAAAAGACGAAAGTCTAGCAAGAAACCCAGGAAGTCCCGGAAGTTTGAAAGTTGATACATAGAATAATGGCGAACTTAGAACACGTGGAGCGGTTCATTTTCTGAGAAGCCGTGAACAAACGGCGCTTATTAAAACCCATGCTTGTCATTTTGTATTATATGTACAGAGAGCTTAGTTGATTAATGGTGGAAAAACAGTATAAACAAACAGTATATGATTTATTTGTATGCCTTCGGTCATCGCTCGTGTTTCCGAGTTTATTGACGTCAGAATATCCATCTTTTCCATTTACATTTTCTACATTCTCACCAAGTAGTTGTGTTGTTCCTCATTTCTCGCTAATTAGGCTAAACCAAAGTTCCATGGAATTGCAGCAGTTCTTGTCTGATTATAAGGTAGTTAATTCGAACCAAGCCGTCATGCTGTATCAGAACAAAGTCTCTAACATATGGTTCTTTGCGTCATGTTCTTTTCAGGAGATAATAGGATTGTTGAAATAAAAACGGTGATAATCGTACTTTTATTAAATTTGTAAGCTGTAAACGTTGCTGATGATGTTTGAAATACTTCTCACGTGACTGGTCATCGGTACATTACTTTCATTGATTCGTAGTCTATAAAGCAGGATTCAGACTATTTAATTGTCACCGACAAATACATGGCGTATAAACAGAATGTTGTACCTAATAATTCCTTAATGTTGTGACATTTTTCCTTGTCCCGTTACTAATTAAACGTAATTTATCATCCAATAATTGATTTAAGACGTTGCAGCATGGTGATCATAAATATTGGGGAAAAACACAAGAAGCACCAAATATAGTAAGACGGTATATACAATGCGTAGACGCTAATATATGAATAAGAGGTGAATCAAATAAAAACTCTGGATCTTTTTCTACGATTTTTTGACGACAGTCTAGTAAATCAGCATATCCATTTGGTTTCATGTTAATGTTGCCATCTGGAACGCAAACTAACATCAACGCAAAATATTGACGTGAATCAACTAAGAGAGAAACCTTAAGCAAATAATCTTGCCGCGGGCAGTTACATGGCACGGTCAATTCTTCGATTCCAATTTAGAATGACTGACATCTTCAAACCTCATTTACGAGGGTAATTGTCGACCTTTTAATGGCATTTGTTGACTGGTCATTAAGTAGAGAGAGTTTGATTTTCTTAGGAAACAAGGGAAACAACTAAATGGAAGCAATTATCTCAAGATGTTTACTCAAACGGTGACAAAAAAAACCTTAAAACTACAACAAAAATAAAACAAACAAAGAAGGAAAAGGTAACATACATGTAATTTAGTTATGAAATAAACAGCTGATGACTAGCTGTTGCGTTATCAAATTTAAAATATTTTATATTATACACTGTGTTTGTTTTTACAACAAAAACAAAATGTGCACCCGGCGCTTCAATTAGTTTTTACATTCCTGTAAAATAGTCCCTCTTGATGAGAGGAGAGCATACAAATATCCTTTCTTTACGTTCTTATTTTGTTTTTTTAAGAGCAGAGCAAATGAGTATTATTTTTATATGAACCGTGTCTGCCATTGTATCACTCTTTACATATTCGGTTTTCGATTAATTCTGTTCCCAACGAAACTGACGTCAATAAACGAAACAAAATAGGCTAATCATGTTGATGAGAATAAACAGCACGCATTGGTTGTCATGTTCTTCTCGTGAAAAATACGGAAGAATCACCACGATGAATTATCAATCTCAGAAAGCATTGTCGTACTTAATTAAACGACAAGTTTACTGAACTACGTTAAGATGTGAAATCGCAATTACACATTTTGTAACACACTTATCTTTGAACGGCTACACATTTTTACCCAATGTGGGACAACGGAGAATTGTAAATGACATTGAATTAAATGACATAGAATTGGTACGCTTGGAACCAGTGTCACACGAATGCAATTGTTCCTGAATTGTTCATCTCTGTTTTAGATACATGTACATTTAATGATTCATTTACAAAACGCATTGATTATAGATACGAAATAGTCCAAGAAAGACATATGATGTTTGATTTTGCATTCACATTGATTGAAATGTTGGACGTGCAAGCACCCACTAAATATTTTTTGGGGAAATCACAAACATTGGTGGTGTGTTGAATTGTCCGTGGAATAAATGTAATACAGTTACATGGCAATTACCAAACCAACAGTATACCACGTCGCGTGAAGTTTCTCTTGATCTCTTTATCACGGATCGTATTACCTAATTTAGCGGCCAAGTCATTTACTAACTCTTCAGTTTTATTGGCAAGCTCGCGACTGGACTTTCTATTTTGTGCGTTAAACTACATTTTGTACTTGAAAACTGCGGTCTGATTAGATTTATTTGGGATGCTGACGGGGGTAATCAATTATTATATGTGCAAACGATGATTTCAGACATAATGTTATTGAGACTGAGTTCAACAGTGATGCTTTTGCAATTGAATATTCTTGTCTGATATATTCATAGTTTTGAAATATACCGGTCAATGTCGGTCTTTCTACCACATGGTTTGGCGTTCCTTTTTCTTGGATGGATCGTTTTGGTTTTGCGTATTAGGAAAATTACCAAATACATGGTAAACAAGTGGTTAAAAGTACTTTTTGTATGTGATGACGAAGTGTTATGAAGAAAACAATCCAGGCACATTTGATGAAAATAAAAATGAATTCCTAGGATATTTCACACGGAAGAAATTTAGTCTTTCCATAAAGATACAAATCAAAAACTGCTCAAAGCAATATGTACACAAAAAAGTCTTCCCAATATTTTCACAAATACTTCTCCTCGACAGATTATTGAATGGGTGATGAGATTTGCTATCTCACATAGAACTTCCACAACATGTCGTTTTTAGTGCCTTAAAATAATGTTTTCACCTGGTTTAAATAATATTTAAGAATTAAAAAGCCATTTTTTTCAGTGATATCATTTCAAGAAATCTCAGATGATGCCCGAGCGAGACATAAATCACTTTGACATTTAAATATAAAAATACTCAATTTGCGTGTGTTACTGTGGGGGACAACATATAAGTGATTGATATGAAACACTCAATATAGCCAATTATTTTTCTTAAGACGACACCAACGCGTGATTAAATATAGTACTTTAAGTCATTAGAATGATATCTTATTGAGTATTTGGAGAATCCTGTAAAATTGTTCTTAATATAGAGCTAATAATGCCACCTTGTCTATTGGAATTATTGAGAACATAATAGGAAACACATAGTCAGAAAGAATTGTGGTTGGTATAGTGAGAGGGTCTTAATTAATGTTGAAATGATCGCCAAGTGAACTTATTTCATCAGAGATATGTGTATATTTTCAACAAGTATGCTTCAGAATTAATTATATCACAGTATATATGTTGATTGTCAGGAATGTAAAGTTATCTTGCTAGACATATTGGCATTTTTAAGCTTGATTAAGAAATGTTCTGTATCTTACGACACCACTTCGACCTTACGTCAATGAATTTGAAGGTTTGTTTGAGAACATCTTCTAGTATTGTGAGGAAATGGGGTTTTTTGTTGCGTGCCCAGCGAGATTTAATGGAAAATTAAAATCCTGGTAAACATCATTTCCAAGAATAGTTGGAAAGTATACATCCTAGTTTGTATTGTTTGAACTCCATTCGCGGTGAATGTGTTTACCATTAATAAAAATCTAACACCACATTAACATTATCACATACTATGACAGTTTGTCTGAAATTCAACTCCGTGGAAAAATATTTTTTTCATTGAGATTTATAAACACGAATTGTTGCTTTATTAACGCCAATGACAAAGCCCAACGTCTTGCGTTTCATTCCCCGGAAATCTTAATCATTTGTTTCTTGGGAAATCTGATTTTAGCCAATAGGGATTGGCTTGAGAAAAGTGCATTTTGACACGATCTTAACAGCGGAGGTAAAATGTGACCAACGCTTGACAACAAAGGTCAAAGCTATTAGTTGATTTTCACAAAGATGTTTATAGAGAATTTTTAACTTCATGCCCAAGGTGTACAAAATACGTCGTGTTTGACACATGCTTAGGTTCGGCTGAGTTAGTTTGAATATACTGTAATCAGATGTGTGTGTGTCAGTGTTACAAGACGGATTATAAAATTAATCCAACCAAAGTGAAAGGCTACCTGTGATAAAAGGTCGCCTCAATAACAAAAACAGCTATATACTATTGTTCATTACCAATTTGACAAAATGAAGTAGATCCTTAAAGGGCTATGTCGGTTCTTTTACTGCATGGAAACCATGGTTTGGCAGCCCTTCTCTCGGATGGATTGTTTAAGTTTGGTATCCTTCTTCTGGGATGCACAGGCAACCTGCGTATGATATAGACCATCCCCCAAAAGACCCTAACTTTTTTAGTTTTACACTCTGAAACACTGCTTAATATGATGTTTGTAGCATGTTTCAGTAAAAAAACAATGGTGCAAAAATGTTTTTCACCATTATTCTATAACTATAGTAAAGGCACAGAACTCCTTCGGCCATAGATCACGAACAAATATATACCAACCATGTTCATCAAGGTCGAACCAACTTTTAAAAGCCCTGTCCCGAGGTTATAAAAAGTTCAGATCTTATAAATTGCCGTTTAATATTTCTAAATTAATAATGATCGGACAATAATGATATTATTGTGACATTTGTGTAACAGTATAATTGATATTCACATGAATTTAAGCATTAATCTGCTCTATCTTTTCAATCATAACACTGTGAGAATGGAATTGAAATTTGAGCTCAGAGACTAAAGTTTTATAACCACTGGGTCTGGTCTTATTTATCTTTGGCCATCATCTAACGAATATCAATACAATGCATTTAACTGGAGCAGCAAGACCTTCAACTTACAAAAAGATAATATGAAAAATATACTGAACAAGTACATTCTTTCAGTATTATTACTTTGTGGATAAGTTCCGTCATGTGGTACTCGATGATGTCTAATTAAATGTTCGCGGATTACAGATTGAATGTTTCTATTATCTAAAACTCATGACCCGTTTCTGTCTTCATTCGGATATTTGTGCAAGCAATGAACCGTTCCCTTAGATAAGCACAATAACATTGACAAATATTGATGGTACCATTGCAATTTTGTTGGATACGGAAGGTACAAAATGTTTACCAACCACAACCACCTTTAGTCAGTTCCAGAATACATTCCATAAGCCAAACAACATGGCTCAAGACACACCTGAATGCGTTGCTACAATAACTCTTGTTCTTTTATTATAGCAAGTGGTATGTTTCCTGGTTTAGATGTAAGTGACCATTTATGATTCCTGTGCGTTGCAATAGCTAGAAATAAACATTTGGCTTCGGTCATTTTATTCTTATTTGTCATATTTTAATCAACAAGAGCCAATAACGATTCGTCAGAACTTGATCGATGTTATTTCTTAATTTTTTTAACGATCCTTAATGGTCGGAATTCAATATAAACGTTTGGAATGATTGATCAGATGTAATCAATTATGTATGTCCCTCTCATTTCTATGTCAAGATGGAATGTTTTGCTAGTGGTGTTTCATGTGAGCCTTTTTTATTTACTATTTGGTATATATAATTCAAGCATCTTTGGATGTTAGACAGTTAACAGTTCGTTATACAACGAAGTAGTCAATTATAGTGACCTGAAGTAAAAAATAGTCATCTCGGTGTTATAATATAAACTCATCTTAACTTATAACTGAAGAAAAATGGTCCCACGAGGCAGTCATTTCATTTACGTAATTGTCTGAAGAATTGAAGACTATGCCTTTTAAATGATTTAGCTAATGATATTGACATAATGGAATTATCTAGGAGTATAAATGTATTGCATTTCTTTTTTGGAAACCGGTCCGAGAGAGAAAGGGTGTTGCTTGTGATGAGACCGATTTCTTTGGTTTTTTTTCGCATATATATTACGGAGATGTCTAATGACATTTGTGGTAAGAACAAAAGAGACAAACCAATTGCTCAAAATCATTAATTAACAAACAAAAAGGCACCAATGATAATCCATGATAATAAGTTTTGATTGCCTTTGGTGCTGTGCGGTAAAATTTCTTCCGGTATAAACAGGCCTAGGTATATCATTAAAAGAATTACTATACCGCCAACTATATATAAGAGTAGTATGTATGCTAATCTCCTGATATTAAGTTCGTAAACAATTTCTCATATTGCCTTATTTGCATTCCAGAAATATGTATCGCATTGTGTTCTTGCAAGCTTCCCAAACATGGAATCAATTTGGTATGCTGTTTTGTGGTTAATGAAATCTATTGTTGACAAGGAAGTAAACAAATTGTGACATGCAGGAAAGGCTTACGTCTAGTTTCTCTGTTTATAAAACATTATCATCCTAAGAGTATTGAGACATCACTTAAAGACTACGGACAAACCTTAGAACAAAGGCCATCCTTGGGAAGATAAAATGTGGCCTTTAGTGACATGTGGCCTTTATTTTTTATTTATTATTTATTTTAATTTAACTTAAATTAAAAAGTATATCAAAACGATTCGCCGCATTCAAAATAAAAAATACCTTACCACACAGAGTAAATATTCGTTATCAACCATCGCGGCACGCATTGCCAGCACATACACCAGTGTCATGAAATTAGACTAGCTCGTACAAAACTCGATAAATATTTGTAATATACATGTTTACGCTGTACTGAAATAGTAATTAAAAAATGACACTTTTAAAGTGATCTCGTGTTGCACGAGATTTCCCTATTATGAACTAGATATATTTGACAAAGTAATTAAGGCCAACAGTTTTTTTTTCTGATTTACGGGAGCGCCGACCCTAATTTACCACAAAATCAAATAAAAATCAAACAAGAAGTCGTCAATTTTATTTTCTAAAATCCGCCATTTTGAAAAAAAAATCTTCTACAAGAAAAAAATAAAACAAAACGATGGCGCTTACTGTAATTATTTGAAAACGTATTATCAGAACTTTAGATTCATTTAATATCGTCTATAATACGCACCAAATAAACTTAAGATTCCTTACAAAATGTAAATACCTGACGATGCAGCGTAATTAGGTCAAAGTGTGTATTATAAATTTTAATTGATTCTTTATCATAGTTTTTAATACAGGACTACTGGTAGACACAATCAAAACAATGACAGTCACAACTTGCAAAGTTCACAGGTAGAGAGACAGTGCTGCACTGTTTTAAAGTGTTTTTTTTTCGTTTACTTATTTGTATTGAACAATGTAAATATGAGTAGTCTACGTGCATGCAGCTTGAAAATAGTTTAATCTATTTTTAGATTGACAAAAATAATCTATTTTTTTATTTACAACAATGACGATTTCTTATATTTTGAAGATATAAAACAACAAAGCATACTTTTCCACATGATTCTTATTAAAATTCTACTTTGGGTAAGGCTTTGAAATACGAATTAAACACGACCAGCGGGAAAAGGGAATGCATTCACAATTACAAGTTGCAGTATTTTCGGATAGTCGCATGATTTTCGATCAAAATTTCGGCGGGCAAAAATTTGGGTGTATTGTATGCACTGAAAAAAAATAGAGAAATGATCTAGGGGAAAATGCTCATTATATGCACTACAAATACGACACCCTTATTTTTACTTATTATTTGACTTTTTATGTATGCATGCAGGGACGGGTCCAGAAATTTTTGACTGTGGGGGGGGGCTTGGGGAAGGTACGAAAGGGGGTGTCTCCCTTCTGTTAGGGGGATTTGGGGGATCCCCAAGATTTTTTTTATAAAAAGCGGTAAAAATGGCATGCACATACAGCGTCATTTTTCTTTGCACAAATGAGCGTAGCTGGGAACACAGTTAATATTTATTGTGATAGGCCTAATTACGTTTGTTTTAAAAATACAAATAATTTTAGTCATACAAAGCGTCTAGCATAAGACACATGCGAAAACGAAAGTAAACAACTACTAAAACAACAAAAAAGAATGTGGTAAAGCTAGCAAGCCTAAGGAGAATCGGTGAGAAGTGGTTATAAATACACTTTTTGTTGTAATTTTATGTGAATCTAGCAAACAATACCTAAATAGTTCTTTAAATAACTTCTTTAAAGTGGTCTTTAATATGGACTGGTCTGAAAAATTATGTTGTAACTGAATTTATTGATTTTTTTTTAAAAAAACGACAGTTTATAATCTTCACATAACAAAGTTGTAAAAATGGGTATACTTCTTTCAGCTTGTCTACCTGTCCAACTCCATGTGTCTGTATACAGTATTTTGTGAGTGCTGTATAGTTGGGCACCTTCTTGTCAGGTTTCATTCAAATGTCATTTTTGTAAATTCATGTTTTTATTCAATGCAGTGATTACTAGACAAAATTGAATTCAGTTAAACTTCCCATGTATACTGTCCGTTGGGCATGCTCTCATCAAGTTTTGTGTGTTTTTTACAGACTTATATATTATTAATATATATATGACATCTCCAACACTTGGTAAGATTTTAATGAAATTTCACAGAAGTGATTGATATCAAGGATGTCAACAGGTTTTGATTGGATATTTTTGGTATGTCCAAGCACTAGTACATATTATTACCCTTTGTAATATAGCCTGATTTGTAAAAACTTGTATATTTATTTTAATCCCATGTGAATCTAGTCTTAATACACTTGTTTATGTTTACAATGAGCGATCCGTCAAAATAAAAAAAAACGCCAATGATTTCACCTTTATTTTTTCGACTGCACAAAATTGAAAGATTTTATTTTCATTTTTATTTATCCCCCCGTCTCAATTTTTTTAAACGTTTCCCGTAAAACAGAAAATAAAAAAATGTTGGCCTAATATGCCATTTTTCAGTTTCGTGTTAGCAACAAATAAATACTCTATAGTCATGTGTACAATCGACGTCTCTGTCCTTGTAGAAAATAGGGGTTCCATACAATTGTACATTGACCACAAAACATCTGTCGTTTACAAGCAAAGAAACAATGCTTCCTAAATATGGTTCAGAAGGTAGGACTTCAAAATTCATCAATCACGTGGCCTCAAATTGTATTGCAATTGAGTCTACACTTATTCATATGTGCGAGATAAACGATTCCGTTTCTAAGTGAAATATGTGGAAATAAATATCTAGACTCATTAATTGTCTTAAATTGTTACCTTGTAATTGTACCTAGTTATGAGCAATTTGCTGTATAAATTTGTAGATTATTTCAATGGTGTATTGATGTCTTTCTGATCGGATAATTCAATATTCTTGTTATGAAATTCGCTGAAAGGCCATTAAAGTGGTAATTAATGAGCGTTTAATGTTTTCTCTATGTGTCAGATAGGTTCGTTCCACGAACATACGCTGCAAGCATTTATTATGTTATGTTTTTTCATTTTAAATGAGACAATTTGGTTCCTAATTCCTCAAGCTATTGAAGAGCCAGTCAGCTAGTACAAATATTAACAGGATATTCGGCACAGTTCTTACAGGCAAGTTATCTTTAAAAAAGTAACACGGGATAGAAACTATTGTTGATGCGTGGCCTCCCTTCACAATTCTATCAAATACAAATTTGAACATACATGAGACGGTGGAGTGAAATGCGGTTTCGACTGAAATACATGAATATATCTTCAAAATTCTCAGACGTCATATAATCTTCAACTGTAAGAAGATATTTACAGAGTAGAAGACTGGAAATGAAAAAAATAAACAAAATTCCCACAGAACATGATTTTCAATGTGTAATAAGATTTATTTCCTTTTAACAAACGCGCTCGATTGACTGCAAATTGGAACTGCTGACGCAATACAGTGCACTAGTAAAGCTTATAACCTTATTATTCTTTTATAAGTCAAAAGCTCGATGACATTCCGCGTCTCCTTGTCCACCGAACGATCCACTTTGAGGAGATGTTAGTTCCTATATCAAGTACTAGTATACAACTCCGAAGTCCAGCCTGATTAATAATTGTATTTAGAACATGAGATTAGAAAATGATTCATAGAAATAAGCAAACATAAAAAATTCCATCTTTCCAAAAAAATACTACTCAAGCCCATACTTCCCAACCTAAAACCCACCCATGCAAAAATGGAGAATAAGACACAGTCTCCTAGAGGGAACCACCATGGAACGGTCTATAGTAAAGCTACGAAGGGTTTAATAAATCTAAGGGCCCAAACCCACGCTTAACCTCTGGAAAAAGCAAAACATTAAATAGATCATAGACGCTAACAAAATTAGAGTATGACAGTGAAAGGGTTCGTCCAAACATTGAACAGCTATTTTTTAATACATACAATGATTATAATGGTGAGTTTCCGAACCCTATGACAAGTGCTGTTACAGTCACTATTTGCCAGACCAAATTTCCATCAGAGGTTGTATGACCTGCAGCTATGAATGTTGAATGATAATGAAAAAATTGCATTCCGGAAATAATGTTTCTTTTCAATGGAACCAAGCGCACAAAGAAAGTTGGTTACCGTCATAAAGGATGCACGCAAATTGTTTCTGTTGCTAAAATAGAAAATATATGTGTTCCAAGACTCGATCATTAAAGTATCAGTTCTGGCTTTATATGCTTAAAAAAAGTAAAATAATATTTTAAGTTATTCAAAAAGATTAAACATCATACATTTCCATGAACGGTTGTACTTCCCTCCGCGATCATATTAACATTAGGACCAATACGTTATTGAAATCACTTTCTTTACAATAATTGAAAGAGACAATGACCAATATATATAATGTAAGAACATCAAAATACACTTAACATAATTGAGGGTTGATTTTAGAATGTTAATCAAGCCATCGTCCTTTCCTGGGGGTATAAAATCTATCTATTTGTATTAACTGGTGATAGGCGTTATCGCAAATTGATATTGTGTGGTAGAGTAAAGCTTAATATACAAACGTCTGAGTGCGTGCAGTATCTCAATTGCTAGACTTATACTAATATCCCGAGTCTCTCGACAAGTTCACTTATTTTTGCAAAACGAATCTATGCATAATTAACACAGATGTTAAGCGAACGTGATTCTTTGTGTTGTTCTCTTGCTTTAATATAGCATGTCATGTGCTTTGTTCCTTCGTTCGTTCATTTTTTGGCTGTGGTGTTTATCCTTGTTAACTTTAAAAAGTTTTAGAACAACTATAGTTGTAAATGAAAACTCTTCGTAACAAAATGGTAATATAAATGCGGCTTCTGTGTAAACATTTACAGGAGTCTGCTCTAGGTCACAATACCATTATGTCCTTTGTTCACCCATTAGTATGCTTAAAAGCAGACAATCGTTACAGAGACAAAAGTCCGTGCGTTTTAATTTCATTTCCACGGAATTGTCATTGCAAGACACCGATTGCTGTCTTTGTATCGTTTTTATGCAAAGCTTTCAGTGACTAATTGATCACGTCGCATTTTTTCCTGAATAAGTGCATTTCGAAAATGTTGTGAGAATAAAATCAAAAACCTTCTGAGAAATGTTTTAAGATTCTACATCAAGAAATACCGATGTTAAATATCTTAGACGATCAATTTTTGGCAGCTAGAGGCATGTGCAATTATTAATATGAAACCAGGTATTTGAGATTTGAATCCACTTAAATTCGTTTTGATGAGAAAGCATTAACCATGGCAAATACAATGTTCAATGTTTAGTATTTGAACATGTTTCATACCTTGCAGTATTTGGTTGGTCATATCATAATGAACAGAACTGTAACTGGTTCGCATTGTTTGTTTATTAGTTTCAATCGATTCCTGACTACATAAACTCTACCTCCGTCGAGGGAGAGTTACTTATTATTCACATTCTCTTCTTTTAAAAGAATGCCCAAATAAAAGAAGTCTTATTGTTACTGTTTTTCTTTGCATTTTTCTAGAAATCTAGTAAAGATAGAAACATGGTACTTACAAGTTTTAAATAAATAACTAAATGCTACAATTTAAGATTTTTTTTGTTTCTCAAATGCGCGTAGAAGTGGGGGCTGTATTTGCCAAAGACCAGCCCGGCAAAATCAAACCGGTGGAGGTTTGTAACAAAAAACTACAGAAAAAACAATTTTATGATATATATAAAAAGTAATCTAGACACCTGATTTTCAAATACATGCTCTTGTTTTTATTTTTACAGCTATATTTTGTTGTCAAAAATTTATTTATTTTATTTACTTATTCTGGTAGTTTGGATTGAAACGGCTAAAAGTCGGCTAAAAAAATCGGGAGCAAAGAAAATCTACAGGCAATACCACCGAATATAAAACGGAGATATGCATATGGGTATTATCAACGTTTCCTTGTTTCTGTGATGGTCAACGATTAATACTAGTTGGTGTGTGTTAAATCAATTAGACTGAAGATTTTTTTTCGGTTTTGTCTTGCAAAGGAGATAATAACGTCGAACAGATGCACGAAAATTACCATTTATACATCAATCAATGATAGTTTTTGTTTTTAAAGTGAGATGCCATTCATTTAAATTGTTCATTGCCTTCCGAATTTTTGCAAAATAGACACATTGTCTGAATTTCCATCCAAAGAATCGTGTGCTGGAATAACCTAATTTCGTGTACTTGCGATTTAACTTGACGGTTAAGTCGTCTTAAGGTCCCGAACAACGGCATGTGCTATTAAAGCTTAAAAGGCATCCTATGAAGTCGTTCGGTCGATCGGTTAATGGTTCACATCACGGTAACGTTCGTGAAATTGTTTTTCAATTCAGCCGATTTAGAATGAATTCGAACCTTGAATAAATATAAATGTACGTCTTGTCAGTCTAATGTCATCTTATAACGATTCTTTCCAGACTCGTAACGAAATTAACTCGGGATGTAATTCATATCAAATCTTAGCGATACACGATGGAAAGCGTTATGAAACTTTTGTTCTGCTGGAATCGTTTACTGGCAGATTCACAAATGACATTTCTGAACTTGTTTAAATTGAGATAAAATCAAATACTTGCACGTTTGTTGTTCAATGGGATCGTTTCATTCATAAAATGATTAGAATGATAGGTTAATACGCGACGTTGGGACGTGAATATAAACATATTTACACTCGAAGAGCAAAATTATTCGGTAACACATAAATTAAATCTATCTATCTATTAAACTGTGTAGCTTGCGAGGTATAAAAAATCTCTATGAACAAGCAGGAATCTGTCAAACCAAACCACAACGTATGCGTTCAAATTCGAATTCAAGGGCAGATAACACAAAATGAGGTCATCAACACCCGTTTTTTCGCTTAAAATGTTTCTGTTGTCATATGATATGATCGTGCAAAAAATCATGAAAGATTTTTCATTTTCCCAATACATGTATATAATATTATATGTCTATATGAAAAAACTGGTAACTGTAGCAAATGTATTTAAAAAAACATTAAACATTTTATATAAGTTACCACAACGTATAAATAGCTTCTGGATATTCAATTATTTTGTACTTGTCTGATTCTAAAGGACTAGACGACAGATTTATGATAGCAGACAAAGTGTTACTAGTTTTTACAACAAGGCTTCTTTTCATTTTATCTGGATGATAATATATAATATCTGTTACGAAGTATTCACTTAATAAACATTTTCCACGCATTTTTGGATAGCCACAAGCATAATTCAAACGGTGAAAAATTTTAATAATTTGATAATTGTTATAATAAGAAGCAAAATCAATGTGTTATAGATCATAACAGAGCAGAACTTTTATCAGCGACTTGTACAAAGTACATCGTCAAAATAATATACATATTTAAAACAAATAAGCACATGCCATGTGATAGGTGGAAAAGTCATATAATGAGAAATGTAACTTAACAATATAATATATATTTGTTGAAATATCATGATTAATATACAAGAGTAAATGTTGCAAGGGGTAAAGGGTAAAAGTTTACTTCGTGACATATTTTCTATGATTCTATTATGTGTAGAACAATTATTGTTGGGTTAACACGCCGTGGAAATTTACTACAATTAAGTTGAAATTCAGTTACATTATATTTCATTGCAAAATCATCACCATCGCAACATTTATAATTGTCGCTTAACTCAAACAGTATAATTGTTTTAGTTTAAGTTCCGAATTGTCAAACTGAAGCTGTTGTTGTTGAATGATAAGCCATGGAATAAATTTAATTTATCTTGGAGAATGCGAAGAAATAACGCGAGGGTTGTGTTAGTTTTATACCAAGATGTCATTTGTCTGATATCAGATCTACTTCCAAACGTCTCATGATAATTTGTTTTATCTTTCAAGTGCTCCCTGCAGTGCTTATTTTATGCATCGCCTCTCTCTATATTGATTCAATGCGCTCGTCTGTTTATCTGCCGGATTCAATTAAAACCATATCTAAACGATCTAACCACATTAGATCTTCAGTTAACTTATCGGTTTCAACTGACTTCAACCTTGACATAAGAAATATAGAAGTAGATCGTTCCATCTCGGTACACGTTCAAATTAGTCGCAGACAGTAATAAAAGGGCAATGCACCTTGTGGTAGATGAAGCTCGAGTTACAAGTGTAATTGGGTGTATAAAGGCGATTTCATCCCAGGAAAGTAATGCCCTTCAAACCCTTAATAAGATTGACTACGTCTCCAGCTAAATGTAACATTCGAGTTTAAGACGTCTGGATTAGTTAGACAGTGGTGATTTTAAATACATGTAGATTCAATCTCCATATAGTTATTGACTGTAGCCGCTTCTGCGGGTAATGTCGTCGTATTTCTAATAGTTTGTACTTTATCTCTGGTGTTGTAGTGACTGCTGATTTAAGTTGGATGGTTGTATTAGTCTGTTTGGATAAGGACGAATACTTGTTTGAAAAAAAAAATGTGTCTACCGAATACTGTTTTACTGCCCATTAATTGGATTCTAGCCCCGTGTTTGTTAAGCACCAAACTTTCTTACTGTGTTTTCAGTATTTCATTATTCAGTGTTACAATGGTTCGCATTTACTTAATCATAGTCGGATACCCACGGTTGGTCTTCGCTACATAGATGCATGATGTACGTAGCAGAGCTGAGTCAGCGACCATGGGTAACCGATGGTGTAACTAGGCTGATACATGCAATTCAACGAGTCAGAGCAATGATAAGTTTAGTATACGAATGTTGTTCTTCTTTTGCAATGTCTAGACCTTGTATTTCATTTACTCGTCAGTTTTCAAATGGGGACATCTACTCGTTCATGCCACATCTGTGTGTCATTGTTGGATATTGGAAAGAGAATCACAGTACAGAGACTATATGCATTGACTTCTATCATACTGTGGAATCATTAATTTTCGTTGGGGATTTAATTTCGTGGATTTCGTGGGCCGGCTTATCCACGCAATCAATTCCCCACGAATTTATATGCAGAGATAAGGCATTTTTTCACAAATCAAAATCCACCAATTTATGTCCCAACTAAATAGTCATTTTAGTGAAAACCACGAAAATTGATCCCAACGAAAATAAATGAAAATACAGTAAACAAGATAAATTTGACTGACTAGCTAAGCATTGATATTCATTGGATTTGTTCGAGTGTCATGGTATTTCATGTAGATGGTTTTCCTGTGACGTCTGTTGCTCTTACCATTATCGTTATAAATATTCCGGTACCCGTCTCCGTGGTCGAGTGGTCAAGGTCTTCAAATCACCGTAACCTATTACTGACAGAGGATCGTGGGTTCGAGCCCAGCTACTATGTCTCTTTATGTGGGAAGGTAGGCAGTTGCTTACGGAGGATGGAGTCTAAGACTGGTTCTTCCCAGGAACGATATAAGTTAGGTGAACTGTCCACCTCATATGACCGTTGAAAAGGGGCGTAAAACTCAAACAAACAAACATGGAAATATACTTATTAACCCGTACTGGATTTAATCCATGCCAAAGATTAATTTTATTTAACTGGCTTTTTATAATGTTATGTCATATTTTAAATTATTCGTTAGATTAGTAACATCATTTAAGGGAAAACAAGCAATAATGTGATTATACCGTAATGAAGTTCTTAATAGATATTCTTTTTTTTTATCTGTTACGCTTCTAAATTTCTGGTATTCTATCCAATAACATAGCATTAGTCATGATCTAGTTGGTCTTATCGATGACTTTTGTCTGAATAAATATTTTGATCTCGCCGGAAAAATTATATGGTTTATCGCTTATTCATTCCAATATTCACTTTCATCTCTAGCAGATCATCAGACTTTGTTATATGTATTATAAACGATTTAGCTTCCATTTTTACTTTTTCCATGATTAAAAACTGTTACTATAGTTATAGAACATGGCTAGAATGTATAGAATAAAAAGAAATTCTAGAAATTACGTATTTATCCCAGCATTCCTGTTACGCATTCCAACATTTCACTGGGTCTTCCGCCAAACATTAAGGAACGTATGAATACCTCATATCGATGTTGACACCAAAATCTAGTTTTTAATTAAATGCAGAAGGTATATTTAGTTATTGTCGTTTGAATTATTGGTTGCAAGCCAGTGTCACGTGTTTAAAATCCAACGCTGAAATTGTAAAGCAAGCAGAAAAACTACATTCAAGAAAATGACGACATAGATATTGTTAACTAATATACAACATATTACAACACTGACAATGTACTGAAAATCAAAGACACAATTACATGTATCATCCAATGAAAAGGATAAGAATGAGCTCTAAATACCAATGTCGGACAGTTATATTAAAAAATATACACATTCACATATAAGTGATCAAAATTCACGACAGATCTCGGATGTTTAACATAGCACGAGATAGGACAACCAGAATGTCTAACTATTCAAATTTGCGCGTCATATATAGAAGACAACGAAATTAAAGATATCAATACAAAAGTTGGGGCCACAAACTTGTTTAAAGATGTTTACTAGTTTGCTAGTTTTCACAAAGACATGTAGGTAGAATGAAAACTGTTCAGTTGAATTTTTTAATCATATAATTATAGAAACATTTTAAGCGTAAAAATGGGGACTCTGATCTCGTTTCTTGAGTTAGCTGTCCTTGAATATGCATTATTTGTTTGTTAGAAGGCCCATGTAGCTTTAGAACAGACCATTCAAAGACAGTACATTCCGAGAGACTCTGTGCTTTTCCTCTTTATTATTATGGGTCCTGTGTATTTGATGGTCTTTGATTGGAAAGGGAGGGGGTAAGTATTTTGGGGGGAAGGTAGAATTTTCGTATGTGTTTTAAGGGTTTTCTACAAATCATATCTTTATTTATATACTTAGACAGACACTTGTAAACAAACCAGAATTGATATTCCATCAGACATTTTCTTTCAGTTCATCTATCAGCTTCATGATCTGGGACATGTTAATGGTGATCAAATACGGATGGATGTAATTGATCGATGACTTTCCATTGAATTTGTTCGTAGTAACTGATAAACATTGTAATTCTATTAAAACGTTTGGAAAATGAATCATATAAATGCTCAATAAAATGGTTTTTACAAAATAAAGCTCTTGAGAAAGAGAATTTTATATCTTTTCTTTTCATATAATTAATGGCCAGAAGTCAATAAAGCCCAGTTTAATTAAAACGTCTTGTAACTAAATCTTTTTTCAGTGTGAGAGAGATGTTGATTTGGGGATCATGAACACTTGTTTCGGGTCACTCACGCTCGTATCTGATTTAAGTACTGCTTACAAATGGAGTAAATTTAAAACTAATCAAAAAGTCCCCAAAAACTTCTGTACATACACAGAGAGAACGTAATGTTATTACTTACGTCAAAACTCAAGATTTGTCACTGTAAATTTTATTATCTCAATCGTTCAGAGAATGAGGAATAAATCACTTGTATCATCCTTTGCATTCAACGATGCATTATGATTACCGGGCATTGACCGAAGAAAACAAAGTTTGGGCGTCTAGGGACTGATGCTTAATGTCAACAATTCGTTCTCAATAGATTTACTGTCGAATACCATTTGTAAAATAAGGTCAAATGATGAAGTTGATGATAATAAGATGTTTGAGGTTCGACATATATTTTTATTTTGACCCAAACAGATATTCTAACCAAAACATGTGGTGAGAATTTGTAGAATCAAGTTATTTAATGCTGTCTTTTGGTTGCAGTGTCTTTTAAAAAAGTTTTTGTGTCCGTTCATTATTTAATTATGCCTTATTATTATATTGGTTTTCCTGGAGGAGAATGAGATTGGGCCATAAAAATACTTGCGAGACTGTCTTTGTCTTCCATTTTGGTATGTTTAGTTCGGCTTATCTGTTTCTGCGAAACCTTTTTTTATCTCCATGTATATTACAATTACCTAAATTGTTTCCTTTCAGTTACATGATGAACTTATTGAAGGAAGCCAGTGTTGCTTCTGATTCTTTATATTTCTATTGTGTTTCTGGTCAGATCTGATATTTGCTATTCGTCATCTTGCATCTAGCAACAAAAACCGCTTTATCAGAACGATCGACGCCTTGTGTTCTGCTTCCTCACGTTGATGAATTTAACAGCAATGTTGCATAAACAACAAACATGGATTGTGAATAATGTTTTGACAAAAAACAACAACATTGGACTATGGTACAACTACTTCATGATAGAAATCTTACATTTTAATAATAGCGTTCGTTTTTTAGAATACTAGACTGGAAATGTCATTTCTATCAGAAAACATTTCCTAACTGAAATAACTATTCGTCTTTAATATTCCAATTCTATAAAAAATGTATCCGGTATTTTTTATTAGCGTCATGTTTTATTGGTTTAAGAGAACGAATATCTGTTTGTAAAATCATTTACTACTATTTAAAATATTCGAATATTTGGAACATCTTTTGCGAAGGAAACTTTTTCAAATATCGATTGATCCAACAAAAAATAACTGCGTAGTATGTGAGCGTGTCGCTGAAATTAAGACAGCAACTGATCATTTGTATTTGTTTCTGTTCAGAATTCGACAGATATCTCAGTAAGATTTCTGTAAATTTGAACCTACTTGAACCGTATCAATCTGCACGTCGTTCCTTGAGATCTGCTATAGCCGTGGTCGTACGCTTGATTTGTTACCTGGCGATCTGCTTTCGTTTCCCATACTCTTCCGTGAAAATTTGAGAACAATCTCGATTTTCCTTTACATGTGGAAAAGTTGCCGTTTCTTTGTTGTATGGTAAGTTAGTGCTGGTTAGAATACCGGTCAAGAGAATTTGTTAAGTGAGTCGGCTGCCATACGTTACTGAAAAATTGTTTAAAACGGCGTTAAATCCAAATAAACAAATAAATTATCGAGATCCAACGTCGCCCATTTTATGATCGATTTTACTTTTCTACCACAAACACATTTTATGTTCTTGTATGTAATTTAAAAATATTTGAAACGTAGAGATTTCGACATTATTTGTAGTTATATATGTTTTATATTTATGAAATATTGTTTTTATTCTTGAAACCGGTTATTTGGTTGATAACATTGAAGCGGGAGAATCTATCACAGAACACTCCAAGTATATTATTAATAATTTAGGCCTTATGTGAATATCTTAGGATTGACGTAAAATTCCGAAAAAATCAATTTATTTTCCAATTGCATTTATGCAAAGTGTTGTCTAAAATATATTTGCAGCCCTCGGGAAGTTATTTTAAACAGATTCTTATCTGTATATTTCTCCGAGAGGACATTGCTCTTCACAATTGACATCATCGTCTGTGCCATCTATGGAACATATCATAAAAGGAATATGCTAATTTTATTGCCATTTAGCCTGGTCTTTTATTGTGGTATGTCCCTTTAACACAATAAGCAATGGGCTGGGATATATCAACGCGTGGATTTGATACCAAGAAAAATCGACAAAATGAATTACTATTGTTTTAGCTGAATTGTGTTCATACGGTCCACCGAACTGTAGAAAAAAGTGAATAACATTTTCAATGCAACGTACAATCAATGTACTTCTACACTTATGGTTTTAAATTAAAAGAAACATTATCAATATTCAAAGTACTGAAAGTACTCATGGACTAAGTCTTACATAGTCTTGCACTGCAACATGGAACGCTAACTAGTTTAACAATCACATGGAGGATGTAGCAAGCGTAGTACTTCGCATCAAAATTATTGCGCGCCGAGCGAGCGAAGTCTATGAAAACTGAACTATCGTTCTGTTTCTAAAGAGGCAACTATATGGTTTAAAAAATAACGCTGGCTATAAAAGCTGGGACTGTATTTAGATACAAATGTATCAACAAAATTCATCAGTCACCCGTTATGCAAATGGTCTTGGATTTTCTTCCACTAATTTTTTTTTATCTCATAGAATTCTTCAGAGACGCTTTTTACTGATTGTCCACTGATAAGATTCCCCATTTTATATAATTACGTATTTATACAAATGCGATGTTATAGTACAAATCGGATTGAGTGGTAGATGAAATACAGATGAGGCTTGTTATATCAAATCAGACTGAATTCATAAGTAATGTCTTCCTGTATAAAAATATATTACCAATAAGATATACAGTGACACTTAATTACCCGGCAGTTCCTCGATGTATATGTGTTAGTTTGAATTTGACAATAAAGCGTTTTAATCCATTTTCGTTTTCATCTTTTCAGGACTCCCACCAGAGGCCTACTCAATTTGGGAATCTTATCCATGGAGATTTGGAAAAGCATTTTGTATCATCAAGGCTTTGTTTGCTGAAATGACTTCGTATGCTTCTGTATTAACAATCACGGCATTCACAATAGAGCGCTATATAGCAATTTGCAAGCCACTGAAATCCCATAAATTTGTAGCTTTTTCACGCTGTGTCAAAATAATTATAGCAATATGGTTGATATCGCTGTGCTGTGCTTTGCCGTATCCTATTCATACAGAATTGTTTTTCTATGTAAAAGACAAGGAGGATAAACCAATAGAAGAATCATTACAGTGTAATATTCCTCCAAAATATTACGAACGAATGACACACATGTTTCAACTTTCAACGTTTGTGTTTTTCGTGTTCCCGCTCACTGTCATAATTGTGTTGTACACTCTGATTGGCTGTACACTGCGGAAGGCGGAGCTAAGTCGAGAATCTTCTGATAAGAGGTATCAGGGTTCGTGTAGGCACTTGTCAAATGGACATCATGATCGTAGTCCAACGTTCATAGCAAGAAGAAGTGTTTTGAAAGTATTAGGTAAGCGATATTACATCATGTGAATTGAAAAGAAATTCCTTGCCAGTAAAATTGCGTAAGAACACAGTCTAGATTTAGTCTTAATGAAACAGTCCAGTTTTAGTCAGCGGTCACGTGTGAAAAAGATCACCACGTGAGCATATATCATAAACTGGAGTTACTTGACCAGATAAATCTTACAATTACTTTATCCCTATACTCCCATAATTCCGGTAATAATTGTAATATGTGTGAACCTTTTTGTTACAAAACTCCAATTCAGTTGGTCAAACAACTGTTGATCCATTCTCAATAATTTCATTAATCATAAGAAGCGTGCCAGTGTCATTTCTTTGTATGCTTCAATGAAATAACTAATTAATGTCTTAAGATTGAAAATATCGAATTAATCACAATGTTACTGAACGAATAAAGAACGCACAAGAGATTCTGTAACAAAATCAAATGGGTATAAATGGGAAATACGGACAAAACTATTTGTAATAAATATCCAATCGCCTTGCAATTATGATCAAGTCCTTTTTTTAATACAGTTTTGACTGAAATTACACGATTACGTTAATAACAATATCTCTCTCTCTCTCTCTCTCTCTCTCTCTCTCTCTCAATGCTTAGGAAAAACAGGAGGATGATCGACTTGGAACATGATTTTTTCCTCATATGCATGATTTCCCAAAGAACTGGTCATGTTTAGTAGGAGTTATTAGTAATTCTTCAACATAATCATTTTAAGCATGCAACATCCTTGAATCGTTTATTCTTTAATGATCCTGTCAAGAATGTTTAATTGCGATATGAATCCAGATTTTTTTTTTAATTCTGGAAATTCTTCCATTAGACATACTGTGATATAATTGTAACAAAAATATTCGGTATTAAGCATTCTTTCTGGTGCGCATTTTAGGACATATGTGGTGTAAATGTTTATCTGGACTTAAACGTCGCACCAACAGCCAAGGTATTTTAGTTTTAACAGTAAAAGACCCCAGGCGTACACCTAGGTAGGACCACTGTCCATCTGTTACAGCTCCCTCAAATGTGATATTTGGTCTTGTGTGGGATTTACAGTGTTGATGGGCCATTGTATGCTAGTCAGATATCATAACCATTCGATCGCTGAGGCACATAAGTGTTCATATACGCAGAAAAGATCAATGTTCATTAATGTTGCCATTAGATATTGATAAAATTAAAAGTCATATATTTAAAGTGCATTATTAATATATTGCCTTAAGTTTTCCTTTAGTAAGACTGTTATTTATATAATGGTCCCTTTAGAATGAAAAGAAAATATTTATTTGTCAATGGAGACCTTTGAATCTCTATGTTATGACAACTTGTACATGTGTGTGTTAATACAAATATATATTTTTCAGTCGCTGTTGTGGTTGCCTTCTTTGTTTGCTGGGCGCCATTTCATGCTCAAAGACTCCTCACCGTGTACAATAGGCACTGGACACCCATCCTGTTTGATTTACAAAGCTCATTATTTTATATATCAGGTAAAAAATCACAATCTATTTATTCCATTTGGGGTTTAACGTCGAACTATCCACCAGGGACATTTAGCAACCGTTTTCCTGATTTGACGGGAGAGGCATACACCTTGGTGGAACCACCGACCTCCAATAAGCTAACTGATCTATTTCCTCACATGTAGTTTTATTGTAATCACTCGTCCACGGAGGCCCCTATCTCAGTCAGAATTGTAGGATAAGCTTATCTATCTATGAATTCTTAATTTGGATTCTCTATTTATGTATCGAGGGTTCAGCGCAACACTGTCGTAACTTGTTCTTATTCCAGTATGAGTTACGACACTGTTGCGATGAACCCTCGGTATGTATAAAGCAATCTCTATACCAAAGGATCAGCCTCTGGGGTCCAGTGGTTAAGGTCGGTGACTTCAAAACACGGTAACCCTTTACTGATAGAGGGTAGTGGGTTCGAGCCTCACTACTGACCATGTCTCTTTATGTGAGCAAGTAGGCAGTTGCTTACGGAGGATGGTAGTCTAGCACTGGTTCTTCCCAGGAACGATGCTTAAGTGAACTGTTGGAAAGGGATATGAAACTAAACAAACAAACGAACTATCTCTTATGATCATATTTGAGAACCTTCGTTTAATTTTTATTTCAGGTGTTCTTTATTTCATTGGTTCGACTGTCAATCCAATTCTGTATAACGTCATGTCACGTCGATATCGTTTGGCGTTCCTTGAGACAATCTGTAACAGTAGAAGTCCGAGAAGTTTCGGTTCACAAGGATTTACACAAGCCGGTAAAAAAGCCAGCAGTATAAAGGAGTCCTTGAAGTATAGCAACATAAAAGCTGACGACACTGCTAGACTGCGGATGAATTATAGATCCGTTAAACAGAATACAATGTTTAGAAGTTTGGACACGGCTAGACATAGCACACGTAATGATTCGCACACTGGACGTGCGGTTAGTTTTGATGACGAAAGCCATTTTGATAGCATTCATAAACGTTCTCTAAAAGAACTAGGACATCAGGAATTATTTCGAGCTGAAAAGAAACATGCTTTACGATGTATGGCTGAAAATGGTCACGTGTGCGATCGCGCATGCGCAATTTCAAACATAGTTGATATTCCACCTCGGTACAAAAATAAAAGAGATCAAGCACATCACGCTAACAAAAAACAACCGAACGGAAGTTCTAACAGTCTTGAAAATTGTTCTTACTCCTCTGACCGGATCAATGTTGGTGATTTTGTCTGATCATTCCAGTATCGTAAAGGGAGAAAACCGATCGAAGTTTATACACGGTCATCACGAGTTGTCGCAATTTACCATCATATTGGCTACCAATAACCTGCGCATGTAATAACGTATATTGTTTTCTCTCTCTCCAAAACTACAAACATAAATAAAAAAAAAACATAACATGATTTTTTCTGAACCGTTATGTACTGTAGACAAGAGGGTTCATGTTTCGCAACCATATGTCGACAATCTGTTTTAGGCTTTACATTGCGTGATAAAAGTATTTTAAGGAAAAACGATATAAATATTTGATATGCTTCAATTATACTTAATGCAGTATTTGTTGCAAAGCAATGCATTTAAATCACCACTTTTGGTATATTAGAAAATGTCTTTGTTTGTTTTTACGAGTAAACATATATTAGTATGACGCTTGAAGAATTAAAACAATGATCGTGGCTAGATTTGATTGGTGATTATTAATCGTAACGATATATAGTACAACCTCTCCAGAGCGTCCCTTTCTTGAGCAACAATCTCACTTCAACAACAGCATGATTTTTCCCACTGCACGATTTAACTATTAATTTAACCTCTCTATAGTTACAACCTCTTAACAACAACATATTTGCTACTCCCGAAGGGTGTTGCTTTGGAGAGGTTGCACAGTAGACGAAAATAATACAATCACGCTTTTTATCACAAAAAGTACTTTTATGTTTACTATAAACATTGGTCTTTATAAATTTGGTCTAAATATTGTGGTCGTCTAATTTTCCATTAGAAATAAAAACGAAATATTGAAAACTAGTACGAAGATAAGAAGTTGTAATAATGATATGGTCTTAATTCTGAGTTTGTCACTATATGAGGTTTTACTGTATATGCCCGGCCCTTGTATTAGGCTAAACGCTCTTATAATCGAAGTTATCATTCCATAAACATTGATTTTTATAGAAACAATCAAATTGTATTGCCATGGCATGAAATCGAACGTTGAACTTGTTCACTAATAGTATATCTTTGTGATATGTATGCGGAAAATTAAAAAGTAAAATGTTTTACATGGTATTCAATAGTATTAGTTTTTTTTATTCAAATAAAACGATATTGTATTTGTTTTCTTCTTGTTTATTGATAAAGACATTTTGAATTGTTTTATGTTGATAATACATTGTATCTAGTCGCTGTTTAATTAACGTTTTCTATCATTATACTTTACAGTGTGGGGAATCCACGTGACCTAGTGACGTCACAATGTTATCGTTACAATCGCGCTTTCTGTCAATTGAACTAGGAAAACATCATGTAAGTGCATTATTTTTCGTTTTCTTCTAAAGCTACATAACTGTTGCAACTCCTTACATAAAGGGCTACCTCCGGTTCAGAATTTTGTCACTGAAGGCCCTCTATTTTTTTACTTTTCTTGTCCAAACCGTTTTCTAAAATTTTCTTGTAAAAATGACGTTCATTTTAATAACACTGTCAAACGGTTTGGACAAGAAAAGTTAAAAAGTAAAGGGCCTTCAATGACAAATTCTGAACCGGAGGTAGCCCTTTATGTAAGGAGTTGCAACAGTTATGTGGCTTTAAAAAAAGAAAAATAATGCACTTACGTGATGTTTTCCTAGTTAAATTGACAGAAAACGTGCTTGTAACGATAACATTGTGACGTCACTAGGTCACGTGGATTCCCCACACTGTTTAATACTCGCTTATTTTCATGGTAAGATTTTTCTCCCTGGTTTTATAACTACATAATAGCTTTGTTTAGAATCAAAGGACTGAAAGTACTCCTATTGTTTAGAAACTGGACGAATTCTCTTTACCCTACCCCCCCCCCCCCCCCCCCCACACACACACAAAGAAGAAAAACAAACATATTTTTGCAGCATAAATCATCTACTGTTTCAAATATTATATTTGTCGCACTGGTGTTTAACGTAAAATACCTCCAGCCAGCAAAATTATAAAGTACCAGTAGCCTTAAGTTTATTTATTTTATCGGATTTAACGCCATTTTCAACATTATTTCAGTTATATGGTGACGGGTAACATACTTATCGTAACCAGCTTCCCTGGACTTCATTTAGGCTTTAACCAGTACTTACTATCCGCAAACAACTTCCAAGTTATCCAGTATATTTCAGACAATTTAACATAGGATATAATCTCTTCAGTCAAAATTGTATTGGACCGTGTTGTCCTCGCCTGGGGTTGGAACTCACAATCTCGTGACCAATGCTATAATCTTAAACAGGACACATTTGTCATTACAAATTTTAATTCAATTTCTTTTGTAAGATCCTTTGTATCATCTTTTGGCTGATTCTGATCCGTATAACCATTGAATATGAACTTCTCTACTAGTCCGAAAAAGTCTGGATTAGAAAAGTTCCATCCATCGTAGATTCTTTTATTCATTCACGTACTGTCGTGCGATGTTAACAAAACTAGGCATAATTGTGTTAGATAGATATTAGATAAGCAATATACCGTAATAGATTTTGACCGCAAGTTGGACAATAATAGTGCTAAATGGATGTGTTTATCTTTCACATTTTCTCACGCAGTTTTATATCGCCTATTTTGGTGATTAAAGTTAGCTTCGTGTTGACCTTCATCACGTTTTTCGTCCTAAGCTTTAAATAATTGATCTACGTAATTCTATTCCTGGTTCAAAATCAGGTGTCTATTAAACTACATTTTCAAACAAATGTCTCTTGCCGAGCGGGATCCAAACTCATCGATAAGTAGCTATTAATTACTTGCCAAGTACTGAACTACTTGACAATTGAAGCCTCCCATCAACCAACAGTATCGTGGTGCTTTATGGTTACATAATTAGCTAAATGGGCTAAGTCGAGCCTGTCAAAAATAATTAACCATATGGGTCAAGTCGAGCTTGTTAAAAAGTAATTCGTGTGAAAACGATTTTTACATTTTATCACAATTCCAATTTATTCAAAAACGTAATATATTGAGATGCTACTGGAATATCAACAAGTGTTTCACCAGAAGGCAATGCAGATCAGTTGTTTCTACAGTCGAGTTCGGATTTTAACTCGGCAATTTCAGTGACTTGAATGTATCTGCTGAAAACTTGAAATCATTTTCGAAATATAGTCAGTAGTATGTGTAGACGTACTTAAAGTTAATACAACAACGTAAATAGTTTGCATGTCTTAGTACTGGTATTAACCTTTTATTTTCAAAGACGCGATAATCGCACCATTCCTTATCTATTCATCGCACACGTGTTAAAAATCGGTACGTTCTCTGACTGGTATTTTCCTAATTTGTACACAAAAAAAAACAAGGGATTCCGATTATGCTCCCATTTGGGGTCGTGCTTCTTATCTAACATTATAAATAGGGACCGCTTCGACCAAAAGCATCATACTGTAAAGCCTAGTTTACACACAAACATGAAACTTACCGTGTGCTTATTAGTTTTGCTGGGAGCTATTGGTGAGTGCTAGTTTCATTATTTCGTGTCAATCGTCAAACGTATTGTTTGGCAAATAATAGCTAAGGTATTTTCTCTTCACTTAATGTAAAGTTTATGAAAATGTGTGCTTCTTACAGCATTGCACGTATCAACAGCTGGTAGCTTTGTCGAAAAGTATTCTGAGTTAAGTAACCTTGTACGTGGCCAAACAAAATAATTTTTATCTCACAAAATGATATCTTGCATGTATCGTATGATTTTGATAACGATGGTAAAGATGCTGTTTTAGACATAGCACGGAAAGACGAAGCTTTAATGGAGAAGAAATATGCCAGACATCCAGCTGGGCAAAATCATCGACCTTCTTTAAGCTATCAGTACAGCTTCCGCTTGAAGTGTGTTTGATTTGAACTGAACTGATCCTATTTTTATAAACAATACTTTCGCCAGCAGTTAAATATTTTCATAAACATCGTGTAATGTTACTTAAACCAGTGATAAATGTATATGTTAATGTCTTAGTCAGAATTATAAACAGAAATAAATGATGCACTATATTACTAAGTGCGATAAACGTTTACTTTCCATATTTCTTTTAACTGACAAAGAGTAAAATTTACATTGAGCGAAATATTTACGCTTTTATATATATCAAATCGAAGACTCTCAAAATAAACCATATATTTTCTAAAAAAGTACAATTGAAACATTGATAATACTTACATTAAAGAATATATTCTTTCCATATAGCTCTGGTGAGTGGAGAAACTTGTTCACCAACACAGCACTGTCATCACGTAACCTGTCCTGAGAATAATTATGTTGTAGAATGTGAAAATCACCAATGCACTTGCACGCATGGTAAGTACATTTAAGTATCATCTTAAAATGCAGCTGACAAAACCTTTATCATCTGTTGCAAGTTCTTATGATAGAATCTGATTTGCGTAGCAGATCCAAAGCTCTCCCTATTAAGTTAAAGTATTGGATTGCTAGCATAAGTAAAACATCAATTTCTTCCACGTTATATTGATACTATGTACTCAATGCGAAGGACCCTTTCCAATCTCTATGGCCCTTTAAATGACAATATTATGTGAAAGCTAATACATCGGATATAAGTGTTATGTCGCGTATAAACCACGTCTTATCAAATTTCGAACTGCCATATAAAATACAAGAGTTAGTACTATCCCACTCGAAGACTAATTCTAATCAGTTCTTGAAATTTACATCAAAGTAGTTAAAACCTGTATATCTAATAGGTTCTTTTTTCTGTTCATCAAATATGCTTTTCTGTTGAACTATGTCATTTTATATAAACATGAAAGTTTTTATCTATCACCGATAAATATCAGATCGGTTAACTGAACAGCACTTAATTATTGCAACATTGCTGAAAAATAAATACATGTACTGATATTTCAGTGACAAAATCTTGTTCATCGGCCAACGATTGTCAAGTTCCAGACTGTCACCGAACCGAGCATTGTATCGATGGACGTTGTCGATGTGGACTTTTTAATACCGGCGGCAAATAAAAATTGTAACAGCTTGCCGAAATAAATCATAACAACATGATATGTCTTTGCTTTATCTTGGTTTAGTGTTGTGTTTAAGTCCTTCAAATTTGGAGTTTGGAGCGCTAGCTAACTTTTATTGAAGTTATATGCCGAAGTTACTGCTAATGTTTCCGTATGGATGACCATATGATGGCGGAATAATGATTTCGGAATAAATGATTATGTTCAATTGTCATATAGAACACGTGTCGTGCCATAATGGGTTCGGTCATTCTATCTGCCCACCAAGCTGATAGGGTAGGCGTGTCCAAAGAGTAACTGTACCTTGTTTACCAACAAACGGTATTTTGTTCTTCATCACCAAAATGCTTAGTATTTAATGTTTTATTGTAAATTTAACAGGATATATAAATGTGAAACGAAAACATAATCAAGTCAATGCGAACATTTATAAACGCAAATTGCATGGAGTAACAGATTTACAACCGTTTCGAAACGCGGTTACATCATCTAAAACAGCAGTGATACCATAAACATGCAACTTGATTTGATTAATTTAGAATTAAACATGAACGCAACAATTACCATACTACGACGCAAATTAATCTCAAATGGAAAGACGAAAAATACTATTATTTAAACAATCGATACCAAGCATCATCCATTGCGATGTTCGGTTAAGTATTTAATGAAACACTTTTACATATCTATCCTATATGATCTATAAAGGTCCATATTTTTAATAACCAGTTTTCGTCTTGCTTAAGAGTATGATCAGAATACAATTAGGCAATGTATTGTGGTGTAATTTTGTCAATAGTTTATTATATATGTACTGATTTATATACGTATTGTAATCGCAGTGACGACTACATTTAACTATAGTATACACAACCGTTTTATCCGTAAACTAATATTTTAGTTACTTAAGGTAACTATTTGTACAGTAGTCCATGGTAAGCCAATAAGGCTTTTAGTCTAAAACAAATATCCCTTTGCTAAATTAAGCTACATCAATTTAGATAGAAAACCCCATGTGCTTGTCCGCATTGAAAACGCTTCTATAACAGTATTGTAATGTTCATCAAAAGGAAGCAGACATATTTTGTAAGTTTTATAGGTTTCTATGATAGATAATAATTTATTATTGTCCCTATTAATTTGCATTGAATTTTATGGGAGTAGTCAATTTTTTGAAGATCAAAGAAAAATGGAGCTCCATTCCAATAAAAACTCACTGTAAAAAGATACACAGACACAGTACCCATCTAACTTAATAAACTACACTTGACCGTGCAGTAACTTGAGAAATTGATATTTTTTTCAACAAGAGCAATAACTCTTACATTTTTTAAATGTAACATAAATAAATAAGTGTATCTAGTGTAACTATCAAAGAAATTACCATAATTGGGCAAAAAAAAATTATTGAGCAGATACGTAAAACTTGTACAACATTGTGGACATAATACTTAAGCCGCTTTCTTATAACAATATTGACATAACAATGACAATATTGAGAGAGACGGTGGCGCAGAGGAAATTCGTTACAGATCATGCATGAAGCACGGCATTATCAAACCATATTACATTTATATTTGTATAAGAAAAACAATGATTACACGCCATATTATCACGTCTAAAGACCCATAGCACCAATGTGCACTTGTGTTTCATCAGATTATATTGATACAATGCACACTATAGTATATCTGATTGTAGCGGGCAATACCTCCATTCATATTTAATCTTAGGTCAATCTTGACGAATCCCTGAATTCAGAAAAACTACATTACAAAACGCGTTCTAAATTAAGTGGTGGGAAATCAATAGTTTGTCACAATTCTTCTGACAGTTGATATCAAGCAATAACCAAATTTCGTGTAATAAACAATTCAGTAAATATATATTCATCTATGGATTTGATCCATTATCTCTAGTTAATTTAACAGTGCATGACTTCCACAAAAGTAAAAAAAAAAAAAAGGAAAAAATGTGATGATGACGTTGACAACGACAACAGCACGACGAACGATGATAATAATGTTAATACCAGGGATGATGTGTCTAAAAGGAACGATAATGACGATAATGATGTTGACGAGTGTGATAGTGATAATGTGAACGACAACGAAGATGATTTGAGAGTATCTGCAACAAAAAGGAGGGTGAAGATTTCAGCATAGTAGTGTTAATATTAATCCCATAAACTTTAATTAATTTAAACACGATACATGTACGTCATAAGTATGTAACACTCCAATCAATATTGGGTAGTCCAATAAGATTAATAAACCTGAATACGGTTTATCAAGTGTTTCCAATTGTATATATACAATGTACACTATATTAGTAAATGACTCTTATAGAGTATTTTAGAACCAAATTTATCTTAACATTCGTAGCTCGGCCTTAGATAAGCTTCTTAGACCAGTTGATTGAAAATCATTCTATATCTCGTTTACATAAAAAGAATTATCGCACTTACCAATACAAACTGTATTGATCGTGTTCACTTTCTATTTGGCATGCTTTAAACGTTAGTAAATACGGAGAGACATATGTGGCTATTGATAAACACATTAAATAAACATTGCTTCTAAGTTCTTTACATTCTGAACAGGTACGACTTTTCTGTCATTAAAACATGATTCGAAGTGGCTTGATTGGAAGAGGAGGAGCCAGACGACGCGGACGAACAAAAACGATTTATAAGAGCCGAGAGGATTTGTCAGCAAGTCTGTCTGTAGCTGATAAAGAGAATGATTGTTCTAAATTGGTTTCCGGTAAAGGACTTGCCAATTCTTTAGACGCGCCCACCGAAGTTAATAGTGTTGATGAAATAGTTCATGATTTAAATCTCAGACGATATAATGATGTAAACAGAGCAGACAATGGATTTAAAGTTTCGGAAACAACTCATGTTGACAAGTATAAGGACTGTTTAAAGTTTAATTTTGAACCTATTGTTGGCCAGACCACAAAGCAAGGTAGTAAATCAATACAAGTTTCTAACAAATCAGAAAATTTAGATAGAGATTCACGTGATTTATCCAATAAACGAACATCTTCCCAAGGTTGTTCTCGGGTGATAAAGGAAAACGAAACTCGATCGGAAGTTGGCACTAATGGGCATTATATTCCATCCTGGCTTAATGAAATATCAGGCGATTCATTCATGGATTTAAATACAATACGGCATCTAGGAATTGTTCCAAAAGGTTTGTCCATGAGTCTGACGGACCTAAAGCCGGAAGCACATGTTCCTATCGAGCAATCATGTGACTTACTCCAGCAAACTAATAGCAAGCTTCATGAAAAGCCTGAAAAGCCTGATGGGAAAAAACATGAAAAAATGGAAATGGAATATTTAAGACTAAAAAAGAAACTAGGTTCAAAACAAAAGACTGATCTGAGTTCTAGTGATTTAAGTTCTAAACATGCTGTACATGCCACCAAAGAGGCTCGCGCTAGTTTGTCAGATACGTTGATTCCACGGAGTAAAGAATTTTTCGAATCGGACGAACTTGGAATTAACCATTTTCAGAAGCATGTTCAAAACGTGATGGTAAGCAGCAAAAGACACAAGCGGGCACTGAAGTTAATGGAAGCTGCCGTTAATCGTGCTGGTCCTCTCCGTGCAAAGAAGCGACCTGTTAATTTCAAACCACTGTACGAACAAAGATATTCGGAAGACGCCGCTTCGGCAACAGGTGCTAAATATAAAACTGGAGGTAGTCGTTCTTGACCCAAGAGTGTTTAACAGTTTAATCAAAAGCTGTGTTCATTGATGAATCAGCTCGGTTGACCGATGTAACATGTAAATTGTATATCAATCACTTTATGATCGTGTCTTCTAGCGTGGATATTTAAACATTTTATACGTGTACTATTTATTGATATAAATGTTTCATATTTATGCAAATTTGCTTTGAGTGTAACTCGAATATTCATAACTTCGTCTATCAAAATTTAAAAGCTTACGTTGATAAATTATTCAATACTTTTAGAATAAATTGACCTGAAATGGTTTATTCAAATACAGTTATATTCGTTTCATTAGTAGATTTTTAATCAGACACAGTTTTACATTCGTTTGAAATGTTGGAGGGGACTGTATATATAGTGGCGCAGCTTGAATACTGATTCAAACGTCATCCTACGGATGAACTAAATTTGGACCTTGAACAATATATTTAGCAACTTTTCCTGGTCTTAAACGCATCACGTTATTTTCTGTATTTACGAAATATATTTTTGCCTACTAGCTCGAACTGGTCCAGTTGTTAATGTGCTGGACTTGTTACCCGGCGATCCGCTTTCGATTCATGATCAACAATGTAGATTTTCCTCCACATGTAGAAAAGTTGCCGGTTCTTTGTCGAAGGTTAAGTTAGTACTGGTTAGAAAATCGTCCAAGAAATTTGTTAGGTGAAATGACCGCCGTATAACTGAACATTGTTGTTGGAGGGAAAACGCCATTAAACCCATATAAATGAATAAAAATCAGCTCGAACTAGTTTAGACGGATGACGACAAAACAAATATCTTTTCATTTTGCCTTAATCATATTTACTGTTAATACATTTGTTGATATCATACTGATTGTATTGAATTAAAGGGTTAAATTAAATGGCGTATCTAATGAATTGTAGTTTAATATTATCTCATTAAATTGTTTTACACAATCTAATTAATAAGACAAAGACTATTTGATTATTCTTTTGTCATTCTATACACGCGGGAATGCATTCAATTTGCTATTGTGCTTAGTTTGTCATCACGCAAACTTATTGACACGTGCAAGTTAAGGTTATTGTTTGCACATTATTTATTCGGCGAGTATTTATCAACTACCGTTCTATTCTGCCCGGCTATATAATCAGCGAGTTTTTTCTGTCGTTCTGTCCGGCTACATATCTAGCGAGGCTTTATCAACTATCGGTCTGTCCGACAACATATCCAGCGAGGCTTTATCAACTGCCGTTCAGTCCGGCTACAAATCCAGCGAGGTTTTATCAACTGCCGTTCTGTCCGGCTACATATCCAGCGAGGCTTTATCAACTTCCGTTCTGTCCGGCTACATATCCAGCGAGGCTTTATCAGCTGCCGTTCTGTAAGGCTACATATCTAGCGAGGCTTTATCAACTTCCGTTCAGTCCGGCTACATATCCGGCAACAAAAAAAATGAACAAAATACAACTCCTTGTTATGTCGTTTTATACCATTCAAGTATTGACTATAGTGTGAACACTGCTTATTGTCTCATATTGAACAGCCCATACATAATTATGTTTTATTCATTTTAAAGTCCATTTGCTTACAGGATTTTCTCCGCAATCGAATTAACTATTCTCTATCCATAGAGGTTGCATATAATATTAAACATGTTAATAATGTATAACTAAAACAAATAAACAATGTCATAAAAGTTTCATGACAACAAGATGTTGTGAATTCAATCAAAATTGAATAATTTATGTTCATCTAAACTATACATAAACAGTTTTACATGTACATTTTAGAAATATTAAATCAAACACAAAAGTTTAAGCAAGTTGTTTGCGCACTACTTTTGCGTTTCGATTATGGCTGCCTTGGTTGCCGTTCCTTCCAATACCGGAAGTAGGTGTGTGAAAACCGGAAGTATTCAACTGCGGATATTCAATCACGGGGAAGTAAACTGAATATAGATATATTCATTTACTGGCGTGAAACCATGTCCATTTTATATTGCCCCTATAGGAATCAAATAAATATTTACCAAACATGCTGAAATCGAAATTAATGAATCTATATCAAGTAATATAAAACAGTAACCCGGTAACTCTTGTTTAAATGCCTTATTATATAGTCCATCTTAATAATGAATGAAATTTAAGATGGATTCTTGTGTCAAAAGTGCCCTAATATCGAGTTTTTTCTGTAATGTATTAATATGCTTAATTCGAATTTAAAAGGATTACATATTGTTACTTATTAAATTTACACGACTTGGTCAACTAAATCGTCTCACTGTTCTATAAATTGACCGTACATTTGGCGTTATAGATTCATGAATGTCAACAAACGTTAGGCCAATTTAAGTATTAATTTTTTTTTAAATATCAAGATAAGCAAAATTTTCGTTAATAAACTTTTTGACGATACAGAATTCAACAGGTGTAATAAATTTGTTACAATGATCAATACACACATTTTAAAACCTTATAACGATTATCTTCTATATTCATGCGCCTGTTGTTTGTTAGGGAGTTTCATAACCACCCTTGGACAATTTTTGTGTCATTTCTAAAAAATAATTGCATCTTTGATGAGTTGTCTAACTTGGCATATTTTACTCTCGTATTCCAGAAAAAAGGATTTTGATAATTCTAGATAAATCTTTAAGTACCGCGCGTATATGTTGTCTTATTAAATCACTAATATTAAAATTGAGATGTACAATAAATTCCTATTATTATATTAACAATATTCCAAGACATCAGAAATTTAAACATAAACATGTCCTTTAAAGCACCATTAGCATTTTGGATTTTAAAATTAAAGTAGGTCTTATTTTACCTAGAAATATATCTTATTACTTCCAAAAATAACATTCCGAAATTTTCTTTTTTTAATCACGAAGTACATATAGAAATATAGCACAGTATTTTCCAATGGTATTGCGAAAAAGAAAAAGCGTCTGACGACATTTCTACAAGATGTGGCTAAAGAAAGGCATTGTGTAAATATGTTTTAGAGCAAATAAAACATATTTCTTATATTTTACTATCATTACATCTATTTTCTGTATTGCTAAATTTTAAAAACAAACTAATGGGGCTTTAATGCACTCCGTATAATGACAAATTTATCAATAATTAATAGTACCCTGAATTTAAAAGGAAATTTTTTTTTTGTAGAAAAGTGTCCCTTAAATAGGTTCTGTTTGTAATCCTGTCTTGATTTGTTGCCCAATTTCTTCACCAGAGTTGGAAGTTTACATATACAAACTGTTTACATAGATTAAGAAAATGCGGTGTGGTTTATTAGAGTAAACTAAAACCGATTTGATTTAGCAAAGTAGTCTGTCAATATGGAGTACAAAGTATATGACTTCGCTTTTTTCCTTTTTGAAATATACCGTGTATTCCCAAATCAACGCACCACCAATTTACGCTCCGCCTTACCCAGAATTGTTAACTTGTGAATCCTCACAGCTGACAAATTATATCCATCACGTTTAATTTTTATTGATAGTATCGAGGCGACAAAAAATAATCTGAGAAAAATATGCAAAAAGAAACACCGAGATGGTCGTTTATTAGGGTTTATACGAAATCTTTCTGCGTATATATGTTCCCGATTAAAGACATAAATCTCTTATTCCGTCTGTACATGCCAGTCCTTTTCAGCCTAACATTTGGGAACTGTGTGAATAACGTAAGGGACAGTCTTAACGCATATTTCATAAACACAAAAAAAAATGTATGCGTTTTGTTTAAATAAAGTCGAACGAGTCAGTAAGGTTATAGGAACTGGTGCTCATTATAAATGCAAACAAAGATAACTACACGCCTAACAACGTAACCTAACTACATGTTGACGTATTTTTCATTATTTACACGCTTTCAACCCCGCTTTAAAACTCACATGAAACACTTATTACAATCATGTGTGCTTATAATGTAAATAACGATAACTGTGTCAATAAAATACATTTAAAGTTTATTTGCTTTCTTACAATAGGAGAAAATTCAGATACAATTTACAATCAAGCTACACAATCGAGTTGAACCCGACGTATTTGACTAAAAGTAACCAGCAGGCGTCAATACGGTGCTGTGAGAAACAATTCGTATTAATTAGATTGGGCCACAACCATCTTACCTTTGTAACTACCATGTTTGTGACAAAATGTACATTAAATTGATTAAATTAAAATACTGTCAGAAAGATCTGCTTGTTTGTTACAATCGGCGTATATTTACGGGTAGGATTCAATTTGGTTCCCTTCTTTAACAAATATTCAAACAAAGACACAAAACTGTCATGCGTTTGAAAGAAAACAAACATTTAATCAAATATCGATGAATATTTGATAAAATATCAACGAGTATTACATAAAGGCACTTATCAGTAGATAAGTAATAATACTGAAACAAAATATACTGAGTGATAACTAAGCAAATATAAATATAGTAAAACACCTGGAAACCGGACCTATTCCGGATTAAGCCAGAAGTCCGATTTTCTGATAGAGATTTTTTCGAAAAAATAGGATTTAAAGAATGGTTCGATTTTCAGGAAATTCCGGTTTTCAGGGAGTCCGGATTTCACGGGTTTTACTGTATATCTTTTATTGAGATTGATAAATAACGATAACTATCATGATGGATCAATAGTACTAGTTTAATGGTATGTTACCTTGAGTACACATTCTAATCTCACTTCTTACAATCAGCCTTAGAAGTGTTTTTTAAAAATCTCAATTCTTATCATCATGACATGTGATAAAGATGGATTTGTTGCTAAACATTTGGAACTTGGGATTTAATTGTAAATGATACAAATACTATATAATCTATTCCTTTTGAGATCAGAGACCAATCTCACTTTTCATAATCTCGGACACATACTTTCAAGGAACCGTAAGTATACTTAATATAATCTGCCAAAGCCTGACCCGCCCAGTTTGTTCCCACCCATCGATAAACTGTTGAATACAATTGAATCTTACGATGTATAAATCGGATGACGTAAAACTGATATTATCCTTATACTTCAAGCGGAAGCATGGCTTATAATTTAAGCACGCTTTATTTCACTGTGACAATAAAATCAATTCAATAATCTTACGAACATTCGCAATAATAGATAATATTATTTCCGCATTGTTTCTAAGCTGTAATAAATACCATCATTTACCATTGTAAAACGAAGTTAAATACAACGTGGCTTTAACAAGTTATACAAGCAAATCGGGGTGATCAATGTGCCCCTAAAGCTCGCTATACAACATAACTACACTTCGTTACATCGTAAGATATTTATTACTTATTTTCAATTTATCTCGGACCCGATATTAAAACATTTAAATGTTTCTATAGAAGCAATAAAGTAGTCAAAATAAAATATTAAGACTATGTAAGAACCAGTTTCGTGTGCTTAAATTAACCAATATAGTATAAACGGAAAACCCATTAATTTGTCGTCAAAAAGAAATTAAATTTGAAATAAACTTAATAACAAGGTTGGAAACACAAACATTATGTCATGTCGGTCTACTACTATTCTAAACAGACTTAATAGTTACAACACGTTAATTGGTATGTATAAATCATAACAATAAAAGACAGAAGTCTGTCAGAAACTAATAAAAGTAATTCCAATATAATTACACATGTATACAGCTTAAATATACATAAAAGCAGTTTTAAATCTTTTCATCTTTTCAGCATGAAACTTTATTTTTGATGAATCAGCATTACACTTGCTGAATGTAATCCCTGACATTTAACCTTGCGTTTAATGTCATTTGACGACTTTTCCAGTTGTAACGATGAATGTAAACCCTAGATTTACACCTGGGAAAAGCACGGAAGGCCTTAGTTCCTCACTACTGAATATTCATTTGGCATTAAAGTCACCTTAAGGAGCTCATTCCATGGTTCTCATTCTTTTTGTTTTGACTACCACAAATAACATTATAACAATTCCATTAATGTGGTACTGTTCGAAACACTAATCTTGCCAACTTTCAACTGCTTTTCATTAGATTGGTGTAACTTATTACCAAAGTTATGTGAAACCTCTACTAATATATTGCAGTTAGCAATGAAAAAGGTTTGGCGTATTTCGTAATGGAAGCGCCCGCCAGGTTTTTTGAAAGCTGAACGATAGTTTAATAGCAGGTACACTCTCGATGCGCATGGATTTTTATGCGGACAAAAGTACTTCAATTTTTACATGCAAATGTTAAACTGGCTCCCGATCCATGTTGCAGTGCAAGTTCATGCTGGATTATCTTCGATGAGCACTTTCGTTTTTGTTTTTTTTACAAACTGCTGTTTGTTGATCTTTGTGAATTGCGCGGCCTAGCGGCCTAATGGCGGCCTAAAGTTAGCGGCCTGGCGGCTTTGTTGTGTATCATGTACTGCGGTTACAATCGTCTGAAATCTTACGACAAATTAAACAAAGAAAACTTTCCTTTAGGAACTTAGTTGTTTAGCGATAATATTTTCTTAACAATAAATCGACAGACGCATCACAAATGTAAGACGAAGACGCATGTCAAGCTGCCAAGCACATCTGAAGTTTAAATGCAGATACGAAATCAGTTGTTCCGTATGACTGCATATTCAAGTTTGCCGACTAAGCTTTGAGATATTACACAAGCATTTAATTTAGAGTACAAAGATGAATAGTCTGGAGTTCCTTCACTTACACTATGTTATCACGTCAGGCAAAGCGCAATAATGGCGGCGTCCTCTGTACATAAGTATGGGTATTTACTTATATCAAGTGATCAAGTGTTTGTGAGGGTTAGTAATGAATCCTATTTATATAATATATATCATAGATGTCCGTTTTTAAGATGATCACAAAAATTTTTTTTTTGGAAACTATAAACTATAATAACGACTCACGTCCGAAATTATAGCTACATGTACTTCATGGAAGAATATAATATCAACAAATAAGAATGATCATTAAATTATCTCACCGCTGTTACAATATTAGTACATAAACAATTAAAATTAGACATAACATCACAAATTGTCAGTCAAAATAAGAATATTCCGTTGCCTGTGCATTACCACTGAAGGTCGCCATTATTGCGCTTTGCCAGACGTAATTGTAGAGCACGTCCGAGAACCAGACTAGAAGATGAATTGCAACAACTCGAGGTTTTATTGATATCCTTCATCATCAATCAATGACTAAAACAAACGATTGAAGATTTCACCTGAGTGATTTACTATTACCCACGAGTAGATTGTATCGATCAAAATGGAAGTTGAGTGTTTATTTTGCAGAATTGTTTATTTAGACCTACTTTGACCTTTCTGCAATGCGAAGTTTTTGTCTCCTGTATTGATTAATTGAACAAGTGCTTTGATTTAGCATTTAGGTACACGAAGGACAGTTTCATTCATGTCATTTAATCATACAGTTAAATATGACAGAGCGATCATTTAGATACTAAGACAGCCTCGTAACAACCATCACTCAATTTTGGACATTTTTTTCATCCAAACTTCATTTGAAATTGAAACCTTTTCAGTGATTATATTTGACAATATATTTGTAGATTTTTGTCCCAAATTAATGTGGCATTTATTTTTACTACTGGGGTTGAAATGTCGCTCTAACAACCAGGTTCATTTCCAGTTGTAACGGTGGAGGGAGACACACAATGCTACACGTGGGTGGAGCCAATGGCTTTCTGATAGCAAGCTGAACAGCTTTCTCATATGTGCAAATTATATAGTCTCGATTTGGATTCAAACTTTAAGCGCTGGGGATTAGTGATTACTGACCAAAGACCATAACCATTCGATCACGGAGGCCATTCAAAACTACCATCAAGTATTAACAAAAAAACGCTCTCGTGCGTCCGAGTAAATGGGTAGGGGACGAAGTTCATTCGTTCAAAATTATTTTAGTATGATTTATTGTCCAAAGACGTGTATTTCAAATAATAAGAAACATTATTCAAGTATGCATGAATGAGAAATCAGGAGACTATTTAAAAGCATTAAATACAAAAATGCAACTTGGTCGTATTGGGGTCTCCGTGGTCTAGTGCTTATGGTCCATGACTATAAATCATTTAATATTCACTTGCCATCAAACCGGGACCAGATTCAAGGGAAGCTGTCCAGCTACAGAGGGTCGTTGTTTCTACCTAGATGTACGCGAGGGGTCTTCATCCACCGGTAAAGATATAAAGGTCATTAAATGACCCTGGTTATTTTGAAAAAAATATCGGTATTATAATTTGCCAAAGAGAAAGGGAGGTAACTTAGATTTCTGTTTTTAATCTTATATTATGTCGAAGAGTTATCGACCATTTTGACGGCGGTTTGTATCAAACATTGTCAATTTCTATTGAATCCTGTTTGTTTCAACAACCGACATGCGCACGTGCACGTACATCGATGCATATAGCTCTTTTACCAAGGAATACTTTATTGATAACTTATAATACTACAACCATGTGAGAAGGGATGTATGTGATCCTGTGATTTTGGGATACACTTTAAAAGACTATATAGCATATTTCCGACTGTTTTCCCCAGACCAAAAAGTCCGACAGGCTTTAACTTCATTTCATTCATTATCTTTTCGGCAATTTATTACCCTTTTTTCTTTCTTTCAAGATAAGTAACAATCATTTTCAAACAAAAATAAATAAACAGTTCAACTTGCATGTTTATTAAAATATCGAGTAAGAATGACATAAAACATTCGCCGGTCCTATTACATGCACAAATGTCGTCGAATCTGTTGAGGAATACCGTACTTGTATTTTGCTTGTATTCCAATCCGTTAATTTCTTTATAAAGTTCTCTATTACAAGTTTGCAATTTTGCTAGTAAAATACTAGTCAGTAAAATACCTGAAAATCGGACTTCCTGAAACCGGAATTTCCTGAAACCCGGACTTCCTCAGTGAAAACCGGACTTTCCTGCATATGAGACGATTTGGAAGCCGTTTGTTTTCAGAATTCATGATAACCGAAATTCGAACTTCGTCCCGGTCCGAAATCGATGTACATGAGAGAAATTTATAAAATGAATTGAATATTGTGTTGTGATAGTCTGATTAATAAGAACTGATTCAAAATTAAAAACAAACAAAGCTGATTAGGAATTAAATATGCTGGTATAGTCTAATTAATAAGAAATATGTTAATTTAACTGTTTCACATTGTCTTTAGAAAATAGTCCCAGGTATCACTCATTGAGCACCGTGTACACTTTCTGAGGTCCGATGTAGGAGGCAGGATTTTTCTCCAGAAAATAATACCTACGCAAAATGTCTTCCTTCTCCCGTTCACCAGTTCCATAGTGATGCTTCACGTTCGAGTCTGTGATCGAAAATGATCAAATCAGACAGGAACAAAGTCGACACACATAATATATAAAATGAATCAAGATGAATAACTCTAACGACAAGCAGGCGATTAAATTCCTCGGTAATTACTTCATTTGTTCTCGATCAAGCATTTAAAACTCATTTCATCAAGAAGGATAACTGCAGCGGTGACAATAGCACATTTTATAACAGTTACTTCCCTTTGTTCTGATTTTTAATGTTTTTTGCCCTTCGAAAACATGTTGCTTTTTACCCCCCAAAAATGTTGCTTTTGTCCCCCCCCCACCATTTTACACCTACTCCTGTCTGTTTATTCCCATTTAAAAAAAACATAAGTTACTTTTTATCATCCTACAACTACATAATACAGATAAATAAAAATCATACATTTATACAATCAAACGCTAACACAAACCAACATACACATATAACATATTTCATTTTACAATCAGTTTGGAGACAATTGACTGACTCCTTGATAACTATTTAGACGTAGACCGAAAGTAACGTCATCTACTGTTAATCCATCTCTAACCAGCATTTTTGTTGTTTCTTGATTTATGTCTCGCCCGCATTTTTTGCTGTTTCTTATTTTTCTCTCGCCCGCATATATTGCTGTTCATTAATCTTCTCTAGATCTTGTCCGCTATTTCTTTAACTTATCATCAAAATCTTTGCAGGTCATTTGGAGATGATGACTTTGAACATCATGGGTAAAGGAATTTTAAACAACATCAGCACAGCAATTATCTTCTACAGCAAGATAAAACTCCAGTACATCTGTTTAAAATTCGACTTAAAGCTACAAAGGAAACCTGACCACAACCATCTTCTCCACAACAACACGATAGTCGGTCACTTAGAAACTCAAAAATACCACTATGCCGATTGTGTCGCTTTAGATATCTAAGTACTTCGGTTTGTTCCCCGACTTGAGCATACTCATCAGCCGTCAAACCAGCAGAATCCGTTACGTAGCGAAGGTCCGGGTATTCTTTACATAAAAAATCTACCACCGGTAACTGACCATGATAGGCTGCGATATGTAGTAACGTATGTCCATCGTTTGTTTTAGTCATCGGGTTAAGGTCTAACGTACACAGATACTGTAAAACATCAACATGGCCGCCACATACAGAATAATGCAAAACGTTGCAGCCAAATTCATCAGCAATCGATAACATTTCACTGTACTGACTAGCAAGAAATTTCACGATATTCAACTTTCCTCCGTACGCAGCTTTCAGTAACAATGTGCTTCCATTAGATGTTTTTGACATGGGATCTATACCGAGTTCGATACAAAACAACAGTAGATACAGATTTCCACTTCCGGCTGCGTAGTGGGCAATATTGTGACCAGAGTCATCTACGCTCCTTTGCATTTCAGGATATTTGCTACATAGGTATTTCACGGTGTCAAGCTTTCCGTCAAAGGCTGCGAGATGAATTACAGTAGAACAAGAAGACGTAGTCGCAGAAGGGTCAATGCCTTTTGTAATCAGAAAATCCAGAACATCAGTAAATCCACCTCTTGCTGCGTAATGAGTTGCCAATGCTCCTGCACTGTCTTCTGTATTAATCATGTCCACATATTGTCCACACAAAAACTTAACAACATTCATGCGGCCGTTGTATGCGGCAATATGTAATAAGGTTTGTCCTTCTTCAGTGGTAGGTGTGTCATCCATGATATCTACAAAATAAACAAGCGTGTCAACATGTCCTTCCTGGGCGGCAAAATGAATAGGTTTGTAGCATTGATCATTTTCCATCGTCAGCATATCCGGACAGTTGGTGCTAATGTATTTTACCATATCAATATTTCCTCCAAATGCGGCCTCATGAAGAATAGTACTTCCTTCAGCAGACAACGCCAGCGGATCGGCATGACTGTTGATCAATATTTCCATTATTTCAAGATGACCACCTAGGGCTGCCGCATGACATGAGGAAAATCCATTCTGGCTTCTAATGCTTATCATCCGAGGAAAGTTAGATACCAGATACTTCACAACACGTGTTCGTCCGTAATAACATGCTTCGTGAAGTAATGTGCAGCCATCTGCGTTGCATAAGAATGGGTCGACTTCTAGTGTAAAGAGATAATCCATGATTTCTACTTTACCACTAGCTGCGGCATCGTGAACGACAGTATTACCATCTTTGTCGACAACATGACTCAGTTCTGTAATTCGATTACATAGATATTTAACAAGTTCTAAATGACCATTGAATGCTGCTAAATGAAGCAAAGTTCTTCCATCTACGGTTTTAACATTGAGATTAGTGCCCCTCCTCAGAAATAAGTCAATAATCTCTACTTGTCCGTAGCAGGCAGCAAGCTGCAGGGCTGTAAACGACATGTCGTTCTCTATTAACATCAAATCGGGATAAATACCCATTAAAAGGTTAAGAATGACACAATGTCCATTCGCTGCTGCTAAATGGACGATCGTATTGCCGCAGTGAACTTTTAGTTTGCCATCAACCCCTTTCGATAATAAATGTCTGAGAATATCAAATCGACCCTCTCGAGCTGCAAAATGTGCAGCCGTAAATCCATTGTCATCCGTTATAAGTAACATAGCAGGGTAGGATGAACAAATATATCTCACTAAAGAAGATCTGCCGTGAATAACAGCAATGTCCAAAACCGATAAGCCGTGTGATGTCTGTTCCTTGACGTCTAGTCCAATGGTGACAAGAAATTCTACCATCTTAACTGAACCACCTTTTGCGGCGTAATGGATCAACGTACGGTCTTCTGGACCCTTCTTCCGTATCAAAGTCGAGATGAAATCCCTACCGTATTGCTTGAACAAATACTTAACGATTTCTACGTTATCAGTTGCACAAGCTGAAGAGATCACCGGCTGAATAAAATTGCGATATCTTCCATTTGGGTTTAAAATCATTTGTACAATTTCCATATCATCCGAAGCAATTGCAGACTGGACAATAGTCTTTCCATTGCCGAAGTAGAAGTGCGCAAAGCTATCCAAAATCTCTTTATCTCTTTCTTTGATCGCTTCTTCCAAGATCAGAGCAATTTTATCTTGGATATTGGTGGCAATATTTGCAAGATTTTGACAAATATTTCGCAAGACAGTGGAGCAGCCACATTTTATCAAGTAAGAGGTAAATGGGTTGTTCGAATCATCTTCCTTAAAATAGAATTGAATCCCAAATGTATTTTGTATTTCAACTATAAAATCGGCGTTATTCCATAACTTGGATGTAGCAATCAATCTATAATCTTCTGCAACTCTAGATTCTAAGATATTGTTGAATTTCGTGGCAATTTGATTGAAGTCAAAAGTTGGTGAATAAATATGAATTGTCATATCTTTTATATACATTTTTGTTAAAATGTCAGCTTTGTCTGCGTCCAAATCAATCAGTTTAAATCTGAACATATTTAATGCTCTGGCAGGTATAAGTTCAATTGTGTCATTCAAGCTGTATTTTACCATGTCTTGTAATACCGCTAAGTACACCATTAAATGAGAACACCTTAAATATGAATGTGTCGAATCAACTGAGATGAGATTCAAACTAAGAAGTGTTTCAACAGAATCCATCATGTCTGCATATGTGCATGTTGAGAGTTTGAACGTTTCCTGAACTTTAATAAATATAGCCTTTTCAGTAATTCCTAAACCTGCCGAGGGAAATTTATCATCGAAAACTACAATCAGCACAAGCAACATGTATGCAGAAAACCTTTGTTCTCTGGTATCACTAATATACCCGGAAAGACGCCCAAAAGGATTTGCAAATAATCTGTCAAGTTCTCCGATTTTGGACAAGCTACATACGCCCGGAAAGCCAACAAACGAATCATCAAACACCTCGCAATGTTTTGCGATTTCATCAAAATTAGTATCCATTTGCAAATGGTGTTTGCGTATGACAGTATGCAAACCAATACGTTCTTTCGTCGTGGACCTGAAAGTATTACATTCCAGATCAACTCTAGAGCAATCCCTTAGCACAGAATCCAGAAATATATCAGTGTCATCACCAGTTGCAGTTTCTAAAATATGATTTTCAACAGTGAATATGAGATAAATCTGTTTATTTTCTTTCAGTGAATCAACCAACTTTGCCATGCGTCTCCATCCTCTTAAATGGTATGCATGTTGTCCTGCGGTGCCGAGACAATCTTCAGCGATGACGATAACTTCATTTGACGCACTTTCAAGAATGTCTAGATCATATGGCGAATTAATAAGCAATGCTTCGTGGAATTCGTGCGTTTCCACGAGAGCCTGTAGAATGTCAAATGCAGTATGAGACATCCCACTGCCCAGTTTACCACTTATCAGGACCATTCTTTGGTTTTCGATTATTTGTAAAGCGGTGTGATATGCTCGTGTGTTTCTATCACTTCTGTACGGCTTGGTTTTCTCAATATGAGCATTTAGAACAGTTCTTGAATACTCTGAAATGGTAAACGGTATGTAAGAAGGAATAAATATCAGGAATATCGCCTCATTCTATATTGTGATTAAGATGTCCCTCGAAATAATTGGACTTAAAATTTAATGTCAGAAGATATTTGTTAGAAATGCATACGTATCCATCTTTGTCCATTGGTGAACTTTTTTCTTCACTGTGCTACCTTTTTATGTACACTATTAACTAAAATATGTTTAGTAGAAAGTTAAAAAAAACTCTAACTGTGCCGTTTGAGAAGGAACCTACCTATCATGTGCCGTAGTTTTGTCCTCTTACTTTCATTTTGTATTTCACCTGAAAGATAAACTGAACCATTTTCTACCGTTTCTGAATGCGGAACTGGTACCGTTATCACCAGGGTAGGTTATGTTATATCATTTTCAGTTTTATAGAAAAAAATCTGGATAATTTAATCAATCGAATAACACATACATTTTGTAGGTTCTAAATAACTGTCTAAATTGTTTCTAGAACGGAGTAACTAATTTCTTGTGAAATTGAAAGCATTTGTAACACAGTAAATAATCGTTACCAAAGAGAAATTGTTCAAAATGTTATTGGGGTATTTCGGCTGTCTGTTTATGAATAAAGGAATAGTGTAAACGAGTCCTAAAATACTAGTATATGGTCGTTTAAATGAGTTTTTTCCAAATTTAAGTTGTCGCCAAGCGAGGTTTTACTGTAATTTATAATTTAGCACAAGGCTTCCAGCATTGCACATACTTTTAATAATGGTTTCGTTGTTTCCTTCCTCTTCTTCTAGTACATGCATTCTGGACCCTTGTTGTATTCTCGAACCCTCTGTGTATGAAAATTCAACATGTAATCGAATGTGTTACTTTACTGGTTCATCCATTAAATGTTTTTTTTAAAGACTTTAAGGAATGTTATTTGTTGCTAAGTTAGCCTGTGTGGAATTATCTAATTCATTGTATGTAGACTATTACATGACTTGTTCTGACTATTTTCTATTCGAATGTGAAACGAATTCTGTATTTGAAAAATAATCATGACCGTATATACCATTTCAGTCGTAAAGCGATAGTAGACAAAAAATAAATAAAATAAAAAATCCTACTAACTATATTCTACATAATCGATTTGTATGAATATTTGAGTCTGTAAAATAGCATGTAAATTCTGTCATTATGCAGATGAACCCACATAGTACAAAGTCATAAGTTAAAATCATGGTATTCATGAGTTGTCTTTAAGACAGAGATTTCAGAAAAAAACACTTACGCCTTGATACAGATCTTCGGGTAACTTTTGTTGCTTCCTTACCACCATAGAGACCAACAGTTGTACTTTGTGGTCGGCGTTTCAATAATTCAGATGTGCCTATCCAATAAAAAAGATTAGTTTACCTATTTACTCTTTATAAATTTGAATAATCATGCTATATTTATAAATACTTTTGTAACTTCAGAAAGAAATATTTTAGCAGGCATCTTTTCCCCGTTATTTTTTTTGGCAATTTCAACTATCTAACGATAAGCAATAATAGGTTATAAGGGATTTCATTGACAGTAACATTTAATTTGACTTTCTTGTAATCCATCATATTTTTACGTTCTTGTGGTTGTCTTTGTCGATACATTATTATTGGATAAATAAAAGCAATCAAGCAGTTAGTGTCTTCTAGAACGGTTTTGTTAGATGCGTCACTTACGTCTTCCAACAAGGACATTCTTTCTTGTGGATTTTAAATTTGGTGGCTGTAAAGGCATTGTTTCTGCTATACTTTCTCCGTCAGATATCAATAAATCAGAAGTGGTACTTGCTTTCCGGATATTTCGACTTTCACTCGAAGCTGTTACAAAATAGATAAGATAATATGAAACATGAACGTGCGTCGAAACGTTTGTGCTTTAGTATTCTTCAAATACATCGTACAAAGTTCAGACTAAGACATCCGTGAATCCTGGTATAAGTATACGTATTTGTTATGTGTTAACTGACGGTCGTATTTTTACTCGATTCCTAACAAACATTTAAACAAGACAGTACACTCGTGTTTAACAATATAACATTAAGATTTCTTCAAGATACGCATAGAATATTTATAATTTTCATTAAAATTGGACACATTGAAAACTTTTCTGTGTAAGGAAAGAATCTAATATGTTTACTAACGTCGCCTTAGCAGCTCCCTGCCATTGGCCAAATCATGTGGGACGTTGCCGTTGTCCATAGCTCCGGTGCACGATTTCAATTCACACGTGATACAGTTTGTTATGCCTGTATAGAATTATAACAGAATAGAAAATATTTTATCCGTATGGTGACATATTTCTGCATATAATAGTCACATGATTTACGCGAAAAACTACCAGATTTTTATGAAAACCAGGGCATTTTAAAGAAATTTAATAAGTTTTCATGAAAACATGTTCCGACATTAAATGGAACTCTAACCCGTTACCCAATTTATTAAGAGGACGATAAAATATTTTCATGAAAGTAAAACATTTTTCTACGAAAACTTAGAAAGCTTTCCCGAAAATTTACTCGCTAAGCTTATGCAAAAATAGGCTACCATACTACCAACAAAAATATTTTGTTAGATTTCGACAAGTCGCATATACTTCACATGTTTCTCAAAGTTTAGCATCACGTTCCCTTCCGAATTTTTTTACTTGGTCATGGAATGAGGAATATGTACTCATTAGATTTTCTACCGGGGAAAGGTATTTCACTAAGTGTTTACCGGGATAAGAACTCGGACGAATTGGTCAGAAATATTAAACTCAGCGGAAATCAAAATTAAAACAGAACCCAATTCCAAAATTGCGAATTTCGACCGGGAAACATGGGTAAGAAATTTCGTGATTTGGTATCCCTGTATACTATAAGTCGTTCTCAATTCATCATAGTATTATATGGTCGGACATATATCGGAATTTAAACGCTTCCAAATATTCCTGAATATTAATTAGTTCCTAATTAATGTGCAATTCTGTCACAATGATTTCAAATACTAAAATAATTTATAACATATTGAGACAGATGGCACATTACATAGACTATTATAAGAAGTTAGGCTTGGAGAAGTACTAAGATGTTTAATTTCGAAGGTAGTTATATTTATATGAATTAATTACGTATAAAATTACAGTAAGAAACCTCTACTTACCCGAGTTCTCATCTTCAAGGGCTAAGCTCCATTTTATGAACGAAGCCTTTTAAGGTTGTAAAATATTCGTTCATAGTTATACATTTTAAACAATTTGAAGTATTTTAAGGTTTATACAATTGAATGTCGAGGTGGTACACAATTGTATACCTTAATTGATTTGTGTATAATTATTGTTCGTTTGAAACAATGAAAGTCTTAAAAGAGTCCTATTGAATAACTATTGATATATTGTTTAACAAACTGATAGTTTGTTTCAACTGACTACCCACACATTATAGTCGATATAATGTCGGTGTACGTAATATACATGGTATACAGACCAGCGAAAACGAATACTCGATGGTTCTCTTTATTCGTAAAGAAATTGATATGGTTTAAGTGTGTATTTATAAATACAACATTTCCGGTGTTTAGACGTTTTAAATTATATTTCGCGATTTTATTCCAAAACCTTTTTGGCAAATTTATATATGAATAGTACTTTGGTACGTCACTATTTGCATGAAATTACGTGCACGGGAACCAGTTATGGAGATTTTGCGCGTAAATTTAAGCTTCTTCCTGTCCCATGTTGCAGTGTACCAAGGTCTGTATGCAAACATAACGCGACTTTGACATAATTTAATGAACTGTTGTATAAAACTGATAAAATCACCGGTTTATAGTCAGTGATTAACATTGCAACTTACTTTTGATTCTGATCAAAGGTTTGTTTAATCCGATGACATTTTTTGTCGATAACTCTAATTAGAGCTCGTCCCACTTTCTTATCCAATCAATGATAAGAATTTCTTTTAATTGTTGACATTCTTCATTTAATATAATATAAACAGAATATAAGTTACATTTGCAACTGCTCCTTTTAGCTTTCTTATCAACAAAGAACACTCAAACATGCACTCTGACTTATTTTAAGACTGGCTAGGTGATATCTGTACGGGAACCAGTTTGCATAGATTTCGGTCAACGTATGAAAAGTATTTCAAAACATGTAACTGAGTCACCATAAGTTTCTATCTGTTACTCAAATGCTTGTCTTTGTGTTTTTCTCTCTTTAATCGCGCATTATTGTGTACAGCCCGACCAGGAATGTTACAGTTATCTTATCAATATGTTTCAGACTGATTTATTTATTTTGTTCCAAATGACCATTTCCCCTAATACAATACTCTGAATGATTTCATCACGGCTCAAAGCACATAGTCAAACTATAGCCGCATGTCTTTCACAGATAATTTTGTAAATTTTGACATCTCTTGCATCCAATTTAGTAAAGCATATGATTTTATTAATATTTAGGCAAAATTATCGATAAATATTAAAGCTGCAGGTATCTCAGGAAATATATTTTGTGCAATCAAAAGTCTGTATTCATTTGTTGCATCATGTGTTTGCATCAGAGTCAATCATTTCTAAACTGAATGGTTTGATATCCACTGTGGTTTGAGACAAGGTTGTATATGGCCCTTTCCCATAACTAGGTTACTTCCCTTAGTAAATCGACGGTGATGTCCCCTGATTAAACTGGTACCCGTTGACTTGTGTGTACAAAGCCTGCAGTGCAACATGGAACTGGAACCAGTTTATCCCCTGATAAGGAATAATTCTACTTCCGGGGACTACACTGATATCGATGATAATGGCGAACAACTGATAAATTCTCAGTGCGTTAAAGAAATGCGTTTTACTTACTTGCAAAACTGATAAGCTAAAAAGTTATATACGGATCGTCGGCCAGCATATTCATCGTATTTAACGTGAATTAATTAGATCCGTGGGTCAATTAAGCTCAATATTAGGAATGTGTATGATGAAGAAAACTCAAAATATCAAAGTTAGTGGCGAGAGCTGGAACTGTTTACGTTTACGAACTGTTGTTGGAGGAATGTTGAAACGTATGTCTTATAGTATGTGATGATGTCTCAGTGGCACAGTCTCACTGGTACCTGAACTCCAAAAATATATATAATTATTTTGCTGACAAGTTGTATACATAACGTCAAGTCCAGTCATATATGAAAAGGGTCATATTCAGCGTCTGTCTAAATATGATTTGTGGTTTTATTAAATACTTACACTATTATCCAGTACATATACATCAACAATTATATTATTTTCCGGTTCATCGCTTAAATTACAAGAAGAAAAAATCGTATGTGATGTGTGTTTTTGAAGCTTTCAATATGCTACTGTTTTGACTCGACCGTGCGAGAGTACGACAACGTGAAACTCTGATCATGTACTGCTATTTTTGCTATGTTTCATTATTTGAGATGTATGAAGGTGTGAAAAAAAAGAAATTAACTTTGCAGGAACGGGCCCTTACTTAATGAATATCATTGACACATATTAATGAGGAATGTGTTGATTATGATGCAATTTGCCATTGTGTTAAAAGAATACTTATTTTTGGCATCTCGTTTAGACTCATCATTAAAAAAAATAGAATAAAAACGCCAAAATAGCTATAACAGTTATAATATATCTATCATGATTTCACCTTCATCTTTTAGAATATAAATCTATCAATTCCATAGCCATCAATAAACCCACGTTCGTATAATATTGTGAAACTACTTGTATTAAATCTAGTACCGTTATACCTGGCATCATTATATATATACACACATACAATTAATCACTACAACGGCCTGGCTACCCAGTTAAAAAAGTATCAACTGAAACACTGATTGTTAATCGTTAACGTTGACTTCTCACCGGGGTGCATTATTTAGCGCTACACGTGGCAAACATACCATAAAGATAGTCTGCGATAAGATTAGTTGATGTTATTGTGGTATGACAATGCATATACTGACCCATAATTATCAATAAAATTAATATACAATATCTTTTATGTCATAAATCGACGATTTACACCTCTAATCAAACTTGTATTCGTTATTAAGAACTGTGACAAAAACGTATTTATTTAGTTGTTCATTACTGAAGAAATATTAAATATGAAACTACTTGGAATACTTACATCATAAATTTAAACAATAAGTAGAAATTATGTAGTCAACAATTTTCTTCTTTATTCAGCACTTTGGATGTACTGACTGCCATGGGTTAGGTATTCACAGAAGCCCAAATTAGCAAAATCAAGATACAATAAATATAAATTTTAACATACTTGGACATATACTAAACTATCCTAAAGTTTAGACATCATTGAATATTAATTTACTGAACAAAGAAAATATTGAGCAATAGTAATTAGTTATTTTGAAATGTTTAAAAGCAGTTAATTCATAGTTGAAAGATTGTGTGTCTAACTAATGTGTTCAACACGTTTGGTATAAGATATGTACATGTGCAGCTTCTTTACCTTTATGTAACTCATACATATAGGTATAAATATATCATTTAATTGCTAAACTTAATTATTTGTGTTTGCTTATATTCGTGTAGATCTGCAGTCAATTTTAGATTATTATGACATAATCTAATGTCAGGGTATATGTACGTCAATGATTAACTTGCTACTTTTTACACTTCCGAGAGACACAATGATAATTATGTTGAATGTTACGAATTTAAAAACATTCATTTAATTACTGCATTTTGAAAGTCTAAATATAATCTGACACATTATGTTTTATTTGCCAAGATATCGCTAGTTGTCTGTGTATGTACCAACTTTCAGTTTCGTTTTAAACAAATAATAACAATTTTCATCGGAGTTTGTGTATTAAATCACATGCATGCAAAACAGTAATTAGTGGTTCATTACATAATGTGTGAAAAAACTTAATCATTGACTCAATACTATCAGGTTGACGAAACTGTATTGACTTTTCCTATATGTGTTCTGCTTGGCGAATTAAGGTATAGTCCTCGGAAGAAGATAATATTTTTAGCGCATGCGCACTGCCGACAATTACGACAATCTTCCAAGGGGGACAACCTAGTTATGGGAAAGTCTCCTATTCTGTTTACTTTATATATTAATGACCTGGCAATTTGCTTGAAGTATTTTAATATTGGTGTAAATTTAGATAAAAAAACATATTTGTATCCTATTTTATGCAGATGACATAATATTGTTAGCGGAAACTAGTAATGATTTGTAACATTTGCTTGATGTTTTGAATGACTGGTGTAATATGAATGATATGACAATCAACTACAAGAAGAGTAATATTGTCCATTTTCGTCCTAATTCTTGCGTGAAAACAGATGTAATTTTTAGATGTGGGAATAATTTGTTAAATTCAGAAGTTTGTGATATATTTTATAATTTGTCAGACAAAGATAAACTAGCTGGTCGTATTTAACAAATTACTCACCCAGATTTGATTCGTTATAATAATTAAGTGCCAAAACCTGTTGTAATATTCTAAATCGTAGGAGATCTTATTTATGTAGATAACTTGCTTTTTATTGTTCAAATTGTATCTATCTCACGTTACACGTCTATAATGTGTAACATTTTTATCATTTTTGTTTTTAAGTTATACCTCTTAATAGTTTATTATTTATGAGCAAGTGTAGTATTATTTTTTAGCTCCTTTGTCAGTTTAAAGGTAGATTTTTTTATTATAATATAATGTGAATACAAGTATAGTAACAATTATAATATACATGTGTATGTATAAATAGATGTATTTTTAGGTTGTACTATTGTTGGGAATAGTTTTACTAGTCTCTTATAATCCTGTATTAGAATGATCTCATAATAATGACACTGTGATATATAATGTCATTATATTTGTATAAATGTGAATGAGACTGGAATAAAGCAAACAAATGAATGGATCTATTTGCGTATGTATTGGTGTCTAGTATCAGTGCTTTTCTTTCTAGTAATTAAGTTCCAATCTTGTAAATAAATTAAATCCTCACAATAAATCAACTTCTAAAACTTAAGTCTTTGGTATTAAAAAATGACTGCGAACAAGGTGTGAAAAACAAGTACTCAATTAATTGGAATAATTTGGAAGTAACATGTATTTTTGCATCTGAGCTAGCGTCGCGGCAAATGCCACAATAAATGACAAACATCACTTATACAAAAATCTCTGTAATTCTCTTCAAAATTATAATAAAATGTTATATTATGGCCATCAAGTGGTTGCGTGTAAATCAAGAGTTTGAGCAGCTTGTTAAAACAAAATAAGAAACAGACAAAAGTGTGTGGGCTTTTATTAAAGCCATAAAACATTATATAGAATAACAATAGTAAATTGAATAGTAAATTGAACATAACAATATATACAGTATATACAACACTAAGATAATTATGAAAAATCTCAATTTTTTTTGTTTTATCTGGGCAATAAAACCGTCATGAATAAAGACACAGAATGAGGCTTTATGAAATTATAATAAAATGTTATATTTTGATTCAATCAGATTCTTATTTATTCTAGAACTTGAAAATATTAATACATTACATGAATGAAGCTGCAGAAAGTAGAGAATCCTGACCTTTCCCCTACCCCCAGCTCGGAGAATGGAAATTTTCATAGAAAATCATCAAGTATCAATAATTCAACAAGTTAATGCTACATACTAGTAAAAGGCACATGTGTAATTATGTTTCTGAAATTATCTACTATTATGGAGGGATGAAATGTAAAAAAAATGGAAAGGTGTGCCGTCTATTTTGCTTTAAAATGAGATTCTTATATTGTTAGGGTTAAATGTATAACTTTTGACACTTTTTGACTGCAGAAACATGACAATAATAAGAAACATTGACATTAATTAAAATGTAAATAACAAGAAAAACACTTTAAAAGTAGGAATTGTAGGAAAAAAACAAGAACCACGACTCTGTCAAAATAATCAAAAAGTCAAAATTATCATATCATACTGCAATTCTAAGTACAAGTTTAAATTATCTTCACTTTGAAAAATTGGACCTGAATTATTTTGCTGCATGCAGTTTAGGGGGTAAGTAAAAGCTGTATTAAGTTTCATTGAAATTGAGTCAATGATTAAGGAGGAGTTGCGCTTACACAAACGGACAGACAAGGTTATATATACATGAACTTTGTTGTGGGAGATAAATGAATGTATGTATATATCGTTTATGACCAACATTTCTCCTTCAGATATACTGAAAAAGAATACATCAAGAAAGATAATCAATCAAATAATTGTATTCTTTAATTCAAAATATTTCCTTTTGAGATGGACTTTTTCTAGATCAAACATCCTTAATTTGATAAATTCTTGGAATGACAGTTTTCAATACTTTGGCCACATTTTAACTTATTGTACATTACAACTAGGGTAGGAAAGGACCGTTTTTTCATTTAGTTGCTTAATCATTCTTGAAAGCACATGGAAAGGTATAACAGTGGATGTACTGGTCCTTGGGCTTATAAATAGTCTTAAGTAGCATGGAAAAAAACTGTCAGGTGATCTTAAATATTTTTTCGCTTACAAGATTTCCCAAAGGATTTTAATCAAAACTGATATCATACAATCCTAATTGAGCAATCGTTAGTAGTACTGTCTCTTGTAGCCTAGCAGGACCATTTTTCTGTGCTCCATGGAATGCCTCTCTAAGTTTGGTAAGGACGACCTTGCGTCACAGCCTCACCTAACAAGTGCTGTATCACTTCACTGAAAAACAGAGACATGTAAATAAATTAATACTAAAGTCTTTAATCTAGTAAAATCTAACTGGATATATACATAGAATATGTCACATATAAAGATCTTATTGTGATGTAAGTCTAAACATGTGTAAAACAATGATACTTACCTAAATGCAGTCCTTGTTTCATAATCAGGATCTCCTATCAATGTTAAGGCTAAGTTTAGAATATTAATGGTGGCTGTGTTGTTTTTCCTTACACCAATGTGTCCAAATACCAGAGGCGTGCTCTTAACCAAAGCTGTAGTGAAAAGATATGTTCATAAGTTCATAGGTGATAAAACTTGAGGTTAGTCTCAAAGTTTAAACTCGTATTTTGTCTTTCAATAATTCTTTGCTAATCAATTTCACCTGTCAGCATATTTGATCTAATTGTGCATACAATACAGTGGTATTTTAACAAGAGGGCCACATTGGCCCTGTATCGCTCACCTGAGAACAAAGGCCAATAATTAATGACCAGGTAATATAGTTTCCATCTCGTAAAACTCATTTTTACATAGATTTTGAGATCAAAACCAACAATGAAGGTATAGTACTGTTATGCAAGCTAAAACGTAGCAAATTTTCTAATCCAAGAGCCCATAACTCTTGAAGTTGTGGTCTGATTCCACCCATAACTGAACTTGTCCAGAACCATAAGGTCATACACATTCATTGTAAATTTGATTAGGATCGGTGAATAAATGAAGGCGCTAGAGTGTAAACAAGCTCAAATATAGCAAATTTGCTAAGTCAAGGGCCAATAACTCTTGAAGATGTGGTCCGATTCCGCCCATAATCGAACTTGTCCAAGATCTTTTGGTTATACACATTTACCGAAAATATTATTAGGATTGGTGAATAAATGAAGGCGCTAGAGTGTAAACAAACTCAAATATAGTAAATTTTCTAAGTCAAGGGCCCATAACTCTTGAAGTTGTAGTCCGATTCCGCCCATAATCGAACTTGTCCAAGATCTTTTGGTTATACTCATTTACTGAAAATATGATTAGGCTTGATTATTGACCGATAGCCTTTGAAGGTCGATTCGTTCTACATAATCAATGGCCTTTCTTTAAAGGTGGCTGCAAACATAGGTTTGACTGAGTAACCATGTATATTAGCTATAACTGAGTTCTATATTGTTGTGCATTTATATCAAATTTTTATTTCATCTCCGCTACAAAACTATTCTATTAGTGAGCCATTAACAACTGTATAGGACAATAAGAACTCATTTCTCTGCAATATATGTAAAAGTTTCGATTTGACAAGAATATGTGGATGGACTTATTAATACATTAACAAATATTTTCACATTCGGATAACAAATTAATGCAATGTTGCATTAACAGAGAGTGATTCTAAACACTCTATTTTGCTCAAATTTAATAAATTATAAAACACTAGCACAGAGTTAATTTAATTAGACATAAAATGATAAGAGTATTTCCTAATCTAAGCAGATTCAACCATAGCAGATGAATAAGAAACATAATAATTACATGAAGAACTGTCACATGACAAATAGCTGATGGATATCTGTTTATACATACATCTAGATATGCTGATCTTCTCACATCTGAAAAAATAAGATCAATACAACAGACTGCTTTGTATATATTGTGCCACATTTATGATAATTATAAAGAAATACCAAGTTAAGAAAAAACAAGTTCAAAGCAAATTTTGATCGTTTTATTTTCCCTGGGGTTTAACATCACTACCAGCCTAGGTCATTTGGCAATGACCATCAAATGTTTCATATGCCTTACCATGCCTTCATGTCAACAGCTGCCATGGATTTTTCTTTGAATAATTAAACATTAGAAAATGTAAGTACAGTACAACCTTTCCAGGGTGACCCACTCTTGAGCAACAACCTACCTTTAACAACAGCATGATGTTTGCTCACTGCATGATATAACTATTGATTTAACCTCTCTAGAGCAACAACATCTCAACAACAACACAAAGTTACTACACCTAAAGGGTGTTGCTTTGGTCAGGTTGCACTGTATAGTCTATATTTCAGTTGTCTGTAGACAACATAGGATAAAAAAGTCAATAACTGCATCAATGCTATCAAGTCAATACATCAACATGTCGGTCATTAAATGTCAATCAAATATTTTTTTATGAATTTACTTACTTTTTCAGGAGCGCTTTCTTACTGACTACACAAGCTAATGGTCATGAGATGTTAGCAAGAGAATGACGGAGGTCTTCTGTCTTCTCTTCCAAGCTTGGACTGAATATTTACAAATAAAGCTTAGAAGATAGTAAGTCTGCAACTTACAATTTAATACTTCAGTAAATGAAGTTGGAATTCATTCTTAGATTTTTTCATTTAGGTTTAAAGTCGCACCAATAGCTAGTATCATATGGCGCATTCATCAGCTTTAACGGTGGAGGATGACCCAGGAGTACACCTGAGTATACCCCCCACAGATCTTCCCTAAACTAACTGGATCACCTGCCTCACATGAGAAATTTGTCTAGCCCAGGATGGGTTTCAACAGCAGTGAGGGACTAGAGTAAGTGCTTACTAGCTAGAGACCAGAACCACTTCACCACAGAGGCCCAATCATTTAGAATTTGAAGTCTATGATTACGTATTTGGTGCTCAAGTAACAGCTCAACTAACATGTATCTTGATCTTAAATTATTACCATTAATTTATTACAATCTAAATATATTAAGCATGAACAAACAATATGAGTATTTTAAAACAATGTTTCAACAATCATAGCATCTGTGTTACAAGCTTCAAACATAATACAGGGGTGTCAACAGAGCCAAATTAAAAATCCTGAAAATTGTAATAGGCCTTCCAACACATTGTTTCCATACTTAACTCAGTTTGTGTTAAAGAAAATCCTTCAGAGCAGGTAAAATTTACCATAACTTTGCAACTTCTTCAGAAAATTTTCATCCAAATACCTAACTTTTATTTTCCTCAGAAATCATAGCTCTTTCAGGACAGATAAATACGTAATTCCGAACATATCTGGAATATTGTCACTCCTGATAATAACATTTAACTTTCATTCGAGGAGAATGAGCCCTCGCCCAAATCTAAAGGAAAATCACATTCACACCCCTATATAGCATTTTAAACAACATACTGCTATCAAAATCGTCTTCATCTCAGTTGATCTTAAAAAAGAAACAAGAAAATAAGCAAAAAAAAAAGTGTGATCATATCAAAGAAACAAAAAAAAACAATCAATTACAGTGTGACCATATCAAAAACATGAAAATAAAGAAAGTCTTTATCACCTTTTCTAAATCTTCTTCATCTTCTTCTTCTGTGTTGATCTTGAAAAGAAACAAAACAAACCAACAATTAGAGTGAGATCATACAAACAAGCATGAGAATAAACAAAGTTTTTATCACCTTCTCCTAAATCTTCATCCTCTTCTTCCAAATCTTCTTCATCTTCTTCTTCTGTGTTGATCTTGAAAAGAAACAAAACAAACCAACAATTAGAGTGAGAACATACAAAAAAGCATGAGAATAAACAAAGTTTTTATCACCTTCTCCTAAATCTTCTTCCTCTTCTTCTTCATCTTCTTCTTCTGTGTTGATCTTGAAAAGAAACAAAACAAACCAACAATTAGAGTGAGATCATACAAACAAGCATGAGAATAAACAAAGTTTTTATCACCTTCTCCTAAATCTTCTTCCTCTTCTTCCAAATCTTCTTCATCTTTTTCTTCTGTGTTGATCTTGAAAAGAAACAAAACAAACCAACAATTAGAGTGAGATCATACAAACAAGCATGAGAATAAACAAAGTTTTTATCACCTTCTCCTAAATCTTCATCCTCTTCTTCCAAATCTTCTTCATCTTCTTCTTCTGTGTTGATCTTGAAAAGAAACAAAACAAACCAACAATTAGAGTGAGATCATACAAAAAAGCATGAGAATAAACAAAGTTTTTATCACCTTCTCCTAAATCTTCATCCTCTTCTTCCAAATCTTCTTCATCTTCTTCTTCTGTGTTGATCTTGAAAAGAAACAAAACAAACCAACAATTAGAGTGAGATCATACAAAAAAGCATGAGAATAAACAAAGTTTTTATCACCTTCTCCTAAATCTTCTTCCTCTTCTTCCAAATCTTCTTCATCTTCTTCTTCTGTGTTGATCTTGAAAAGAAACAAAACAAACCAACAATTAGAGTGAGATCATACAAACAAGCATGAGAATAAACAAAGTTTTTATCACCTTCTCCTAAATCTTCTTCCTCTTCTTCCAAATCTTCTTCTGTGTTGATCTTGAAAAGAAACAAAACAAACCAACAATTAGAGTGAGATCATACAAAAAAGCATGAGAATAAACAAAGTTTTTATCACCTTCTCCTAAATCTTCTTCCTCTTCTTCCAAATCTTCTTCATCATCTTCTTCTGTGTTGATCTTGAAAAGAAACAAAACAAACCAACAATTAGAGTGAGATCATACAAACAAGCATGAGAATAAACAAAGTTTTTATCACCTTCTCCTAAATCTTCTTCCTCTTCTTCCAAATCTTCTTCATCTTCTTCTTCTGTGTTGATCTTGAAAAGAAACAAAACAAACCAACAATTAGAGTGAGATCATACAAACAAGCATGAGAATAAACAAAGTTTTTATCACCTTCTCCTAAATCTTCTTCCTCTTCTTCCAAATCTTCTTCATCTTCTTCTTCTGTGTTGATCTTGAAAAGAAACAAAACAAACCAACAATTAGAGTGAGATCATACAAAAAAGCATGAGAATAAACAAAGTTTTTATCACCTTCTCCTAAATCTTCTTCCTCTTCTTCCAAATCTTCTTCATCATCTTCTGTGTTGATCTTGAAAAGAAACAAAACAAACCAACAATTAGAGTGAGATCATACAAAAAAGCATGAGAATAAACAAAGTTTTTATCACCTTCTCCTAAATCTTCTTCCTCTTCTTCCAAATCTTCTTCATCTTCTTCTTCTGTGTTGATCTTGAAAAGAAACAAAACAAACCAACAATTAGAGTGAGATCATACAAAAAAGCATGAGAATAAACAAAGTTTTTATCACCTTCTCCTAAATCTTCTTCCTCTTCTTCCAAATCTTCTTCATCATCTTCTTCTGTGTTGATCTTGAAAAGAAACAAAACAAACCAAGAATTAGAGTGAGATCATACAAACAAGCATGAGAATAAACAAAGTTTTTATCACCTTCTCCTAAATCTTCTTCCTCTTCTTCCAAATCTTCTTCATCTTCTTCTTCTGTGTTGATCTTGAAAAGAAACAAAACAAACCAACAATTAGAGTGAGATCATACAAACAAGCATGAGAATAAACAAAGTTTTTATCACCTTCTCCTAAATCTTCCTCTTCTTCCAAATCTTCTTCATCATCTTCTTCTGTGTTGATCTTGAAAAGAAACAAAACAAACCAACAATTAGAGTGAGATCATACAAACAAGCATGAGAATAAACAAAGTTTTTATCACCTTCTCCTAAATCTTCTTCCTCTTCTTCCAAATCTTCTTCATCTTCTTCTTCTGTGTTGATCTTGAAAAGAAACAAAACAAACCAACAATTAGAGTGAGATCATACAAACAAGCATGAGAATAAACAAAGTTTTTATCACCTTCTCCTAAATCTTCTTCCTCTTCTTCCAAATCTTCTTCATCATCTTCTTCTGTGTTGATCTTGAAAAGAAACAAAACAAACCAACAATTAGAGTGAGATCATACAAACAAGCATGAGAATAAACAAAGTTTTTATCACCTTCTCCTAAATCTTCTTCCTCTTCTTCCAAATCTTCTTCATCATCTTCTTCTGTGTTGATCTTGAAAAGAAACAAAACAAACCAACAATTAGAGTGAGATCATACAAACAAGCATGAGAATAAACAAAGTTTTTATCACCTTCTCCTAAATCTTCTTCCTCTTCTTCCAAATCTTCTTCATCTTCTTCTTCTGTGTTGATCTTGAAAAGAAACAAAACAAACCAACAATTAGAGTGAGATCATACAAACAAGCATGAGAATAAACAAAGTTTTTATCACCTTCTCCTAAATCTTCTTCCTCTTCTTCCAAATCTTCTTCATCATCTTCTTCTGTGTTGATCTTGAAAAGAAACAAAACAAACCAACAATTAGAGTGAGATCATACAAACAAGCATGAGAATAAACAAAGTTTTTATCACCTTCTCCTAAATCTTCTTCCTCTTCTTCCAAATCTTCTTCATCTTCTTCTTCTGTGTTGATCTTGAAAAGAAACAAAACAAACCAAGAATTAGAGTGAGATCATACAAAAAAGCATGAGAATAAACAAAGTTTTTATCACCTTCTCCTAAATCTTCTTCCTCTTCTTCCAAATCTTCTTCATCATCTTCTTCTGTGTTGATCTTGAAAAGAAACAAAACAAACCAACAATTAGAGTGAGATCATACAAACAAGCATGAGAATAAACAAAGTTTTTATCAACTTCTCCTAAATCTTCTTCCTCTTCTTCCAAATCTTCTTCATCATCTTCTTCTGTGTTGATCTTGAAAAGAAACAAAACAAACCAACAATTAGAGTGAGATCATACAAACAAGCATGAGAATAAACAAAGTTTTTATCACCTTCTCCTAAATCTTCTTCCTCTTCTTCCAAATCTTCTTCATCTTCTTCTTCTGTGTTGATCTTGAAAAGAAACAAAACAAACCAACAATTAGAGTGAGATCATACAAACAAGCATGAGAATAAACAAAGTTTTTATCACCTTCTCCTAAATCTTCTTCCTCTTCTTCCAAATCTTCTTCATCATCTTCTTCTGTGTTGATCTTGAAAAGAAACAAAACAAACCAAGAATTAGAGTGAGATCATACAAACAAGCATGAGAATAAACAAAGTTTTTATCACCTTCTCCTAAATCTTCTTCCTCTTCTTCCAAATCTTCTTCATCTTCTTCTTCTGTGTTGATCTTGAAAAGAAACAAAACAAACCAACAATTAGAGTGAGATCATACAAACAAGCATGAGAATAAACAAAGTTTTTATCACCTTCTCCTAAATCTTCTTCCTCTTCTTCCAAATCTTCTTCATCTTCTTCTTCTGTGTTGATCTTGAAAAGAAACAAAACAAACCAACAATTAGAGTGAGATCAGACAAACAAGCATGAGAATAAACAAAGTTTTTATCACCTTCTCCTAAATCTTCTTCCTCTTCTTCCAAATCTTCTTCATCTTCTTCTTCTGTGTTGATCTTGAAAAGAAACAAAACAAACCAACAATTAGAGTGAGATCATACAAACAAGCATGAGAATAAACAAAGTTTTTATCACCTTCTCCTAAATCTTCTTCCTCTTCTTCCAAATCTTCTTCATCATCTTCTTCTGTGTTGATCTTGAAAAGAAACAAAACAAACCAACAATTAGAGTGAGATCATACAAACAAGCATGAGAATAAACAAAGTTTTTATCACCTTCTCCTAAATCTTCTTCCTCTTCTTCCAAATCTTCTTCATCTTCTTCTTCTGTGTAGATCTTGAAAAGAAACAAAACAAACCAAGAATTAGAGTGAGATCATACAAAAAAGCATGAGAATAAACAAAGTTTTTATCACCTTCTCCTAAATCTTCTTCCTCTTCTTCCTCTTCTTCTTCATCATCTTCTTCTGTGTTGATCTTGAAAAGAAACAAAACAAACCAACAATTAGAGTGAGATCATACAAACAAGCATGAGAATAAACAAAGTTTTTATCACCTTCTCCTAAATCTTCTTCCTCTTCTTCCAAATCTTCTTCATCATCTTCTTCTGTGTTGATCTTGAAAAGAAACAAAACAAACCAACAATTAGAGTGAGATCATACAAACAAGCATGAGAATAAACAAAGTTTTTATCACCTTCTCCTAAATCTTCTTCCTCTTCTTCCAAATCTTCTTCATCTTCTTCTTCTGTGTTGATCTTGAAAAGAAACAAAACAAACCAACAATTAGAGTGAGATCATACAAACAAGCATGAGAATAAACAAAGTTTTTATCACCTTCTCCTAAATCTTCTTCCTCTTCTTCCAAATCTTCTTCATCATCTTCTTCTGTGTTGATCTTGAAAAGAAACAAAACAAACCAACAATTAGAGTGAGATCATACAAACAAGCATGAGAATAAACAAAGTTTTTATCACCTTCTCCTAAATCTTCTTCCTCTTCTTCCAAATCTTCTTCATCTTCTTCTTCTGTGTTGATCTTGAAAAGAAACAAAATAAACCAACAATTAGAGTGAGATCATACAAACAAGCATGAGAATAAACAAAGTTTTTATCACCTTCTCCTAAATCTTCTTCCTCTTCTTCCAAATCTTCTTCATCTTCTTCTTCTGTGTTGATCTTGAAAAGAAACAAAACAAACCAACAATTAGAGTGAGATCATACAAACAAGCATGAGAATAAACAAAGTTTTTATCACCTTCTCCTAAATCTTCTTCCTCTTCTTCCAAATCTTCTTCATCATCTTCTTCTGTGTTGATCTTGAAAAGAAACAAAACAAACCAACAATTAGAGTGAGATCATACAAACAAGCATGAGAATAAACAAAGTTTTTATCACCTTCTCCTAAATCTTCTTCCTCTTCTTCCAAATCTTCTTCATCATCTTCTTCTGTGTTGATCTTGAAAAGAAACAAAACAAACCAACAATTAGAGTGAGATCATACAAACAAGCATGAGAATAAACAAAGTTTTTATCACCTTCTCCTAAATCTTCTTCCTCTTCTTCCAAATCTTCTTCATCTTCTTCTTCTGTGTTGATCTTGAAAAGAAACAAAACAAACCAACAATTAGAGTGAGATCATACAAACAAGCATGAGAATAAACAAAGTTTTTATCACCTTCTCCTAAATCTTCTTCCTCTTCTTCCAAATCTTCTTCATCATCTTCTTCTGTGTTGATCTTGAAAAGAAACAAAACAAACCAACAATTAGAGTGAGATCATACAAACAAGCATGAGAATAAACAAAGTTTTTATCACCTTCTCCTAAATCTTCTTCCTCTTCTTCCAAATCTTCTTCATCTTCTTCTTCTGTGTTGATCTTGAAAAGAAACAAAACAAACCAACAATTAGAGTGAGATCATACAAACAAGCATGAGAATAAACAAAGTTTTTATCACCTTCTCCTAAATCTTCTTCCTCTTCTTCCAAATCTTCTTCATCTTCTTCTTCTGTGTTGATCTTGAAAAGAAACAAAACAAACCAAGAATTAGAGTGAGATCATACAAACAAGCATGAGAATAAACAAAGTTTTTATCACCTTCTCCTAAATCTTCTTCCTCTTCTTCCAAATCTTCTTCATCATCTTCTTCTGTGTTGATCTTGAAAAGAAACAAAACAAACCAAGAATTAGAGTGAGATCATACAAACAAGCATGAGAATAAACAAAGTTTTTATCACCTTCTCCTAAACTCTTCTTCTCATCTTCTTCCAAATCTTCTTCATCTTCTTCTTCTGTGTTGATCTTGAAAAGAAACAAAACAAACCAACAATTAGAGTGAGATCATACAAACAAGCATGAGAATAAACAAAGTTTTTATCACCTTCTCCTAAATCTTCTTCCTCTTCTTCCAAATCTTCTTCATCATCTTCTTCTGTGTTGATCTTGAAAAGAAACAAAACAAACCAACAATTAGAGTGAGATCATACAAACAAGCATGAGAATAAACAAAGTTTTATCACCTTCTCCTAAATCTTCTTCCTCTTCTTCCAAATCTTCTTCATCTTCTTCTTCTGTGTTGATCTTGAAAAGAAACAAAACAAACCAACAATTAGAGTGAGATCATACAAACAAGCATGAGAATAAACAAAGTTTTTATCACCTTCTCCTAAATCTTCTTCCTCTTCTTCCAAATCTTCTTCATCATCTTCTTCTGTGTTGATCTTGAAAAGAAACAAAACAAACCAACAATTAGAGTGAGATCATACAAACAAGCATGAGAATAAACAAAGTTTTTATCACCTTCTCCTAAATCTTCTTCCTCTTCTTCCAAATCTTCTTCATCATCTTCTTCTGTGTTGATCTTGAAAAGAAACAAAACAAACCAACAATTAGAGTGAGATCATACAAACAAGCATGAGAATAAACAAAGTTTTTATCACCTTCTCCTAAATCTTCTTCCTCTTCTTCCAAATCTTCTTCATCTTCTTCTTCTGTGTTGATCTTGAAAAGAAACAAAACAAACCAACAATTAGAGTGAGATCATACAAACAAGCATGAGAATAAACAAAGTTTTTATCACCTTCTCCTAAATCTTCTTCCTCTTCTTCCAAATCTTCTTCATCATCTTCTTCTGTGTTGATCTTGAAAAGAAACAAAACAAACCAACAATTAGAGTGAGATCATACAAACAAGCATGAGAATAAACAAAGTTTTTATCACCTTCTCCTAAATCTTCTTCCTCTTCTTCCAAATCTTCTTCATCTTCTTCTTCTGTGTTGATCTTGAAAAGAAACAAAACAAACCAAGAATTAGAGTGAGATCATACAAAAAAGCATGAGAATAAACAAAGTTTTTATCACCTTCTCCTAAATCTTCTTCCTCTTCTTCCAAATCTTCTTCATCTTCTTCTTCTGTGTTGATCTTGAAAAGAAACAAAACAAACCAACAATTAGAGTGAGATCATACAAACAAGCATGAGAATAAACAAAGTTTTTATCAACTTCTCCTAAATCTTCTTCCTCTTCTTCCAAATCTTCTTCATCATCTTCTTCTGTGTTGATCTTGAAAAGAAACAAAACAAACCAACAATTAGAGTGAGATCATACAAACAAGCATGAGAATAAACAAAGTTTTTATCACCTTCTCCTAAATCTTCTTCCTCTTCTTCCAAATCTTCTTCATCTTCTTCTTCTGTGTTGATCTTGAAAAGAAACAAAACAAACCAACAATTAGAGTGAGATCATACAAACAAGCATGAGAATAAACAAAGTTTTTATCACCTTCTCCTAAATCTTCTTCCTCTTCTTCCAAATCTTCTTCATCATCTTCTTCTGTGTTGATCTTGAAAAGAAACAAAACAAACCAAGAATTAGAGTGAGATCATACAAACAAGCATGAGAATAAACAAAGTTTTTATCACCTTCTCCTAAATCTTCTTCCTCTTCTTCCAAATCTTCTTCATCTTCTTCTTCTGTGTTGATCTTGAAAAGAAACAAAACAAACCAACAATTAGAGTGAGATCATACAAACAAGCATGAGAATAAACAAAGTTTTTATCACCTTCTCCTAAATCTTCTTCCTCTTCTTCCAAATCTTCTTCATCTTCTTCTTCTGTGTTGATCTTGAAAAGAAACAAAACAAACCAACAATTAGAGTGAGATTCAGACAAACAAGCATGAGAATAAACAAAGTTTTTATCACCTTCTCCTAAATCTTCTTCCTCTTCTTCCAAATCTTCTTCATCATCTTCTTCTGTGTTGATCTTGAAAAGAAACAAAACAAACCAACAATTAGAGTGAGATCATACAAACAAGCATGAGAATAAACAAAGTTTTTATCACCTTCTCCTAATCTTCTTCCTCTTCTTCCAAATCTTCTTCATCATCTTCTTCTGTGTTGATCTTGAAAAGAAACAAAACAAACCAACAATTAGAGTGAGATCATACAAACAAGCATGAGAATAAACAAAGTTTTTATCACCTTCTCCTAAATCTTCTTCCTCTTCTTCCAAATCTTCTTCATCTTCTTCTTCTGTGTAGATCTTGAAAAGAAACAAAACAAACCAAGAATTAGAGTGAGATCATACAAAAAAGCATGAGAATAAACAAAGTTTTTATCACCTTCTCCTAAATCTTCTTCCTCTTCTTCCAAATCTTCTTCATCATCTTCTTCTGTGTGATCTTGAAAAGAAACAAAACAAACCAACAATTAGAGTGAGATCATACAAACAAGCATGAGAATAAACAAAGTTTTTATCACCTTCTCCTAAATCTTCTTCCTCTTCTTCCAAATCTTCTTCATCATCTTCTTCTGTGTTGATCTTGAAAAGAAACAAAACAAACCAACAATTAGAGTGAGATCATACAAACAAGCATGAGAATAAACAAAGTTTTTATCACCTTCTCCTAATCTTCTTCCTCTTCTTCCAAATCTTCTTCATCTTCTTCTTCTGTGTTGATCTTGAAAAGAAACAAAACAAAACAACAATTAGAGTGAGATCATACAAACAAGCATGAGAATAAACAAAGTTTTTATCACCTTCTCCTAAATCTTCTTCCTCTTCTTCCAAATCTTCTTCATCATCTTCTTCTGTGTTGATCTTGAAAAGAAACAAAACAAACCAACAATTAGAGTGAGATCATACAAACAAGCATGAGAATAAACAAAGTTTTTATCACCTTCTCCTAAATCTTCTTCCTCTTCTTCCAAATCTTCTTCATCTTCTTCTCTGTGTTGATCTTGAAAAGAAACAAAACAAACCAACAATTAGAGTGAGATCATACAAACAAGCATGAGAATAAACAAAGTTTTTATCACCTTCTCCTAAATCTTCTTCCTCTTCTTCCAAATCTTCTTCATCTTCTTCTTCTGTGTTGATCTTGAAAAGAAACAAAACAAACCAACAATTAGAGTGAGATCATACAAACAAGCATGAGAATAAACAAAGTTTTTATCACCTTCTCCTAAATCTTCTTCCTCTTCTTCCAAATCTTCTTCATCATCTTCTTCTGTGTTGATCTTGAAAAGAAACAAAACAAACCAACAATTAGAGTGAGATCATACAAACAAGCATGAGAATAAACAAAGTTTTTATCACCTTCTCCTAAATCTTCTTCCTCTTCTTCCAAATCTTCTTCATCATCTTCTTCTGTGTTGATCTTGAAAAGAAACAAAACAAACCAACAATTAGAGTGAGATCATACAAACAAGCATGAGAATAAACAAAGTTTTTATCACCTTCTCCTAAATCTTCTTCCTCTTCTTCCAAATCTTCTTCATCTTCTTCTTCTGTTGATCTTGAAAAGAAACAAAACAAACCAACAATTAGAGTGAGATCATACAAACAAGCATGAGAATAAACAAAGTTTTTATCACCTTCTCCTAAATCTTCTTCCTCTTCTTCCAAATCTTCTTCATCATCTTCTTCTGTGTTGATCTTGAAAAGAAACAAAACAAACCAACAATTAGAGTGAGATCATACAAACAAGCATGAGAATAAACAAAGTTTTTATCACCTTCTCCTAAATCTTCTTCCTCTTCTTCCAAATCTTCTTCATCTTCTTCTTCTGTGTTGATCTTGAAAAGAAACAAAACAAACCAACAATTAGAGTGAGATCATACAAACAAGCATGAGAATAAACAAAGTTTTTATCACCTTCTCCTAAATCTTCTTCCTCTTCTTCCAAATCTTCTTCATCTTCTTCTTCTGTGTTGATCTTGAAAAGAAACAAAACAAACCAAGAATTAGAGTGAGATCATACAAACAAGCATGAGAATAAACAAAGTTTTTATCACCTTCTCCTAAATCTTCTTCCTCTTCTTCCAAATCTTCTTCATCATCTTCTTCTGTGTTGATCTTGAAAAGAAACAAAACAAACCAAGAATTAGAGTGAGATCATACGAAACAAGCATGAGAATAAACAAAGTTTTTATCACCTTCTCCTAAATCTTCTTCCTCGTTCTTCTCAAATCTTCTTCATCTCTTCTTCTGTGTTGATCTTGAAAAGAAACAAAACAAACCAACAATTAGAGTGAGATCATACAAACAAGCATGAGAATAAACAAAGTTTTTATCACCTTCTCCTAAATCTTCTTCCTCTTCTTCCAAATCTTCTTCATCATCTTCTTCTGTGTTGATCTTGAAAAGAAACAAAACAAACCAACAATTAGAGTGAGATCATACAAACAAGCATGAGAATAAACAAAGTTTTTATCACCTTCTCCTAAATCTTCTTCCTCTTCTTCCAAATCTTCTTCATCTTCTTCTTCTGTGTTGATCTTGAAAAGAAACAAAACAAACCAACAATTAGAGTGAGATCATACAAACAAGCATGAGAATAAACAAAGTTTTTATCACCTTCTCCTAAATCTTCTTCCTCTTCTTCCAAATCTTCTTCATCATCTTCTTCTGTGTTGATCTTGAAAAGAAACAAAACAAACCAACAATTAGAGTGAGATCATACAAACAAGCATGAGAATAAACAAAGTTTTTATCACCTTCTCCTAAATCTTCTTCCTCTTCTTCCAAATCTTCTTCATCATCTTCTTCTGTGTTGATCTTGAAAAGAACAAAACAAACCAACAATTAGAGTGAGATCATACAAACAAGCATGAGAATAAACAAAGTTTTTATCACCTTCTCCTAAATCTTCTTCCTCTTCTTCCAAATCTTCTTCATCTTCTTCTCTGTGTTGATCTTGAAAAGAAACAAAACAAACCAACAATTAGAGTGAGATCATACAAACAAGCATGAGAATAAACAAAGTTTTTATCACCTTCTCCTAAATCTTCTTCCTCTTCTTCCAAATCTTCTTCATCATCTTCTTCTGTGTTGATCTTGAAAAGAAACAAAACAAACCAACAATTAGAGTGAGATCATACAAACAAGCATGAGAATAAACAAAGTTTTTATCACCTTCTCCTAAATCTTCTTCCTCTTCTTCCAAATCTTCTTCATCTTCTTCTTCTGTGTTGATCTTGAAAAGAAACAAAACAAACCAACAATTAGAGTGAGATCATACAAACAAGCATGAGAATAAACAAAGTTTTTATCACCTTCTCCTAAATCTTCTTCCTCTTCTTCCAAATCTTCTTCATCATCTTCTTCTGTGTTGATCTTGAAAAGAAACAAAACAAACCAACAATTAGAGTGAGATCATACAAACAAGCATGAGAATAAACAAAGTTTTTATCACCTTCTCCTAAATCTTCTTCCTCTTCTTCCAAATCTTCTTCATCATCTTCTTCTGTGTTGATCTTGAAAAGAAACAAAACAAACCAACAATTAGAGTGAGATCATACAAACAAGCATGAGAATAAACAAAGTTTTTATCACCTTCTCCTAATCTTCTTCCTCTTCTTCCAAATCTTCTTCATCTTCTTCTTCTGTGTTGATCTTGAAAAGAAACAAAACAAACCAACAATTAGAGTGAGATCATACAAACAAGCATGAGAATAAACAAAGTTTTTATCACCTTCTCCTAAATCTTCTTCCTCTTCTTCCAAATCTTCTTCATCATCTTCTTCTGTGTTGATCTTGAAAAGAAACAAAACAAACCAACAATTAGAGTGAGATCATACAAACAAGCATGAGAATAAACAAAGTTTTTATCACCTTCTCCTAAATCTTCTTCTCTTCTTCCAAATCTTCTTCATCTTCTTCTTCTGTGTTGATCTTGAAAAGAAACAAAATAAACCAACAATTAGAGTGAGATCATACAAACAAGCATGAGAATAAACAAAGTTTTTATCACCTTCTCCTAAATCTTCTTCCTCTTCTTCCAAATCTTCTTCATCTTCTTCTTCTGTGTTGATCTTGAAAAGAAACAAAACAAACCAACAATTAGAGTGAGATCATACAAACAAGCATGAGAATAAACAAAGTTTTTATCACCTTCTCCTAAATCTTCTTCCTCTTCTTCCAAATCTTCTTCATCATCTTCTTCTGTGTTGATCTTGAAAAGAAACAAAACAAACCAACAATTAGAGTGAGATCATACAAACAAGCATGAGAATAAACAAAGTTTTTATCACCTTCTCCTAAATCTTCTTCCTCTTCTTCCAAATCTTCTTCATCATCTTCTTCTGTGTTGATCTTGAAAAGAAACAAAACAAACCAACAATTAGAGTGAGATCATACAAACAAGCATGAGAATAAACAAAGTTTTTATCACCTTCTCCTAAATCTTCTTCCTCTTCTTCCAAATCTTCTTCATCTTCTTCTTCTGTGTTGATCTTGAAAAGAAACAAAACAAACCAACAATTAGAGTGAGATCATACAAACAAGCATGAGAATAAACAAAGTTTTTATCACCTTCTCCTAAATCTTCTTCCTCTTCTTCCAAATCTTCTTCATCATCTTCTTCTGTGTTGATCTTGAAAAGAAACAAAACAAACCAAGAATTAGAGTGAGATCATACAAACAAGCATGAGAATAAACAAAGTTTTTATCACCTTCTCCTAAATCTTCTTCCTCTTCTTCCAAATCTTCTTCATCTTCTTCTTCTGTGTTGATCTTGAAAAGAAACAAAACAAACCAACAATTAGAGTGAGATCATACAAACAAGCATGAGAATAAACAAAGTTTTTATCACCTTCTCCTAAATCTGTCTTCCTCTTCTTCCAAATCTTCTTCATCTTCTTCTTCTGTGTTGATCTTGAAAAGAACAAAACAAACCAACAATTAGAGTGAGATCATACAAACAAGCATGAGAATAAACAAAGTTTTTATCACCTTCTCCTAAATCTTCTTCCTCTTCTTCCAAATCTTCTTCATCATCTTCTTCTGTTTGATCTGAAAAGAAACAAAACAAACCAAGAATTAGAGTGAGATCATACAATACAAGCATGAGAATAAACAAAGTTTTTATCACCTTCTCCTAATCTTCTTCCTCTTCTTCCAAATCTCTTCATCTTCTTCTTCTGTGTTGATCTTGAAAAGAAACAAAACAAACCAACAATTAGAGTGAGATCATACAAACAAGCATGAGAATAAACAAAGTTTTTATCACCTTCTC